>JAUIMM010000372.1:2207500-2685000 GCA_031769625.1 Taudactylus pleione | reverse complement strand
ACTGCCGAGTCTTACTCAGCAGTGTTAGTGCGCCTGCATGAACTGGGCTTCACACAGGGAAGGAGCTGGACAGTGGTAGAGGGATCCAAAAGGATCCCTCTTCGCAGCCCAGGAATCCGGGAGCGGGAGCAAACACCATCTGAAGATGGCGATTGCCTCCAAGGCAATCTTGTAACACTTTGGGTTAAAAAAGACCATCTCCATAAATTAAAAATTGCTCCTGTGCAAAGCCGGTGCGGGTCTCCTAGTTTACTGTATATTTGTACTGTTTACTGGTGGTAGCAAGTGAGTGTTGGACTATAACTGGTCTGGTATATATAGCAAAAAATCCCAGTAATCCTAGTTGAAAGTATTATGCCTAGAAAGGGTAAAAAAAATGTCAGACATATATTCTAATATATATATATATATAAATAACAACAAAAAAACACAACTTCCTGGAGTCACCCATACTGTGTACATCATGCAAGTGACTCAGCTAGCTTAGCAGACTAATACATGATTGAGTTAAACTCCCCCATTGTCTAGATGTGGTATATAGCTTGTGAATCAGACTCATTTATGTACTGTACACTGAGTGTGAGCATCTTCATCTTGTGGTAGCAGCACATCAGCACATTTTCCATTTGACTCATCAGTACACAAAATTGCCTACACAACAATTTATTTGAGAAAATTCTCAGTGAGTTCTTAACTCTATATTTTCCAAATTGGTGTTTGCCTACAACCTTATAAAGAAAAATATACTCTGGGGAATGCTAAAGAACAGAAACAAGATGACTCATTCCAATTTAACTTTGTGCATTGTAATTTAAGATGAGACTTGTGTTGATTTTACCTCTTTGAAACATGTCACCAGGGGATACATTGGAGTGTGTGTGTAATCCAATATTGTGTATGGGGTGAAAGTACATGCATTAAGAAAGCAATTTTGACCCCAGAGTACCAACTGTTGTATGAAACCTCAAAATCAAAGATTTGTTAGACAAAAGTAATATACTACTATTTATAGATACCAAAGACATATTTTATTTAATGAAATAAACATTTTCATTGACATTTTGTGCAGTACATTTCACCGCATTGTCATACTTCTACAGTATATCAGTTCTACTCAAACTCGGTCCTCAGGACCCTTCTGCATCCTTGTATGCTCCCACAGTGTCTGCCATGTTAATGGGGCAGCCTATCGGCACCCCCAACCCAAAGGCTGTGGAGAGGAGAGAGAGGAGCAGCCGCCAACGAAATGTAAATCAAGCAGCCCTCAGCCTCCCAGTGTATACCCAACGGTTGTAGAGAGGAGCAGCCACCAGGGACATACTGTATAAACATGGTAGATTCTCTATTAATTGGGTTTACATTAAAAAAGCGTTACCCTAGTCAGCGCTCACCCGCCCCATTTGTTTACAAAGTTATGTTGATGTGAAAATGTCATGCATACACATATAATAAAATAACACTGGCAAATCAACAACATATTATAAGAAAATGCAAACGCTCTAAAATGCGTTTAAAAACTATATATTGCTGTAGTGTAGATATATTTAGGCAATCAAATAGCTAAAAATAGTTTTATAAAATAGCATGAATTATATTTTTTAAATATTGTTATATATAACATTGTAAGCATTTCAGGTAGCACAGCTGTGTTATACTGAGGTAACGTAAGGACGGGGGTAGGGGTGGACACAAAAGGGTGAAAGGTGCAACAATGAGGGGTTCAGGGTAAAAAATAAAATAATGTCCCAATATGTAGTATAATGTCTGTATCTTTGTCAAGCTGCTCCTTCTCACAGTATTAGTTCTAAGTTTGTGAATACTCACGGCTCTGCAGCAGGCATGGTACTGTATGTCCTGAGGCCAGTTGCTGTTCCTGCTCGGGTCCTGCTTTTGACCCTTGCTGCTCAGACTGGATGTGCCCAGATTGAGAAAGGTCCCTGTGGCCAGTCTAATGCTGGCCATACACTAGTACGACCAGCATAAGAGGAGATTCATCTTACGATTTCCCTTGAACTCCCCGGTAGCTCCCTGGCAGTCCCGGCCGCATGATTGACACACGATGTACATACAATCTCACAATACGATCGATCTGCAGTTTAGGGGGGAAAGTCATTGAAATAACATACACTTCTTCAAAATGTTACTCAAATGACGCCGGTCAGACGCACGATGCATCGCATGCACAAATACACGGCACGATCTGCATACAAATACGATAGATAATATGGGCTGTGCATCTGATCATACAATACGTTTTAACAGCGGCGGGAGCACACATCAGATTGTATTCTACCTAAATACTACACGATTTTGACATAATTCATGTCCAGTCCTCCTGTCAAACTGCGTGACCGGAAGGAAGTGGTGCCAATCCCCTCCCTGGCCACAAAAATCATTCTCTGTTCTGTCCCAGCCTCGTCTGGTCCTATTACTTTTGAAGCTTAGGCTTCTTATATGACACTTTATATCATACAAAAGTAGGACTAGGGAGACTATATTATTTTATTCAGTGGCGTCACTAGGGGGGTGCGGGCCCGGGAGTCACTCTCCAAGGGGTGGTGGTGGTGGTGTATGTACATACCGATAGGGGTGTAAATACATATCAGCAGACATTATGTAATTTACAATCAGAATGGATTATAGGCAAAATCATTTGCATATGTAAATTAAATACCTATAATCCTGAGCGCAAATTATGCAATGTTTGCACTAACTGACTGTGCAGTAGATCTTAAAGGTTCAATGAATGGTGATTGGCATATAGTGACTATTATAATGAATAAAATATGTATATATATATATATATATATATATATATATATATATATATATATTATCGTCTCCCTAATCCCAATAGTGACATGTCAAGAGGACATATTTGTAGGAGGGCACAAATTAGGGATGGACATTGGAAGCTCACCATCAAATGATGGCTGGGCTTCTATCATTGAAACTTTTGATGTGATGGTAAGTAACCATCAGGGCTGCCATCATAAATTCTAGGGCCTGGGGCTGACAAAATAGACAGGGCTCCTGGGCCCCTCCGCTACCACTAAGTCTCAAGAGTAATGACTTACCTTATCGCCTTGAAGAATGCTCCTTTTTTCTTGCTTCTTCTCCTCCAGGTCTGGCTGGCGATGCTCCTCAATCACCACGGCTCCTCTGACCTCTTCTTTCCCGCAGCATGGTATGACATCATGACGTCACGCGCGCCGACTCCAAAGGAAAAAAAAATATATTGAACAAGGGCACAGGCACATGCAGGATTTTCTGGGGGAAGGTGTTCTAATACACACACACACACACACACACACACACACACACACACACACACACACAACACACGTGTTTATTAAACACACATACAGTATATATAATATATACAGTATATAGCAGACATGTATATATTATATATAACACACATATACACATTAACACATACATACACATATATACTCGCTAACACATACAGTATACATGCACTAACACACATATATATACAGTCAGGTCCATAAATATTGGGACATTGACAGAATTTTCAGATTTTGGCCTCTATTCACCACCACAATGGTTTTGAAATGAAACAAGATGTGCTTTAACTGCAGACTTTCAGATTTAATTTGAGGGTAATTACATCCAAATCGGGTGAACGGTGTAGGAATTCCAACAGTTTCAATATGTGCCTCCCACTTTTTAAGGGGCCAAAAGTAATGGGACTATCAACTCAAAAGCTATTTCATGGACAGGTGTGGGCTATTCCCTCGTTATTTCATTATCAATTAAGCAGGTAAAAGGTCTGGAGTTGATTTTAGGTGTGACATTTGCATTTGGAATCAGTTGCTGTCAACTCTCAATATGAGATCCAAAGAGCTGTCACTATCAGTGAAGCAAGCCATCATTAGGCTGAAAAATGAAAACAAACCCATCAGAGAGATAGCAAAAACATTAGGTGTGGCCAAATCAACTGTTTGGAACATTCTTAAAAAGAAAGAACGCACCGGAGAGCTCAGCAACACCAAAAGACCCGGAAGACCACGGAAAACAACTGTGGTGGATGACAAAAGAATTATTTCCCTGGTGAAGAAAAACCCCTTCACAACAGTTGGCCAAATCAAGAACACTCTCCAGGAGGTAGATGTATATGTGTCAAAGTCAACAATCAAGAGAAGACTTCACAAGAGTGAATATAGAGGGTTCACCACAAGATGCAAACCATTGGTGAGCCACAAAAACAGGAAGACCAGATTAGAGTTTGCCAAACAACATCTAAAAAAGCCATTACAGTTCTGGAACAACATCCTATTGACAGATGAGACAAAGATCAACTTGTACCAGAGTGACGGGAAGAGAAGAGAAGGAAAGGAACTGCTCATGATCCAAAACATGCCACCTCATCAGTGAAGCATGGTGGTGGTAGTGTCATGGCGTGGGCATGTATGGCTGCCAATGGAACTGGTTCCCTTGTATTTATTGATGATGTGACTGCTGACAAAAGCAGCAGAATGAATTCTGAAGTGTTTCAGGCAATATTATATGCTCATATTCAGTCAAATGCTTCAGAACTCATTGGACAGCGCTTCACAGTGCAGATGGACAATGACCCGAAGCATACTGCAAAAGCAACCAGAGAGTTTTTTAAGGCTAAAGAGTGGAATGTTATGCAATGGCCAAGTCAATCCCCTGACCTGAATCCGATTGAGCATGCATTTCACTTGATGAAGACAAAACTGAAGGGAAAATGCCCCAAGAACAAGCAGGAACTGAAGACATTTGCAGTAGAGGCCTGGCAGAGCATCACCAGGGATGAAACCCAGCGTCTGGTGATGTCTATGCGTTCCAGACTTCAGGCTGTAATTGCCTGCAAAGGATTTGCAACAAAGTATTAAAAAGTGAAAGTTAGATTTAGGATTGTTTAGTTTGTCCCATTACTTTTGGTCCCTTAAAAAGTGGGAGGCACATATAGAAATCGTTGTAATTCCTACACCGTTCACCTGATTTGAATGTAATTACCCTCAAATTAAATCTGAAAGTCTGCAGTTAAATCATATCTTGTTTGTTTCATTTCAAAGCCATTGTGGTGGTGAATAGAGGCCAAAATCTGAAAATTCTGTCAATGTCCCAATATTTATGGACCTGACTGTATATATATATACAAACATACATACACATATATACACACTAACATACATACACATATATCCACAGTAACACATATATACACACTAACACATACATACACATATATACACACTAACATACACATATAATCACACTAACACATACATACACATGCTAAAACACATACAGCACATACTTATCACTTACACTTTACACAACAGCAGGATGCTATTGCTAATGGGAGCGGGCACCTTGCATCATTAGACCCCACCTCTTCCATAATGCCGAGATTCGCGGGTGTACGTGGGTGGCCTTGTCGTGTTTGCTCCGCCCTCATTGTGGTAAGCGATGAGCGTCAGCAACTGAAGAGGGGATTCGGTCCATGTGGGAGGGTTCCCACGTTGGGGCAGACCTTCCTCATTTTACTTCTGTCAGAGCGTGCCGCAGGTACTAGGTAGGCGAGGGCCTCCTCCCATTCTGCCTGTGTCCAGGCCCGAGACTCCAGGCCCGGCAGCCCCCCCCCCCCTGATGGCGGCCCTGGTAACCATTGCATCAAAAGAAGTTGATGGAAAAAACTATTCATAGTTTTTTGCACAGGGCCAGATTATAGTGGGGCATAGGTGTGTGTGTGTGTGTGTGTGTATATATGTTTGTGTGTGTCTCTCTCTCTCTCTCTCTCTCTCTCTCTATATACACATATATACAGGTTGAGTCCCAAAATACTTGGGACCAGAGGAATTTTGGATATCTGAATATTCTGTTTTTTGGAACATTTGCATACCATAATGAAATGTCTTGTGAATGGGGCCCAAATCTAAACACAGAAAGCATTTATGTTTTATATACACCTTATACACATAGCCTGAAGGCAATTTTATACAATACTTTCAATACTTTTGTAGCTCAAGCAAAGTTTGTGCACATACATGAAATTAATTTATGTTTCCTAACACACATCCAGAAGGTAATTTTATACAATATTTTTGATAATATTGTGCCTTAAATAAAATTTGTGTACTTTGAACCATCAAAAATCAAAGGTTTCACTATCTCAGTCATGCTAAAAATATTCCGTATTTTAGGAATATTCCGTATTTCGGAATATTTGATATGGGAGACTCAACCTGTACACACACACACACACACACACACATATATATAAAATATATAATACAAATATTGCAATGCCATGTCGCTGGTATATAAGACCATCCATCAGACAAAATCCCTGACAGTCGTCCGTAGCAATCAATCTGATGATAATCACATACCAGTAAGGCAGTGGATGTACAGTAAGTAAAGACATATCAATTATCAGGCTCAAATCTGTGTGTCAGTCATGGATAACTCATCTATCAATTCATTATCCAAACACAATTTTACCTAAAAGTCACGTCTAACACCAAGTATTATAATTACATGCGTAATAAACCAGTGACATATGGTTGGGGTATTCTATTAGTGAAACTGGTTTATTACGCATGTGTGAGCTGTAATTACTGTATAATATTTGGTGTTAGACGTGACTTTAGGTGTTTGAATACAGACGTCTTATTGTCTTGGATTGTCTTATATACCAGCGATATGGCATTACACTATTTGTCTATAATATCATGTGGACAGAGGCGTATTTATAATAGGTACAGGGTTTGCGGTGCACATGGGCCCCTGGGTCCAGGGGGGCCCGCACCGCACATCCTGCACCAATACTTTTTTTTCCATACTTCTCCGATGTCCCACGAAGTAGCGCTACAGAAAACGCCTAGAAAATGGGTGCCGCTGCCATTTTCCCGGCGTTTTGCACATGCGCAGTAGGAAATCAACAGGAAAATGGCTGCCGCGCCATTTTCCCGGTGATCTGTGCATGTGCAGTAGACTCCGGGCACACTCTAGTGCCTGGAGTCTACCGCTGCTGACAGTTTGCTGGCAGCAGTCGGCATGTGGACCTTATAACCTTGGGGTGTCACACCATTTAATAGGTACCATGTAAGTCAGTGACTTGTCCCTATGTATAAAAATTTAAAAACTATAAATAAAAGCGATGAGAAAGTTGATATTAAACTATCCACATGAGACTCCATTTTGTAACAGGATGGTGTGTGTCTTTAAGAAGTTATTCATAAATGTCTTCTGAATGCAGTTATAGACAAGTCTTAGTGACCTTCGTAGACTAGAGAGATTGGAATGTACCATAGATAACTGTGTATGCAGGGGCGTTTTAAGAGAGGAGGGGGCCCGTGTACACTCCTCGTGCGGGGCCCCCTCCTCCCCCCCTGGTGCCTGGCAGCCGACTGACGTGGCTGGCCAGCCACTGGAGCATTAGTAGACTCCAGGCACTAGAGTGTGCCCGGAGTCTACTACGCAGGCGCAGAACGCCAAAAAATGGCAGTGGTAGCCATTTTTCCGGTGTTCTGAGCAGCAGTGACACCCGGCGCGGGTTCTCGGACAGGTAAGTTTAAAAAAAAATTGGGTGCAGTGTGTGCGGTGCGGGGCCCCCCTGGACCCTGGGGCCCGTGTGCTCCGCACACACTGCACCCATTATAGATACGCCACTGAGTGTATGCTTTCTCCCTTGACTCCTTAACAATTTGTTCTTCAGTCATTCAAGTATAGATGATAACATAATGAATACTAACAATGAATGGTTATATTGAAATATGCTGAGAAAAACTGCTTATGTTGCAATGTGAGATTACTATGCTTATAATATTGTATGACGCAATTATAGCAAGAGAAATCTTGGAACACAGAAACTGCTGGACATGTGTTGATTTTCTCTCCAGAGCACTCTGTCCAAGGGGTTCTGACACACATAAAGGGCCTGATACAGAGCTGAATGCTCTGACCAGAGCGCTCGCTCTGAATCAGGGCCCTCCTCTCTGAAAATGGAGCGTCCTCTTGGACGCTCGCATAGCTGTGGGTGACCACCCACAGCATATGCGAGCGTCCATGATGATGCGGTAGGGTCTCGCTGCCGCAAGCCCTGGAGTGATTTTGGTTCTATCAGAGCCAAAATCACTCCCACTGACATCACTAGTGATGTCAGTGGGGCCGGCTCCAGACGGTAGGCGTTCCCATGGGAACGCCTCCGTCTGGCAGGCACGCCCACCAAAGGGGCGTGCTGTCAATCAACATCGACAGCACGCCCCCTTTGGTGCGAGACCCGGAGCGACAGCTTGGCTGTCACAGTCCAGGTCTCGCGCATGCGTACGACGGAGCTCCCTCCGTCGTGCGCCTGCGCAGTGGGGGAACATCGACCCGTTTGCGAGCGTCCTTTGCTCGCGAACGGGTCTGAATGACCCCCAAAGAGCTCAGACCTGGTGATCGGCCACAGAAGGTTTATTTTGAATCTGTCAGCGATATAGTTTTTAGATCTACTAGATTAGATTTTCTATGTCTACTGTACTACTAAAATTAGTGCACATAGGGCCTGATTCAGACACACAAGCAGGTTGATGTTTGGCCCCTGCGCATGCGCCGCCTCCGGCGCACGCATGCGCGAGCCCCAGCGAGCGACTGAAGTTCAGTCGCTCCGAGGCTCACTACAAGACGGGGCGGCTGTCGGTGGTGAGTGACAGCTTGCCATGTTTTGTAGGCGGGGAGGGGGGGGTGGCTGCACAAACGCAGGCGTTCCCTTAGGAATGCCTGGCGTTTGTGGGAGGCCCTACTGACATCACTCGTGATGTCAGTAGTGGACTTCCTGCTCTATTAGAGCAGGAAGTCCACTCGGGCTCGCAGAGCCTAGACCTTACCACAGGGTCTCGTCGCAAGCCCGATGGTCACGATAATCGCGACCATCGCCAGGCCGCTCGCACAAGCTGTGGGTGGTCACCCACAGCTATGCGAGTGGCCTGGAGGCAGAAAGTTTAAAAAAAAAAATCCGCCCTGATTCAGAGCGAGCACTCGCAAACAGCGAGCGCCTCTGAATCAGGCCCATAAGCCATTGCTATCTGATTACATGAATTAGGGACTATATTGTCACTATTGTACTGTACGTGGTGTTGACGGGGGTATAAGGTTTGTGCTTGATTTTAATGTATTTTGTACCCTGATGACTATGCATTAAATAATCAAAACGTTGGCATCCATCCTGCGTCCTTGACATATTTATTACCAGAGTGCTGCCATTATGTGCAGTATATATATATATATGTATATATATATATATATACACCGTATATACTCGAGTATAAGTCGACCCGAATATAAGCCGAGGTACCTACTTTTACCACAAAAAACTGGGAAAACTTATTGACTCGAGTATAAGTCTAGGGTGGGAAATGCAGCAGCTGGTAGTGCCCCCAGTAGTAATCCCCCCTGGTAGTGCCCCCAGTGGTAATCCCCCCTTTAGTGCTCCAGTAGTAATCCCCTCCTGGTAGTACACCCAGTGGTAATCCCCCCTTTTAGTGCCCCCTGTAGTAATCCCCCCCTGGTAGTGCCCCCAGTAGTCCCCCCCAGTAGAGAGAGACGTAATAAAAATAAAAAATAAATCACTTACCTGAAACTCCCGCTCCTGGTCCCGCCGCTAACAGCTCCTCCGGCCGCTTTGCATGGGAGAGACGTCATTACTCATGACGTCTCTCCCATTACCCACTGCAGGAGCCGGAAGATGGCTCCTGCAGTGGGAGCAGCAGCAGCCGATGAGAGTCTGACAGACTCTCATCGGCTGCTGATTACAACAGAGTCTGACAGACTCTCATCGGCTGCTGATTACAACAAACACACAGCTGCCGGCTCCAGCGGCTGTGTGTTTGTGCTGTGTAGCACTGACCGAACTCTGTCTGGTCAGCGCTACACACTTCACTCGAGTATAAGCCGAGCGGATGCTTTTTCAGCACAAAAAATGTGCTGAAAAACTCGGCTTATACTCGAGTATATACGGTATATATATATATACACGAGAGTGGGTCCAAAATTATCCGCACAAACAGAAGTGTTTGGACATCTGCAAACAAAAATTGGACCGATACTCAAAGGAAGATGAAAGTTTCTTAAAAGAATCATTACTGGTGATGAGACATGGATTCATCACTATGAGCCTGAGAGTAAACGGCAGAGTATGGAATGAGAAAATCCTCAATCGCCGACCAAGAAGAAGTTCAGAAGTCAACCGCCAGCTGTAAAAAAATTGATGATTACAGTTTTCTGTGATTCTCAAGGGCCAGTTTTGGAACATTGGCCCTCATTCAGAGCCGTACGCTCTGAGCAGAGCGCACGCTCTGAATGAGGGCCGTCCTCCATAATTATGGAGCGTCCTCCTGGACTCTCGTATAGCTGTCGGTCACCACCCACAGCCACAGCGTGCAGTTTGATGGCCGCGATGGTCTTGACCATCGCGACCATCGCCTCTGCGAGCCGGAGCCTGCGGTTGAGTTTTTCAACCGCAAGGCCCGGAGTGATTTTGGCTCTATCAGAGCCAAAATCACTCCCACTGACATCACTAGTGATGTCAGTGGGCCGGCTTCTGACGGTAGGCGTTCCCTTGGGAACGCCCCCGTCAGGGAGGCACGCCCCCGGCATGCCCACCAAAGGGGGCGTGCTGTCAATCAACATCGACAGCACGCCCCCTTTGATCAGACACAACGAGCGAAGGAAAGTCCTTCGCTCGTCGCGTCTGGCGCATGTGCACAACGGAGCTCCCGCCGTCGTGCGCATGCGCAGTGCACAACATCGACCCACTTGCGAGCGGACAGCCGCTTGCGAGTGGGTCTGAATCAGGCCCATTATCAGCAAAAATGTTCAGAGTTGAGTTAGGAGGAGGGTAAGCTTTGCGGGCCATTTCCCCAGTCCGGGGCTTTCTGTGTGTGCGCAGCACTGTGCTGCAGGGGGGTTACACACATAGCCAGCACAGTGCTGCAGGAGGGTATATGCATATCGGCACAGTGCAGCAGGGATAGCACATACACTCCGGGCAGCATGTCCAGCACAGTTGGGGAGGCTGCTGGGGATATTGCAGTCCTGAGGTGTTAGGGTACTTTGTCTGTGCTGTGTGAGTGACTGGCTGCTGCAGGGGCAAGGGCTGTGCAGCAGATTGGCTCTCTGAGACAGTGAAAGCCAATCAGAGCTAGCAATGTGCCCTGTTGCCTAGCAGCAGCCTAGAGAGGGGAGGGAGTCAGGGACTGAGCAGGGTCACGTCTGAGGCAGACAGAGAGTGATAGTCTCAAATGAACCCATGAAGATGTCCTTATACAGACACATCAGCTAGGAAGGAGCAGGGGGAAGCAAGCTATCAGGAATGAAAAAAAAAAAAAACAAGCAACCTTCAGAACACCATCGAATGATTACCATTCAATGGTGGCAAACATTGGAGTGCCAGCATCATATTGTAAAAACACCAATCGGAACAAAAACATCAATGGTTAGTAACAATTGAATTCTGATGTCCATCCCTAGCACAAATTTTTAGTTTGCAGGGGGGCACTGGCATCACAAGGGGGGTGCGGGCCGCACCGGGTGACACCATCCGAGTTGGTGACACCAAAATAGCAGAGCTGCACTGCTATTTTGGTGTCACCCCCTCGATGGTGTCACCGAGCAGCCACACTCGTGAGCGGCATGGGAGAGGCTGTTTGCTGTCCAGGAGCTGCTTCTTCGCTGAACTGGGCTTGCTCAGCGGAGCAGCACAGTAACCCATAGCCTCTTCCCTGCCCATTGACTACAGAGGACGGGGGCGTGACGCATCCCCAAGATTGTTAACCATATGTGGGCATGGCTTCACGGGACGAAGCCAAGCCCCATTCCGCCCGCGCGCACGCGCCTCAGACGCCCAAGAATATGGCCCAGGACCGACCACCGCGCCGGGTGCAATAAAGGTAAGTAAGGCCACTGCAGGGGGGTGCTGAACACCCTAGCACTGGCTCTGAGTTCAGTGGGTATATTTACTAAAGGTCGATTTTGGTAAATTTTTGGTCGATTTTGCTTGATGTTGGGTCGATTTTTGATCGATTTTGTGTTTCTGGGTCTAAATCACACATTCACTTAGAGATGATTTTTGACATGGTTTCAAAATATGATGTAAAATACATCTATAAGTAAATGTGTAATTTAGACCCTGAAACACAAAATCGACCAAAAATAAATCCAACATCGACCAAAAATCGACTTTTAGTAATTATACCCCCAGGTGTCTACGCTGCCTGACATTTAACCCTCTTTGTTTTAGTATTCAATTAATGAAGGGTGGGAGTGTAAAGTGCTATGTAAATATATAATAGGGATAGTGTATTAAACTGAGAAGTGCGTTGATTTAAATTTAAATTAAATGCACTATATAATGTACTGGTCAGGATAGAATGATGTCATCACAGCACAAAAAAATATTCACAACTGATGGTTACTGTAATTTGCACAGAAGTAATGTGAGCGGCTGATGCAGCAGCTACTGTATACTGTAGGTCAGTGGTTTCAACCACTGTGCCGGGCGGTTGTAAAGTATTAGAGGCTCAGGCGCGCCTGGATCATCACCTGTCTAGACGGTGACGCGGCGGCGGTACTCTTATGACTGATCTACATAGCACATGCACATGGCATCCAAACACTGCAGTGAGAGGGAGTGGTGCTGAGAGGGGGGGAGGAGTTCTGATTACCCTGGCTTGCTGGAGTGGTCCTGGGTCCGCTGCGCTCCCCTCTCCCCCTACAAAGTCCTGGCACTGCTGTGTGCTGGGATGCAGTGAGTACAGGGTGGCTGTTGCTGCTGCTGAGCTCAGTCTCATCTGCCTACACCTGATGGGAAGAGGGGCGTGTTCGCACTGATCGTGCCCCCCTGGATCTGCCCCTAGCTGAGGGGCACATGGCGCCCCCTATGTAGTACTGCGCTATAATTATTTTTTGCTATACCTTTTTTTTCATAGGAGGCGTGTCCTTGCCCCACTCATTGAGGCCACATACCCTACAGTACCAGGGCCCAGCAATGCTCTCTTTGACCATAGGGAGAGGCGATGGACAGCTCATTAGCTCAGAAAGCACAGAAAACTCCCAATAGAGTCTTGAGAAATGGGGGCTTTATGTGCCTCTAATGTGATGTGCAATGGGGGCCTAATGCATGGCCACACTCTCTTTTCATGTGTGCACCTTCACTGCATGCACAATATTCCAAGTCCCCTCTTCCAAATGTTGAGATATATGTGAACAGTATATTTCAGGCAACGAAAGACAGGGACTTCACCAAAAAATTAAATGCAAATGCCAGACTTAGGGCCTCATTTACTAATGAGTTTTATCACCAAAATGAGTGATACATTTCTCTGTGTATGATAAATGGTGCTTCAGCCAATCAGCTCCCAACTGTCAACTGTTAGAAAAATGACACTTGGGAGCTGATTGGCTGGAGCACCATCTATCATACACAGTGAAATGTATCACTCGTTTTGGTGATAAAACTCGTTAGTAAATGGGGGCCTTTTTACAGTAGGTACTCAAAACAGAAAGACTATTGTTGTCGGTGCCAACAATAATATACTGCAAATCTGGGTGTATCTAGCAAATAAAAGCATGGGGATTTTGTTTATATTTTGATCAAAACATTTAAGCTTGTAGCCCGTCGTTAAGGGACCCTAATCTATTTAGACTCTTTCCCAAGATCAGCGCTAACCACTGAAAAATAGATACTATGGGCTCATTGAATACAGATTGTAGTGTGATATTATCAACTGAATTCGCATTGCGAATTCAGGCAATATCACAGAGATTTACTACAAATCCCTTGCAGGGACAGAGCTTGCGCTAAAGCTCTGTCCCTGCAAATCCCCTCTGCACACTAGTCACGGTATTTTCGCAAAAAATACCATGACTAAGTGCCCACGCATGCGCCGACCGGCCGCTGCTGCTACCACCTTCCGGCGCTTAGTCCTGCCCCCATAGTTAAGCCCCGCCCCCATAATCGCGGAGCCCCGCAACCCAGCCCCCTCCCTTAATAGTACTTACCTGCAGTCATCGGTGCTCCGGTGATGTCTTCCATGCCTCCGGTCAGCTGATATCCCATACTACACTGGGACCCGCTCACCTGATGATCGGGCCGTAGTGCACCATGGGAGACCAGCTGACCGGAGGGGAGTCATCACCGGAGCCCTGACAACCGGTCCATGGACTCAGGTAAGTACATTTTTTTTTTTACTTTTTTTTTTAGCACAGATCAGCTTGCGGTCTGTTTAGACCACACAGCTGATCACTGGGACCGGCTCCGGGCTCTGCTCTGCCCGTTACAGCAGAGCAGGAGTCCGGTAACCGGGGGAGACCCTAGATAACGCCACCTCCAGGTGGCGTTATTATAACAGGGCTTTCCCCGATATTTTTTTACAATTTATTTTTAGTAACTTTGGTCGGATCACATTTCCCATTACAATTATGGAAAATGCGATCTGCTTACTAAAAATAAGTGATACTTAGGGGTTGGAGTAGAATTTTACGAATTCTACTCCAATTGCCCTGTAATAACTATAGGTGATACTAAAATAATGTGAAAAGGGTGTGAAAACACCCTTTTTCACTTTATTTTAGTAAAAATAATGTTAATAAATAGAGCCCTGTATGTCTTATGAAATTAAATTGATCAACAACAGAAGAATATCTCACACTTGTATCAATGTAAAATAGGAAATTGTTTAATTGTTAATATGGAGTCACAGTGCTCCAAAGGAAAAATTATATGTAATGATAATCAAAAATAGAAAATAATAAATTTAAATTAAAATTAAACTGAGATAGGTATACAAAAATACTGAAATAAATATAAAGTCCCACAATGGATGATGTGGTGGGTATTGGTAAGGGTGTTTAGTAGGCTCCTTTAGGGTGCCACTATCTGTAGTACCTAGCAACTACGTGTTCCCAACTCCATATTAACAATTACACAATCTCCTATTTTACATTGATACAAGTGTGAGATATTCTTCTGTTGTTGATCAATTTAATTTCATAAGACATATAGGCCCTCATTCAGAGCCACTCGCTAGCGGCAGTACGCTCGTTCCGAGCGATGTTCGCACATCTGCGCATGCGTACGGATCGTTATACGCATGCGCGAACCAGTCAGTGCGGCCGAAATTCATGTGCTCGCAATATAGCGAATGCCTGCTATTTTGAGTGACAGAATGAGGCGTATGTGGGTGGTAACAGGGGAAGGTGCTTGAAAATGGGGAGTGGAGATCCGAACGCAGGCGTGCTTAAAGGTCAAAACGGGCGTTTTATGGGTGTGCATAATTAATACAGCAGCGTCATTGACCACGTCACTGGGTTATTTTATAGCCAGAACTGCTCGCAAGATTGTGGTAGCAAAAACCAACCACAAGAATAGCGAGCAGTTCATACGCTGGTCGATGTACTCGATTAATCTAATAAATAGCGGACATGACGTATGGTGCGAGCGGCCAGGGGGCGTTTTTAACAAATAAACGAGCGTATGTTTTGCTCGCTCGTTCAGACTTAGAGGTGTGAACAGACTGCAATTTGCGAACGGATCATTTGAATAGCCACCCCTTGTTTTTGAACGAACGACCGCAAATAGCGAACGGCTCTGAACCAGGCCCATAGTATCTATTTTTCAGTGGTTAGCGCTGAGCTTAAGTCTAAAGCTGCATACACACACAACGATTGAGTTAATGAACGATTTTAGTAAACGATTTTCTACCTTGAAAAAAATTAACTAAAATCGTTTACTAAAGTTGTTCATTTACTATGTAATTCTATTCTATGTAATTACTATGTAATTGTTCATTTAAATGTAATGAACGATTTTTATGAACTACAAACGATTTTTGCATATTAACTTAATGAAAATCGTTGAGTTGACAAGTCTGACTGAACTACAAACCACAAACTACAAATGTGAACGCGCATGACCAATAATCGTTCATCGTTTGACTCAAAAAGTGAACGATTTTTTCAAACGATTATCGTTAAACGATATCGTTTAACGATAGTCGTTCAAAAAATCGTTGTGTGTGTATGCACCTTTACTAATCGAGAGTTGACAACTCGCGTGCTTAGCTGCTCCTATTCAAGTTAATCTTTTAGAGCGCTTTTACATTTGTTTTACAATTTATCTTTCCCAAGATCGTTAAAGCGTCATGTTAATTTTTTTGGGGGAAACCTTCAAAATCTTATTTAGAAACCACAAAAAACAAGGCTGTAGTATATTTTAAGTGTGCAGATGTGGTTATTTCTCACAGTTGTGCATAAATATATGTTTATGCATTATGCTTAGGGTAAATAAATAGGGGTATGGATGGCTTATGCCAACAGGATGATGATCAGCTATCCAGCTTGCCGCAATGGTGTGCCATAAATCATAAATATTAAAATTGTATTTATATTTTTATTTAAAAAAAAATATGCAGTTTTCCTTTTTTTACATATTTAGGGAGACTTTGAGGTTGATAGTGTAGGGGGTGCAAATGCCCACATAGCACTGGCCACACCCACCAGTAGCGCTCACGGGGGGGGGTTTCTGAGTATTCAGAAACCCCACAACAGAAGAGCGGGCACAATGTTTATTAAGCCCCGCCCACTCGCTGTAAAATGCCACGATTTGCGGATCAATTGGGTGAGGGCAGAGTCAATAAGACACAGTTCCATTAGTTACATCATTTTGGCCACACCCCATGGCGATTGACCCGCGAATTGTGTAATTTTGCCACTAGGGGGAGGGGCCTAATTACATGGTGCCCGGTCTCGTCCCCAGACTGCTACCCGCAGCTGCTGCAAGGGAAAGAGAAAGAGAGAGTGTGTGTGATGTATGTGTGACATATATGTGTGTGTGTGTCATATGTATGTATGTATGCAGGGGGCGGATTGGGATGGAAAACCAGCCCGGGAAATTTCTGGAAGCAGCCCTAAAGGTGGCGGGTGTTGAAAGGGCAGAGTTTGTGGAGGAGGGCAGGATACTCCCCAATCTTAGGGCCTGGAGCTGGTTTTGCAAGCCACTGAGGGGAGCAGGGCTGGCAACAGAAATCTGGGTGAATGATACCCTTTTATTTGGGGTCCCCCATCCCTCTGCACTAGGTACAGGCCAGTCAGTTTGAAAGTCTTTTCTTACCTATATGGTGGTTTCTCTACAACAGGGAACCTCTGAAGAATTTCAGCCTCACTGGGCAGCGTCTTCAGCCGGTATTTACTATTCATGTAGAAGATCACATTGTCTGGAAGGAATCGGTATGAAATACCGCCAGCTGCATGCCGATTCCCGGCAGCACCTGGCCGACAGATGAGCAGAGCCCGACAGCGCTGGAAATTCCGATCGTCCCTAAGGTAAGTATAAACTAATCAGACCCCCTAACCCTCCTTAGGGGTGCCTAACCCTAACCTCCCCCCCAGGTGCCTAACCCTAATCCGCCCTCTAAGTGCCTAACCCTAACCCCCCCTTCCCCGCTGCCTACACCTAAGTCCCCCAGGGGGGTGCCTAACCCTAAGTCCCCCCCGGGGGTGCCTAACCCTCCCTGCCCCTAGCCTAACCCTAGCCCTCCCGCGGGGGTGCCTAACCCTAAGTTCCCCCTGGGTGCCCTAAACCTAACCCTCCCCCCCGCGGCTGTCTGCTTGCGGCGCCCGGCATCCCTTCGATCGGGATGCCGGACGCCGGTCTCCCGGCGTCGGGGAAATGTCAGGCGTCTACATCTAGACGCCCGGCATTTCACCCTCGCCGGGATATGACAGTCGGGAAGCCGGCTGCCGGTATTAAGGCAGCCGGTTTCCCGATTGTATACCGTCTGGAAGATGCCTGTTTATGTGGAAATATAATTAATGTCTTCATCATAACCTACAGTAGCTGAAGTTTTTGTGCAGGGAAAAATTTATTTCCCTGATCAAACAATTTCTGTGTCTCCAGATGCCCGTATGTCTCTCCATCCCCAGGCTCACTTGTGGTTCTCCAGGCTCCCTCTGTCTCTCCATTTCCAGGACCCCTTGTCTCTCTCCAGAACCCCCTATGTCTCTCCAGGACCCCATGTGTTTCTCCATCTCCAGGACCCCCGTGTCTTTCCATCCCCAGGCCAACCTGTGGCTCTCATCCTCATTCACCCAGCCCCAGTGTGTCTCAGCCTCATTCCCCCAGCCCCAGTGTGTCTCTCAGTCCTATTCCCCCAGCCCCAATGTGTCTCTTAGTCCTATTCCCCCAGCCCCAGTGTGTCTCTCAGTAATATTCCCCCAGCCCCAGTGTATCTCTCAGTCCCATTCCCCCAGCCCCAGTGTGTCTCTCAGTCCCATTCCCCCAGCCCCAGTGTGTTTCTCAGTCCCATTCCCCCAGCCCCAGTGTGTTTCTCAGTCCTATTCCCCCAGCCCCAGTGTGTCTCTCAGTCCCATTCCCCCAGCCCCAGTGTGTTTCTCAGTCCCATTCCCCCAGCCCCAGTGTATCTCTCAGTCCCATTCCCCCAGCCCCAGTGTGTCTCTTAGTCCCATTACCCCAGCCCCAGTGTGTCTCTCAGTCCCATTCCCCCAGCCCCAGTGTGTCTCTCAGTCCCATTCCCCCAGCCCCAGTGTGTCTCTCAGTCCCATTCCCCCAGCCCCAGTGTGTTTCTCAGTCCCATTCCCCCAGCCCCAGTGTGTTTCTCAGTCCTATTCCCCAGCCCCAGTGTGTCTCTCAGTCCCATTCCCCCAGCCCCAGTGTATTTCTCAGTCCCATTCCCCCAGCCCCAGTGTGTTTCTCAGTCCTATTTCCCCAGCCCCAGTGTGTCTCTCAGTCCCATTCCCCCAGCCCCAGTGTGTGAGAAAGAACCTCTGTGACGTTGCAGTCACGTGACCACTGCAGGAGGGCCAGAATGCTCCTGTGTTACCATCCACATGGGCACAGAGGGGGAATACACTATTCCCGACACATGGCGAGCGCAGCGAGCCAGCGAGGGGACACCTTTGGTCCTCCTTTATCATCCTGGCCCCTCCCCCTTTGATGACGGGTCATGTTGGTATTACATCACAGGTCCCTTGGAGCACTGTATTATAGACCTAACCATTTCCCCAGTCCCAGTGTGTCTCTCTGTCCCATTTCCCAAGTCCCAGTGTATCTCTCAGCCCCATTCCCCAGTGTGTATCTCTTGGCCCCATGCACCCAGCCCCAGTGTGTGTCTCAGCCTCATTCCCTAAGCGCCAGTGTCTCTCTCAGCCTTATTCTCCAGCACCAGTTTGTCTCTCAGCCTCATTCCCCCCCCCAGCCCTTGTGTATCTCATCCTCATTCCCAGAGCCCCTGTGTGTCTCAGCACTATTCCCCAGCCCCTGTGTCAGCTCCAACCCCCCCAGCCCTACATCATTACCTCACCCAGCTCTCCCCCCAGTGTTGTCAGCTCCCCCTCCCCTCCCATCTCCCCCAGACTCCCCCCGCAGCCAACACTTACCTGATGATGCTCTGGCTGTCCGCTGCTTGTCCATGTGGCCAACCGCCGGCGTCACCTGCTGCTCCTCTGGTTGCCAGCTGCTTGTGTCTTTGGCCGGCTGACGGCATCACCATGCAAGCTGCCAGTGCTTGTTGCAGCATGCACGGAGTGGGGCCGGACTGCGCGGAGGGGCTGGAGTCGGAGCTGTCAGCTGTGACTGACAGGCACTGCAAAGGCTTATGGGAGGAGCTGCTGCCGGACATGCGCAGAAGCTGTACTACTGTAAAGCTGCCCGATCGGAGCTAAGCTCCGTTCGTGGCAGCGGGTGGGTAAGTGGAGGGTGGCCGGCCAGAGTAGGGACCGGCCCAGCGGGAACCAGCCTGGCATCCCGACAGCCCAATCCGCCCCTGTATGTATGTATGTATGTATAAATACACATACATAGAAACCCTCCCCTTAAAAATCCTGCGGTCACGGGCCCCTTGCACCCATATTATACGTACCTCTCCAGAGTTCCACGTAGGCACTAGTGCTAGCACTGTAAAAACGCCGCGGCCATTTTCCTGTCGTTTCGTGCATTCGCAGTACAGGGAAAATGCCCATTTTCCCAGTGACTTGCACATGCGCTATAGACTCTGGGCACATTCTAGTACCCAGAGTCTATCACTGCGGTACTGCCCGCGCTGCGCTCAGTGCGCTGCTGGCTGCCGAACTGAGAGGAGGGGGCCCATGACACAGACTGCACGTGGGCCCCCTCCTCTCTTGAAACGCCCCTGTCTAGCCTTATAATTAGCAGCTTTCAAATCCCACTTTGTTCTACACCCTCTTTCTGCCAAGATAAAGAGAGGAAACTAGTGTTTAGGAAGCCAGCTTCTAGCAATGTTCAGCAGTATTCTCCCTCCAACATCACCACATCAAACAGAGTGGGTCAGAAAACAAAAGTTCCAATATCTTGCAATAACCCTAAAACATAAACACTGTGCCCTGTACCCCGAGAGCACGAGTGAACATGGAAGGTTATTCTTTTAATTTAACTCAATAATTCAAAGAGTGCTGCCAAACTAATTAAGAAGAGTTTGATTGCTACCAACCATTTTAATAATATCCATTATTACAACTCTATAGCGAGGAATCATTTAATGTACAAATAAGAATAATACAACTAATAATTTTGAAAACAAAATAGTAAAAGGTAACAGAAAGAAATGTATTCAATGCACCAACCACACCAAGAATATTCTAAAGAAAAGCAGAATTTATATTTCTCTGGAATAAATACACATCACACAACTCTCTATTTTGAAAACACCGCAAATGACGAGTTTACCGTTATTCAGATGTACACTAGACCTTCAAAACAAAACCATCAGTGTTCACAGGTAAACACACAGAACCCACATTCACGCCTATTTTGGGAATATAAATTTTACAGAAATGCCTCAGGATTTGGAACAGTTATGCTATGCCAGGTGCTTGAGGTATTAGAAAATAGTATTAGTATTTAGTCTATGGAATTAATATTATTGTTATTATTATTATTACTACATTTTATCATAAAAAGTAAAATAGGACATTGGTCTCCTGAAATGTACTATTTATATGTTGAAGTCTTACTTTATTCTCTAATACCATTATACTTCCCATAATGTAATGACTTTCTATGAATTTCAGGAGTAAAAGAGAAGCCTATAGCATATACACTCCAGAAATACAAGACAACAAACCCATAAAAGAGCATGGCATGTGAAGTCACATGTGTGTTGTGACTAGGGGTGAGCGGGTTCGGATTTCTGAAATCCGAACCCCCCCGAGCCCCCCCCGATCCGAGGTCGATCCGAGTCAGGCTCGACTTTTCCCGCCTGACTCTGATCTGAAATCGAGGCAAAACGTCATCATCCCGCCTTCTGGGTCTCGCGGGTTTTGGATTCTATATAAGGTACCCGCATCGGCGCCATTTTCTCACTCGGCTGTGGACAGTGAAGAGAGAGGGTTGGAGTTAGGGCTGGCTGGGCTGTGTAGTATAGTGTAGTGTTGTGCTGTGCTGTGCTGCGCTGTGCTGCTGTTGTCCATAGGGGCTGTGTCCACTCCTCCAAAGTCCATAGAGGCTGGCTGTGTTGTGCTGTGCTGCTGTTGTCCATAGGGGCTGTGTCCACTCCTCCAAACTCCATAGGGGCTGGCTGGACTGTGTTGTGCAGTCAGTTGTTCATAGGGGCTGTGTCCACTCCAAAGTCCTGTCCAGTGTCCCAGTCCTAAAGGGGTGCTGTAGTGTTGTCCAGGGGGTGCTCTGTCCATCAGGGGTGCTCCCCCCAAGTGCAAAAAAATAAATATTTTTTCTGTGTTTGTGAATTGTGTGCGCAGTAGCCGCATGTGCATCAACAAAGTAGTGCCAAGCGTGCGCCTGTGTCATAAGTAAAGGGCTGGCTGGCTTGACCGTTAAAGGGTGCTGTAACCCCCAAAGTGCACTCCAAACCAAATAAAAAAATATTTTCTGTGTTTATGTTTTGTGTGGACTGTGGCTGCACGTGCATCAACAGAGGATCAGCGCCAAGCGTGCGCCTGTGTCCCATAAGTAAAGGGCGGACTGGCTTGTCCGTTAAAGGGTGCTGTAACCCCCAAAAGGCACTCCAAACAAAATAAAAAAATATTTTCGGTGTTTGTGAATTGTGTGCACTGTGGGCCTGATTCAGAGCTGCTCCTTCGCTCCGAGCGATGTTCGCACATCTGCGCATGCGTATGAGTTTTAGTACGCATGCGCGAACCAGTCAGTGCAGCCGAAAATCGTGTGCTCGCAAAATAGCGAATGCCTGCTAATTTGAGTGACAGGATGAGGCGTTTGTGGGTGGTAACAGGGGAAGGTGCTTGAAAACGGGGAGTGGAGATCCGAACGCAGGCGTGCCAAAAGGTCAAAACGGGCGTTTTAAGGGTGTGCATAATTAACAAAGCAGCGTCATCGACCACTTCAGTTGGGTGTCTTTTAGCCAGAACTGCTCGCATGATTGCGGTAGGAAAATGCAACCACATGAATAGCGAGCAGTTCATTCGCCTTTCGATGTAATCGATTAATCTAATAAATAGCGGAGATGCGTATGATGCGAGCGGCCAGGTGGCGTTTTTTACAAACAAACGTCCGCATGTTTTGTTCGCTCGTTCAGACATAGAGGCATCAACAGACCGCAAAGAGCGAACGGTCAATTTAAATAGCCAGACCCTTTTTCTGGACGAGCGAGCGCAAATAGCGTCCGGCTCTGAATCAGGTCCTGTGTCTGCACGTGCATCAACAAAGGAGCAGCGCCAAGCGTGCGCCTGTGTACCATAAGTAAAGGGCAGGCTGGCTTGTCCGTTAAAGGGTGCTGTAACCCCCAAAGGGCACTCCAAACAAAATAAAAAAATATATTTTTTTGTGTTTGTGAATTGTGTGCGCAGTAGCCGCACGTGCATCAACAAAGTAGCGCCAAGTGTGCGCCTGTGTCATAGGTAAAGGGCCAGCTGGCTTGACCATTAAAGGGTGCTGTAACCCCCAAAGTGCACTCCAAACAAAATAAAAAAATATTTTCTGTGTTTGTGAATTGTGTGCACTGTGGCTGCACGTGCATCAACAAAGGAGCAGCGCCATGCGTGCGCCTGTGTCCCATAAGTAAAGGGCCGGCTGGCTTGTCCTTTAAGGGGTGCTGTAACCCCCAAAGGGCACTCCAAACAAAATAAAAAAATATTTTCTGTGTTTGTGAATTGTGTGCATTGTGGCTGCACGTGCATCAACAAAGGAGCAGCGCCAAGCGTGCGCCTGTGTCCCATAAGTAAAGGGCCGGCTGGCTTGTCCGTTAAAGGGTGCTGTAACCCCCAAAGGGCACTCCAAACAAAATAAAAAAATATTTTCTGTGTTTGTGAATTGTGTGCACTGTGGCAGCACGTACACCAACAAAGGAGCAGCGCAAAGTGTGCGCCTGTGTCCCATAAGTAAAGAGCCGGCTGGCTCATATCTTAAAGGGTGCTTAGCCGCAGGATGGTGTAACCCACAAAGTGCACTAATCTCCATCAAAAATAAAAAATTATTTTCTGTGTTTGTGTGCGCCTTAGCTGCACGTATATATCAATATAACATAAATGGAGGACCAAACTTTCTCCGATAAAAATAAAATAGGGAAAGATCAAGAACCACTTCCTCCTAGTGCTGTTGCTGCTGCTGGGAGTCGTTCATCATCCCAGAGAGGAAGTAGGAACACCACTACTTTTACTAAACAATTGACCCTCCAACAGTCCTTAGCGAGGAGGATGAAGTACGACAGCAGTCATCCTGAAGCAAAACGTATAACTGAGGCCTTGACTGCTATGTTGGTGTTAGACGTGCGTCCGATATCTGCCATTAGTGCAGTGGGATTTAGACAATTGATGGAGGTAGTGTGTCCCCGGTTCCAAATCCCGTCTAGATTTCACTTCACTAGGCAGGCGATACCGAGACTGTACAGAAACGTCAGAAAAAGTGTCCTCAGTGTCCTGAAAAATGCGGTTGTACCCAATGTCCACTTAACCACGGACATGTGGACAAGTGGAACAGGGCAGACTACGGACTATATGACTGTGACAGCCCACTGGGTAGATGTATCACCTTACGCAGCAACAACAGCAGCGTCACCAGTAGCAGCATCTCAGAAACGCCAGCTCGTTCCAAGGCAGGCTATGCTGTGTATCACCGGTTTCAGTAAGAGGCACATCGCCGACAACCTCTTAGAGAAACTGAGGGAAATCATCGACCAGTGGCTTACCCCACCTAGCCTCTCCTGGGGATTTGTGATATCTGACAACGCCACCAATATTGTGCGGGCATTACATCTGGGCAAATTCCAGCGCGTCCCATGTTTTGCTCACACAATAAATTTGGTGCAGAACTTTCTGAAAAGCGACAAGGACGTGCAGGAGACGCTTTGGGTGGCCCGAAAAATTTCTGGCCACTTTCGCCATTCAGTGACTGCGTGCCGAAGACTGGAGCGCCAGCAAACACTCTTGAACCTGCCCCGCCATCACCTGAAGCAAGAGGTTGTGACGCGGTGGAACTCTACCCTCTATATGCATCAGAGGATGGAGGAGCAGCAAAAGGCCATTCAAGCCTATACATCCACCTATGACATAGGCAAAGGAGGGGGTACGCACCTGACTCAAGCACAGTGGAGAATGATTTCCGTGTTGTGCAAGGTTCTCCAGCCCTTCAAACTTGCCACACGTTAAGTCAGTTCAGACACTGCCAGCTTGAGTCAGGTCATTCCCCTCATCAGGCTTTTGTAGAAGCAGCTTGAGAAAGTGAAGGAGGAGCTAAGACGGAGCGATTCCGCTCGGCATGTGGGACTTGTGCATGAAGCCCTTCATTCACTTTGCCAGGATTCCAGGGTGGTCAATCTGTTGAAATCAGACCACTACATTTTGGCCACCGTGCTCGATCCTAGGTTTAAAGCCTATGTGCTGTCTCTCTTTCCGGCTGACACAAGCCTGCAGAGGTGCAAAGACCTGCTGGTGAAAACACTGTCAGCTGAAGCGGAACGTGACACGTCAACAGCTCCTTCTCCATTTTCTCCCGCAACTGGGGTTGCCAGGAAAAAACTTAGGTATCCTAAGCAACCCGCTGGCGGTGATGCAGGGCAGGCAGGACCAAGTTTGGACATCTGGTCCAGACTGAAGGACCTGGCAACAATTTCTGACATGTCTACTGTTACTGCATATGATACTGTCACCATTGACAGAATGGTGGAGGATTACATCGGTGACAGCATCCAAGTAGGCATGTCAGACAGTCTGTACCTGTACTGTCAGAAAAAAGGTGTAATTTAGAGCCCCCTGTACAAACTGGCTCTATTTTACCTGAGTTGTCCCCCCTCCAGTGTGTACCCTGAAAGAGTGTTTAGTGCAGCCGGGAACCTTGTCAGCGAAAGGCGTAGGAGGTTGCTTCCACAAAATGTGGAGAAGATAATGTTCATAAAAATTAATTATCAACTCTTCCAGGGAGACCAGCCTCCAGATCGTACAGAGGAACCTGTGGTGGTGGATTCCAGCCGGGATGAATTAATACTCTGTGAGGATGAGGTTGTACACAACACTGAAGAGGGTGAGGAATCGGTGGATGAGGAGGATGAGGACGACATCTTGCCTCCGTAGAGTCAGTTTGTGTAGGGACAGATTAATTACCAGCTTGTTTTGTGGGGGCCCAAACGAACCAATCATTTCAGCCACAGTCGTGTGTCAGACCCTGGTGCTGAAATTATTGGTTTGTTAAAGTGTGCATGTCCTGTTTATACAACATAAGGGTGGGTGGGAGGGCCCAAAGACAATTCCATCTTGCACCTCTTTTTTTTCTTTGCATTATGTACTGTTTGGGGCCTAGTTTTTCAAACTGCCATCCTGTCTGCCACTGCAGTGTCACTCCTAGATGGGCCACGTGTTTGTGCCGCCCACTCGTGACGCTTAGCATAGTCATCCAGCTACCTCGGTGCAACCTTTTGGACATAAAAACACTATTGTGAAGTGTGAGGTGTTCAGAATAGGCTGGAAATGAGTGGAAATTAAGGTTATTGAGGTTAATAATAGCATAGGAGCAGAAAAACCCACAAATTCTGTGATTTTAGCTGTTTTTATGCTTTTTTTTTTCAATAAAAATACAGATCCAAAACAAAAAACCCAGAACCCAAAACACGGAAGGGTGGTTTTGGCAAAACCAATCCAGATCCAAAACACGAAGAAAGATCCAGATCCAAAACCAAAACACAAAACACGAAAAGTGGCCAGTGCACACCCCTAGTTGTGACACTGACACATAAAAAATTAATGTACAGTAATTTGATATTTATGTAGCTACAAAGCAAATCAAAAGATAATTACTGACTTGCAGTAATATTACTGATTTTAGAATAGTGAAAATCATCTCAAACATTGCAGTCAGTAATTCTGTGAACTAAGTAAAATCACAGATTTCTGAACGTGCAAATGAATAAGTACAATTTTTATAAACCTTCTTTGGTCTCTCAAATGGTAAATGCTACCATAAGGGACACTTTTGTATGTATTTTCTTATGAATACAGTATAGTTAGATTGAAAACAGGTGTTTTATCTACATCTGTGAGCAAGAATAATTATGAACAGACCACCCCTCAACTCAACCGAACATGCCCACCACACTGCCAGAAGCATACCTCATCCATATCTGGTTTTGGGGAATATTGTCTGGTGGAATGGTAAAAATGTATATTTGCTGTAGATCTCTAAGCATGGCTCCATCCTTCCCTAAGTTTACCATAAAGGCATCAAAACACACAAGGTAAATCAACCAATTTTTTTTTTTATTGTTTTTATTTGAGTTTCCAAGGTATTAAAAGACATAATAATAAAATCAATCACATATTAATTCTGGTGCAGTTAGCTATATCCACATAGTGGGTGTAGCTTGCACACTTCTCATTATAGAGGACATCAATCTCTTTGGAGAACATGTGCTCTGTTGAAGTTCTCCCTAAAAAGTAGGATGCCCCAAAAATACTGGTAGTAATATGCAATTGTTAAATGTAGTGTGTATAAATGTATTATATAATTTAATATTGTCACCTCAGACCTGTGAAGTCACCCATATATTTATGGCGCACTGCTCATTGGTCACTCTAGGGGTGTGGCATGTTATGTCGACTTTCAGAATGTGGCATGTACATTATATCAATTATATCAACATGTGACACGTCAACATGCACAGTGTCGATAGGGTCATAATGTTGACATGGTTATTTTGGCGACATTGTGTGTGTTGACAGATGGTATGTCGACATAACTTTTTTCCAGTGTTAGTGCTCAAACTCTAACTACAGCCTAATCCTAAACCCTAACTCTGTACAGTCAACATCGTAAACTTTCGACATTTACAATGTCAACATAATGACCATTTTGACATTGTGAATGTCGACATATTCACTGCCAACATTTCGAACATGACGACATTGTGAATGTCAACATTCCGACCATGTCGGCATTCTGGTGTCAACATTCTGAATGTTGACATAATGACTACATAGCGTCACTGACAGTCTCCTGTGTAACATCCAGGAACAATGGGCATCATTCAGCTAGGATCGCAAGTCTGCGGACGCACACAGCCGGCCGATGAAAATTAATGCGATTGTAATGAGATATACATCGCACGCAGCACTATACAAAGCACGCAGCACTATACAAAGCATGCAGCACTATACAAAGCACGCAGCACTATACAAAGCATGCAGCGCTATACAAAGATGCCCACCAACCTATAAAGCTTCCCACTTCCCACTACATACATCCGCAAGTCAGCGACAACATCGGTAACATCGGATCCATAAGCACACTTGTGGTTGAGATTGACCTGGCTTACACACTGCGATTCCTCCTGTCGCCAACTAGACCTCTGGTTGAGTATGCCGTTGCAGGGGCTTAATTATGCACGCTCCTGTAACGGCGTTCAAACACACAGGCACCCCTGCGTTCCTTCAATCACCTCCTGTCACCCCCCCCCCCAAACGGCACATGCTGTCATTAATTGCTCCATGTCTCTGCATATCTGCTGCAATCGCAGCGGCCAGTTCACACATACACGGTGCGGTACATACGCATGCGCAAACAATGACCAGGTACGTGTGAACGCAGACATGCGATCCAAGCTGAATGAGGCCCAATGACAAGTTGTTCCTGGTCAGCAGATCAGTGTGACATATAGAATGATGTGTATGGAGAGCGACGCTCTCCCTTCTATCACTCCCAGGATCCTCAGCTTCTGTATAGGCTTTCAGTTCTAGAACCACATGCTCTGCTCCAGTGGTAGTACTGCCACTGGTAGAAACATTTCACTCTTGGGAAGTGCATTTGCAATTGCTGAACATAGAAGAGACATTTATTTAGTTTTGTTTTAGAAAACTAGTGTACCTGTGTGCAAGGCCTCCTCCCACTTGTGGCTCCACCCCTTCTGACTTTTGGCTTCACCCCTCACAGCTCCACTCCCATCGTGTATGGTTACCTCCACCCTGGAGCACCAGAATCTATATTAATACGCCGCCTTGAAATGTCAGTTGTTGACAGCTCCCTGATGGCATATCATAGTTTCTTGTGTTGTGCGTTGTGCTGTGTCTGTTATGTAATACTCACTCTCAGGGGTAAATTTATTAAAAGTGAGAGTTTTCAGAAATAGAGATGTTGCCCATAGCAACTGTGCAGTTTCAATCAGAGACTGACTGCAACTTTACTTTGCTGCAGTAGAATATGGTAGGTGTGAGGAATGGTGGTAAAATCATAGCTTTTCAGAGCTTGGCCCTATAGGTTAACACCATCTTTGGCCTTGTGCCTATGGAGGCACTCTAGTAGAGGGATCTTGCCATCAATCAGTGCAGAAATCTTCGGGTAGAGGTTCCTATTGTGCATGTGGTACGCCTGAGATGGTGGGCAATGGCACTGTATTTTGTGTATAAGGACATATATGTAATAGGCATGGGGTATATACAATGTACTGGGCTGTATATATTATACATTCTGTGCTGTATACTGTCCTGTGTATGTTGGACATTTTGCTATATATGATGGACCTTGAGTTATAATAAGCATAACTTTTCTATCATCCTGCCCATTCCTACTTTTCCTATAGCATGATTAAGTATGTCCTTATAGCATGACTAAGTATGTCCTTATAGTATGACTAAGTATGTCCTTTTGACTTATCTATCAGTGGCGTAAGTTCATCCCAGACGCCCGGAGGCAAGTTATACTTTGGTGCCCCCCTCCCCCGTCACAGCCGCTGACACTGTAATGTAGCAATTTACGTGCAGACAGGCTATAGATAGACGAAGGCAGCAGCTGATGGTTTTACATGGAGCTCTCCACTAGTGAATGGTGGCTTCTCAGGTACCAGGAATTGGTCCCATGTATTGGGCGGCTGTGAGGGTACACTCTGGGTACATAGTTATAGCCCTAAGTGGGGTGAACATGTTGTGGACAATGGAGGAGGTGCCCCTTCAGAGCTGGAGCCCGGCAGCAGGCTCCTCCATTGTCTCCCATAGTTCTGCCCCTGCTATCTATTAACTTATTAGCTTTAATCCTTTTTTTGTTGTTACATTACGAAAAGAATCTGTGGTGCGTGAAAGATTATATTCAGTGCCCGGATTTGCAGTCTTATATGTATAATGAAACAGTGTGAGCAGAACTGTTGCTATCAGCACACAATGCTGACTCTCTTGTTCCTGCAATACAGCAAATTGGTTATAGTTTTCCTGATTCTTTCCTCTAGTTTGATCACGTTAATTGCTCCCAGATGTTGGCTCTCCCCATACTTAGAATCCTGGAACTAAAGTATTCCATGTTAGCCCTCCTAATGAAAGTGTATACTCACATGTACTTTATATTGTCAGGCTTTCTTTGCACACCCTCCCACATCATTTATATATGGGATTATTACCAATTAGAGTTGACACAGCTGCTCACTTTCCAGTATTTGCTCTGTTGTAGGTTTGCTCAAGTTGCTTCGTTAAATTTGAAGCAGTTTATTTTAGCTTTGTCTGACTGTGTTACTTTATCTTTCCTGGCTAATGTAAAACTTACCATCTGTACCCGTTGATTTCAAGGCATTCCCTTCAGTTATTCAGTCATTACATCACACATAAGTATGGATTCATAATATGGACCACACCTAACATAGAAAACATTTCGACTCTCCTGGTTGAAATACACTAGAGCAAATTTGGCAGGCATTATCCATTCTCACTCAGCGAATTACGCATCTACTGTACCACTATACAGTAGTTCAAGAGCAATACATATTTCAGTAGAAGTTAATTATATGATTGCTAATTCCTGCTTGTGCACACTTTGCACTGACGGTTGGTTTTCTGTTGGAATATTCCACATCTTTAAAGGGCAGTGGTTCCCCTTTTTTTTATATTTATTTATTTATTTATTTATATATTATCAATTTCTACTTGTGCTGAAAGATCCAGCAATATTATGGGTGGATAGGCAAGTTAGTCCAAGTGAATCATTATAACAAGGATGGCTGAGTTTATAGCCCAGGAGGGAGATTTATTCCATAGCCACCAATCAGAATGTAGCTATCATTTACTTAATGCATTCTATAATATGATAGCCAGAATCTGATCGGTTGCTATGGCAACATCTCCACTGGTCCTCTTTAGAAGGTTTAATAAATCCCCTCTATGTCTGAAGGGTGCCCTGGCTGATGTTTTCCATCCATGTAAAGTGGTGCATATATGTAATGTTGCAAAAGTCTACTTTCAGTTGTACGGACCAACAGGATAGCAAGCTCTATACTACTGTAGTTCAGGATTAATATATAATACACTTGTGTGAACTATACCTCTAAGATCCCATTTTCAATTAAGCTGTACCTTTAAAATGTGGAATATTCTTCCCTAAAATCCTGTTTGCCACTGACTAAAAAGTTGCTGCAATGGTAAAATATGTAGAACTGATAAAACTTGTCAGAGGATCATTGTATACTGAGTGAGATGGATCTGGCTACAAGCACTTTCCCGTTGAGCAGTTTGGAAATTATAGTATTAAAAACTGAACTATGTAAAAATCCAATGCAGAGTTTATCTAAACAGAAGACTTTCAATGCAGTCCATCAGGGTGGAGATTTTATTAAATTAGTGTAGATACAACATTATCTTATTGTAAAAGTACATGAGTCTTTAGATTTACAGTATCAAATTGAATATATTATAATACTGCCAAACTCATATTTGCCAATCTGCGTTCCTGCTCCATGCATTCGTCTTCTGGTCTAGATATCAGAAAGTCATGAAATAATTCACACTATCAGCTGTACTAGCAAAGTGGGGCCATCTATAGTGAGTTGGGAGACTCTGGGGTCAACCCAATCAGGTGTAAGTTGGCTCAGCCATTTTCACTGCAAATTTGCAGCACAAATTACATTTGCAATCCAATTCCAAATGCACAATCCATTCTCCCTGCAAATTCACATATTTTTGTGCACATTCCCCTGAGCAGGTATAAAGGTAGGGACAATCTTTATTTTGACGTAAAAATGTTGAGTGAAGAACCTCTGGTACACCTCTCCCAATGAATAATCATGCACTTGAAGGAGTTTAAATAGCAGGAATAGCATAATTTGGCCAATAAATACATGTAATTTGTCATGTGAATTATCTAAAGCTCAAAAATGGGTTAAATGATGTTGGGAATGTATGTGGAGGAGAAAATTATGTAGGACAGATATGTGGAGGTGTAAATGTTGTGGGACAGCTATGTGGAGGTGTACATGATGTGGGACAGCTATGTGGAGGTGTAAATTATGTGGGACAGCTATGTGGAGGTGTAAATTATGTGGGACAGGTATGTGGAGGTGTAAATTATATGGGACAGTGTGGCAGTATCACCAGAGGTGGCACTGGTGAGCAGCAGATTCTGTGTGGGGCAGGGGAGATCCACCCACACAGACTAGAAAACCATTGTAGGAGGATGCCTAATTGCTGCCCAGTGAATTCAGTCCATGGAGGACTGAGGCAGACCAGTCAGAGAGAGGGCCTGATTCAGAGCCAGACGCCCTAGAGAGCTTTCGGCTCTAACAGCCGAAAGCACTCCCACTGACATCACGTGATGTCAGTGGGGCCGGCCCCAGATGGTAGGCGTTCCCATGGGAACGCCTCCATCTGGGCAGCCACACCCCCGGGCCGCCCACCAAAGGGGGCGTGCTGTCACTTAACATCGACAGCACGCCTCCTTTGGTACGAGACCCGAAGCGACGGTTTGCCCACCGCTATCCACGTCTCACGCATGCGCACGACGGAGGCGGCTCTGTCGTGCGCATGCGCACTGGGCCACCATCGACCCGTTTGCGAGCGCATAGCGCTCGTGAGCGGGTCTGAATCAGGCCCAGAGCTCACTGTGCTAGCAAGCCATTGAGGGCCAGGAGGTCTGAGCCTAGACCTGTGGGAAACAGGGAAGGCTATCAAACTCTAGGACTGAGCTATGGTACCTGCAAGGAAGCAGGAAAGACTGTGAGGCTGTGGCAGCCAGCCAACTAAAGAACAGGCCATAGCCTGTGTTGACCTGCATGAACCAGGGCTAAACTGACTGGATTTTTATTTACAGACTAGCTGCAATAATAGAGAGGTCTCAAGAAGTGAGCTAGTGCCCTAAACAAGGGCTAGGTTGTTTATTATTTTCTGTTTCCTGATTTCACATGCTGGAAGTAAAGCACCATTTATGTTTATTTAAACTGGAATGCTACATGTGGACTCTAATTCTGCACCTACTCACTGCACCACTGACCCCAGTCTACCGAGCTAATTAACCCCCAAGTTATCACAGACAGGTATGTGGAGGTGTAAATGATGTGGGACATGTATGTGGAGGTGTAAATGATGTAGGACAGGTATGTGGAGGTTTAAATGATGTGGGATATGTATGTGGAGATGTAAATGATGTAGGACAGGCATGTGGAGGTGTAAATGATGTGGGACAGGTACATGTATGTGGAGGTATAAATGTTGTGGGACAGGTATGTGGAGGTGTAAATGATGTGGGACAGGAATGTGGAGATGAGGTGTGAATGATGTGGGACAGGTACTTTTAGGTGTAAATTATGTGGGACCGGTATGAGATGTTGTATTGAGGGGAAACTGTTTTTTTTTTTTTAACTTGCAGATGGGAATAACAAGTGTTTTTCCAACATTTTATATACTTTTAAACACTAATTTGCTGAAAAACACTTGCTGGCTAAAATTTTTCCACCATTAATATTAGAGATGAGCGGTTCTGATTCTGTGGAATCCGAACCGCTCCGAACATTGGGGATCCGAGTCCACCCGAACTAGAGAATCCGACATCAGGGCTCCTATTGTGTAGGGCAGAGCGCTGTGATAGTGCTCTGCCCTACACAGATACAAACACACAGCCGCCAGCGGCAGCTGTGTGTTTGTTACAGCAGCCAATGAGAGTCACACAGACTGTCATTGGCTGCTGCACGGAGGGAGCCGGCTGGAGCTCACACATGAGCTCCGTCTTCCGGCTTCCTCCTCAGTGTGTGACAGCAGAGCGGACGGCGCGGGAGCGGGGATACAGGTAAGTTTTTTTTTTAATTTGTGCAAGGGCCGGGGGTGCTACTGGGGGGGGGTCTGCTACTGGGGTGGTCTGCTACTGGGGATGCAGGGGGGCCATACTACTGGGGGGGCCTGCTACTGGTGGGGCCATACTACTGGGGGGGCCTGCTACTGGGGGGCTATACTACTGGGGGGGTCTGCTACTGGGGGGCTATACTACTGGGGGGGTCTGCTACTGGGGGGGCATACTACTGGGGGGGCCTGCTACTGGGGGGGGGCTATACTACTGGGGGGGTCTGCTACTGGGGGGGCTATACTACTGGGGGGGTCTGCTACTGGGGGGGTCTGCTACTGGGCGTCCACACTACTGAGGGGCCTGCTACTGGGGGGGCTATACTACTGGGGGGTCTGCTACTGGGGGGGCCATACTACTGAGGGGCCTGCTACTGGGGGGACCATACTACTGGGGGGGCATACTACTGGGGAGGGGCTTACTACTACTGGGGGGGGCATACTACAGGGGGGCCATACTACAGGGGGGCTACTACTCGGGCAGCCTACTACTGGGAGGGGCCTGCTACTGGGGCAGCCTACTACTGGGGGGCCATACTACTGGGGGGCCATACTACTGGGGGGGCCATACTACTGGGGGGGCTGCTAATGGGAGGCATACTACTGGGGGGGCCTGCTAATGGGGGGCATACTACTGGGTGGCATGCTAATGGGGGGCATACTACTGGGGGGGCCTGCTAATGGGGAGCATACTACTGGGGGGCATTCTACTGGGGGCACTGCATAGGGGACCCTACTACTAAGGGGACTGCATAGGGGGCACCACTGCTGGGGGCATTGTGTAATGGACACCGCTACTGTGGGCATTGTGTAAAAGGGTCACTACTGTGGGCATTGTGTAAAAGGGGCACTACTGTGTGTCGTAACATAAATAAGAGACACTACTTTATGGTGTAATGTGAATCAGGCCCTATGTGCGGTGTAATGTGAATAAGATTGTGCACTATGTAAACAAGTACTGTGATTCTGCTGGCCGTACCCCACTGGGTGGGTGCACTACTTTTCATTTCTGCCACTGCTGTGTGGCAATGTGTCATAGATGTGCTTTATACTGTGGTGTCTGTGTCGTTGTTCCGATGCTTTGTCGCTTAGTAACCAGTCAGCTCACTGCAACCTTTGGCCAATAATGTTGAAAACTATATTATAAGCTGTGAGGTGTTCTAAATTGACTGGAAATTAATGTTATTGAGGTTAATAATACTGTAGGAAGAAAAAAAAGACCAATTTATGTGATTTTAGCTTTTTTTGTCAATTTTTGTAAAAAAATCCAAATCCAAATCCAAATCTAAAGCCAGTCACCGCAGTTTGGCAAATCCAAATCCAAAGCCGGACAACGAATTAGAACCAAATCCAAATCCGGAAAAAATGGTCCGGCGCACATCCCTAATTAATATGTAAAACTCATTTGGCACCTTTTAAGAACTAAGGCCCTCATTCAGAGCCGCTCGTTAGCGGCAGTACGCTCGTTCCGAGCGATGTTTGCACATCTGCGCATGCGTACGGTTTTTAGTACGCATGCGCGAACCAGTCAGTGCGGCCGAAAATCGTTTGTACGCTATATTGCGAGTGCCTGCTATTTTGAGTGACAGAATGAGGCGTATGTGGGTGGTAACAAGGGAAGGTGCTTGAAAATGGGGAGTGGAGATCCGAACGCAGGCGTGCTTAAAGGTCAAAACGGGCGTTTTATGGGTGTGTATATTTAAAACAGCAGCGTCATTGCCCACGTCACTGGGTTATTTTATAGCCAGAACTGCTCGCAAATTTGTAGTAGCAAACACCAACCACAAGAATAGCGAGCAGTTCATACGCTGGTCGATGTACTCGATTAATCTAATAAATAGCGGACATGACGTATGGTGCGAGCGGCCAGGGGGCGTTTTTAACAAATAAACGAGCGTATGTTTTGCTCGTTCGTTCAGACTTAGAGGTGTGAACAGACTGCAATGTGCGTACGGATCATTTGAATAGCCACCCCTTGTTTTTAAACGAACGACCGCAAATAGCGAACGGCTCTGAATGAGGGCCTAAGTATTTTCTTTAGGAGTTATGACCATTAACATCCTTCTATATGCTCCTGCTATCTCAGTTGCCACTTTTTTGGGGTTCATAATGATTTTTCCACTTTTTCATGCCCGCCTCCCAGGTTACAATTTGTACAAAAGTTGTGCAACCTTGGCATTTCTGATTGGATCTCACATTTCCTGGGTGCGCACACGTTCGTGCAGTGTTTGCGAGTTTCATGATGTAAGTTCACTTTCACAAACTCACACCTACTTGGATTAACCCCTCTGCAATGCTCAGTGGAGTCCTGCACAGCAAGAATACCTTATTGGCCCTGGGAAGAAGTTTGGTAATAAATAAATAATGTATACTTACAGTATATACTAATCAAGTAAGGGCTTGGAGTGTCCATGCTGGAGCAGAAAATTGTGCAGTACAGCCCATCTTTATATCAAAAAGCACTGATGTCACATACCAAACGCAAACACTGGAGTGTGTACATGCTACTTTTTCTTGCTCCATCTAAGCCGGGGGTGGGGAACCTTTTTTCTGCCGAGGGCTATTTTGATATATATAACATTATTCGCGGGCCCGGTGCAAGCCACGCCTCCTCCATGTGACGTGACACAGGGGTGGGGCCACAATCGCTGGTGATTACAGCAATGCCCGAGGCATCCTGAGGATGCTTCGGGGAGCTGTAAGGGCAGCGGTGTGACAGACTGAAGTGTCCTAAGGCCATTCTAGGCACCCTGCTAGCCAGATGAGGCTAGCAGAAAAAACCTCCGAGGGCTAGACCATATGGTTCCGCTGGCCTTAAACGGCACCCTGTATGTGTAGACACAGGACCAGATTAACGGGGGGGGGGGACGGTCGACCCTGGGGCCCCACATGTAAAGGGCCCCCACACCCGTCAGGGGTTAAAGTGGGCCGGAGGAGACGGAACCAGTTCCGCCTCCTCCGGCCCACCTCAGCTCGTTGCGGCAGGGAGGCTCCATTTGCCAGGCGTCCGCTGAGATTTTGTTACCAGCGGGCGCCTGACTCCCTCCCTGCAGCCGGAGCTGGAGGCTGGAGCTCACTCGTGAGTTCTGGCTTCCGGCTCCCGCTGTGCAATATGGGGCATGGGGGAGACGTCATGATGTCTCTCCCATAGTGCAGAGGAGCAGCCGAGCGGACCAGACGGCAGGGGGGGCTTAAGGTAAGTATTAGTTTGTTTGTTTTTTGTGCAAACGGCTTTACTACTGGGGGCACTACTACTGGGGGATGGGGCACTACTACTGGGGCACTACTACAGAGAGAACATTACTTTTGGGGGCACTAATACACTAATAAAGGAGCATTACTACTGGGGGCATTTGTACAGTGGGCATTAGTACTGGAGCATTGCTATTGGGGGCATTACTACTGGGGGCATGACTTCTGGGGGCACTACTAATGGGGGTATTGCATAGGGAGCACTGCATAAGGGGCACCATTCCTGGGGGCACTACTACTGGGTGCACAGCATACATGGCACCACTACTGTGGGCTCTGCATACGGGGCCCTACCACTGTGGGCACTTACACTACTAAGGGCACTTCATAAGGGGCACCACTACTGTGGGCTCTGCATAAGGTCCCCATTGTGCATACCCCCAATTTGTCCACATTTAATAGGGGCCCCCACATATTTGTTGCCCATTGGCCCCCACAGACCTTAATCTGGCCCTGTATAGACTGATAGTGAAATTCATATATGTGCAAATGTAAAAGTCACCGCACAGTACAGTACTAACTACTGTATATAATTACGTTAGTAATCTTGTATTTGTGTATATAATCCATTAATTTTTTAGTGCTTATCCCACATTCCACACAGAACACCATGATCCACCCAGGTCCACCCATGATCTCAAACAAAAAAAAATCCTCAATTCATATTGAACTTCCATTTTTCCATGATTATTAATATGCAAATTTGTTAAAAATGATAAGCTAATAAAGAAAGGATTGGCATTTGTAATGCATCTCTGTATTTATTTACTATTTTTTTGGGGGAAATACCGTAACTTGTACAAGAAATAAATTGGCGCTCATCTGTGTACCACGATACACTCTTATCTTTTGTTTCCTATTTTTTTTAACTGATGTTGAGGACAAGTTTCATCAGTTCACCTACAAATATCCCTGTTGGGATGAAATAAGTGTTTAATGCTGTGTGACCGAGAACATCTGGCTGAGGCTAATCTGGTCCTTTCACTAGAAGAATTGAACAGGATGACTGTTTCAATCTACTGACAAATGTGGGCTACGTTCAGCAACAGACAGGAAATAATTTAGCTGACTAGGAAAAATAGATGTGAATAGGGAGAATACATGTTAATCCATCAGATTTTATAGCTGTCCAGTTTTATTTGTTCATTCCTCTATTCCAGTGTTTCTCAAATGTGGTTATCATGGAACCTTGAGTGCATGTTTTCCAGATTATCTAGCTGGAGCACAGGTGTGTTAATTGACTGACACAATAGATCTATAGGTGGTACTAATTATTCCTGAGGATACCTTGAAAACACGCACTGTTATGTTGCATATCCACTGCACGGTGAACAATAATGATATCGTTATCGTTCAATCGTTCACTTATATCGTGTAGTGGATACGCGCCATTAGAACCGCGTTTGAGAAACAGTGGTCTATTCAGGGTTGCCTACCCTCCTGATTCGTGCGGGAACCTCCTGATAAACGGGTGCAGCTCCCGCCCCCCCGGAAAGGTAGGCAAGCCTCCCACCTGCTGCCGATCCCCCGCCCCCCCGCCAATACCTGTTAAACCCCCGTAGCGGAGGGGGGGCGCTAACGCGATTCATGCTGAATGGCGGCATTTTGGCCCCGCCCACACTACACAATGCCAGAAAAATCAGGCACTGTGAAGCAGGGGGCGGGGCCAAAATGACGCGATTCAGCGTGAATCGTGTCATTTTGGCCCCGCCCACTGCTTCACAATGCCTGTTTTTTACGGCATTGTGTAGTTTGGACGGGGCTAAAATGACGCGATCGTGTGGCCCCGCCCCCTGTCACGTCTGCAAAACTACCTCAGCCCGTCCGGACATGCCCCTGTTCTGCCGATCTGGCTGCTCCCTCCCAGAAAGAGCAGCCAGATAGTCGGCAAGTATGGCTCTATTACAAACATTAAAAGCATCACATAGATTAAATAACAGCAAAAATATAGTTTGGTTTAAACCTATCCTTATTTACTAATCCCATTGCCCACATAAAACAAATATGTTGCCTATATTTGAGTCCCTGCTCAAGCAAGCACACTACAAACCAAATATATAGCACAACAAAATAGCTCTATATAAGGGCTTCCTAAAGCTTCTATGGAACTGTTATGGGTGGATTACATACTCTAATATGTCAGCTTTTGGCTTCAGGTGATGAGGTTCAACTACAGTGGACCAACTATTCACTATACATGGGGGCAAATATGGGATGCACCAAAGTGTACAACTCCTCTAAAGATAAAATAACAAAGTAATTTCCATACTAAATACTAAAAAAGTAAAATTTTGAATTGAAACCAGCTCAGGTCCTTTACTATGTGTGGCTTGGGATAGAAAAGCACAGGTTCATCTGGCACTTAGTATGAATATGGCACTGCTTGTGTGATCATATTCTAATATATTTTACAATGCATGGGAGGGAATAATATTGTTGTCTGTTCTATGTATGTTTTAATTGGGTCATTCCATGGTAACTCACGTTACAAAGTGACATAGCAAGTTATTTGCTTGGCTATTAACAGCAAAATGTTATTTTTTTTACTGAGAAAATAATAAGACAGGTCATGCTTTAAAAAACTATATACAAGAATTGCTAATTGTTTGCTATGTCACTTTGTAATGCATACTTGCTGACATTCAGCTCCCTCCTGGGAGGGAGCTGAATGTCTGTATACAGTGGGGGAGGGGGTGTGTGTGGCCAGGTGATGATGACATATTGGGGGTACATCATTGTGGCCCTGCCCCCTCTTCGCAATAACGAGCTTACTTGCATTGCAAAACAGGGGGTGGGGGCGCGATGACGCGATTCAGCGCAAATCTCGGGAGGGGGATTGCGGGGGGTGACGGCAGGTGGGAGATTTGCCTACTTTTCCCGGGGGGCCGGAAGCGCAACCCGATATTCGGGAGACTCCCGGCCTTCCCGGGAGAGTAGGCATGTATGTTGTAATGTGAGTAACCATGAAATGCCCAATTGCTTTTCCATTGTGTATAACCAACTACAGAACAACCACATAGAGACTTATTAAAATATATAATGCATATGACAGGCACACCTGTGTGCTGTCACCCATAACAACCAATCACATTCTGACACTTCCTGAATACAAAATGAAAGCAACTATCTGATTGGCTGCTCTAGGTTACAGCACCTTGTTTGCACTGTATGAAGCTCCTTTACTGTGCACACAGCAAAGCAACGCCTATAGTTTTGCCCAGTAACTCTTATTTCAGTTGATTTAAATATAAGCAGGGCATGTTTGCCATTTTGTTTTCATGTTTCTACAGAATCATAAATTAATCAGCTGCTAAGTTAGACAAGTTTTGGGAAAACCCAAAACACCATGTATACTGGTTGGCATGTGGCATGTGGGTAGCCTACCGTCATCAGTGCTATAAAGTAATGACATCATACATTACAGTCAGAGTGATTGTAACCACATGGCTTGTGTGGGTTTCAGTAAATGATACTTGTGTAGCTCTCTGCTCTTTGAGTGAAATATGGAGATACTCCTGTATCTGAGAAATATTTAAAGAATGACTCAGGACTAAAACTGTACCATTGTACCTACTCCCCCACGTAATATAACTACAGGTGGCTGCTAGCCAAGCCTAATTATTTGTGATTCTAACTCCATTCCCAAGACAAAGCCTTTTGGCACACCAAAATTAGATCAATATGGAAAACTTGACATGAAAATCAACACTAAAAGGACTAAAAGCTTCTATTTGCAAAGATGCCTTCATTGAAGTTCCAATAATAACAGAATATGTTTGTTCTGCTCCAGTTTCCTTATTAAATGCTCCTTTATTACAGGCCTTCCACCATGTCTTGCTAATGCTATAACATGCTTTTCTAGTCAGCAAGCATCTTAGCTCGACTGATCTATTAATTCACTGTTTCTCTTTCTGATGCACTCCCATCCCTTTCCCTAGAATTACTAAACTGCACTCCTCTAATTGGGGCATATTTATTCAAGTTATATTGATATCCCGCCCAAAAACAGCTGCATATTTATTCAGAGATGGATTCTCTGGACCCCTGCCCGTCTGCCTCCACTGATGCATGTGCCCGCTGAAGGCTGCACATGTGCATTACGTACCAGGTCTCCTGGAAGTATTTGAGAACAGCAGGTGCTAAGGAAACTACACCTACAGTGCATCCGGAAAGTATTCACAGCGCTTCACTTTTTCCACATTTTGTTATGTTACAGCCTTATTCCAAAATGGAATAAATTCTTTTTTGTCCTCAAAATTCTACACACAATACCCCATAATGACAAAGTGTGAAAAGTTTTTTTGAGATTTTTGCCAATTTAATAAAAAAAAAACTAAGAAATCACATGTACATAAGTATTCACAGCCTTTGCCATGAAGCTCAAAATTGAGCTCAGGTGCATCCTGTTTTCACTTATCAACCTTGAGATGTTCCTACAGCTTAATAGGAGCCCACCTGTGGTAATATTAGTTGATTGGACATGATTTTGAAAGGCATACACCTGTCTATATAAGGTCCCACACTTGACAGTGCATGTCAGAGCACAAACCAATCATGAAGTCCAAGGAATTGTCTGTAGACCTCTGAGACAGGATTGTCTCGAGGCACAAATCTGGGGAAGGGTACAGAAAAATATCTGCTGCTTTGCAGGTCCCAATGAGCACAGTGGCCTCCATCATCTGTAAATGGAAGAAGTTCGGAACCAACAGGATTCTTCCTAGAGTTGGCTGGCCGGGAGGTGACCAAGAACCCGATGGTCACTCTGTCAGAGCTACAGCCAGGGCCATCTCTACCTATAGGCTAAATGGGCAGTTGCCCAAGGGCCCCAGTATTCCAAGGGCCCATGGCCGATAGCACCCCTACCCCTCATCACATAGCTGCCACCGCTGATAGTCCTGCATGGGGAGGAGGCAGAGGCGGGTACCGGCTGCAGGGTAACACACAGCATAGGGTGTGAAAGTTGCAGGGAGAGAGAAGCTGCAAGGTTTCCCATCACCGTGTTCTGGGAGACTGCCCGCACGCACCAATCTTCATGCCGTGTCACAGGAGGGCTCCCTCTGCTGGCTCTGGCCGAACATGCTGTGCCTTCTCGCATATGTATGTCCAGGCTGGGCAGGAGAGTTCTGTGAGCGGCGGTGGGAGAGGGGGGCCGGTGCTCTATATCAGTGGCGTTCCTCCCCGTGGTGACACCTGGTGCGGGGAGAGATGCTTTGTGCACGGAGCAGCCGCGCTCACCGCCAAAAAGGGGCGTGGTCTCGGGAAGGGGTGTGGCCTCATGGAAGGGGCGTGGCCTCGTTGCCCGAACCCAGTCCCCGGCCCGAGATTATCAATGTGTGCTTGGGGATGCCAGAGATGCCGGAGGTGCGGGCAGTGCAGGCTTCCTCACTGTGACGGGAGCCGAGTGCTGCACTTACTGCTACAGTGCAGCACCTGGCTCCTGTCACTGAGGGGGAGCCTGTATCTTCGTGTCATCCTTCAGCGGGTGACACCGATAGCATCCCATCCCCAGCAGAGGATTGTTTAATGGGGGCCCCAGTGCATTGCTTTGCCCAGGGGCCTGCACTGCTGTTAAGACAGCCCTGGCTACAGCATTCCTCTGTGGAGAGAGGAGAACCTTCCAGAAGGATAACCATATCTGCAGCAATCCACCAATCAGCCCTGTATGGTAGAGTGGCCAGACGGAAGCAACTCCTTAGTAAAAAGCACATGGCAGCCTGCCTGGAGTTTGCCAAAATGCACCTGAAGGACTCTCAGGCCATGAGAAACAAAATACTCTAGTCTGTTGAGACAAAGATTGAACTCTTTGGAGTGAATGCCAGGCATTATGTTTGGAGGAAACCAGGCACCAGGCCAATACCATCTCTACAGTGAAGCATGGTGGTGGGAGCATCATGCTGTGGGGATGTTTTTCAGCGGCAGGAACTGGGAGACTAGTCAAGATAGAGGGAAAGATGAATGCAGCAATGTACAGAGACATCCTGGATGAAAACCTGCTCCAGAGCGCTCTTGACCTCAGACGTGGGCAACGGTTTATCTTTCAGCAGGACAACGACCCTAAGCACACAGCCAAGAAATCATAGGAGTGGCTTCAGGACAACTCTGTGAATGTTCTTGAGTGGCCCAGCCAGAGCCCAGACTTGAATACGATTGAACATCTCTGGAGAGATCTGAAAATGGCTGTGAACCGACGCTTCCCATCCAACCTGATGAAGCTTGACAGGTGCTGCAAAGAGGAATGGGCGAAACTGCCCAAGGATAGGTGTGCCAAGCTTGTGGAATCATATTCAAAAAGACTGGAGACTGTAATTGCTGCCAAAGGTGCATCAACAAAGTATTGAGAAAAGGCTGTGAATACTTATGTACATGTGATTTCTTAGTTTCAAAAAAACTAATCTCAAAAAAACTTTTTACATGTCATTATGGGGTATTGTGTGTAGAATTTTGAGGACAAAAATTAATTTATTCCATTTTGGAATAAGGCTGTAACATAACAAAATATGGAAAAAGTGAAGCGCTGTGAATTACAATCTGATTATGGATTCTGATTGGTCTATTCATTCACACCTCTGTAGCAGTGGTGTGAATGAATAATACCAGATTTCAGATAGAGCTGTGAGAAGAACCACAGAACCCTGGTAAAGAAACTAGTGCAGTGCACAGCCACCAAGGATCCTGGTAGGAGAATCACCCAGCTAAAATTGATATAAAAGGAGTAATGCAGCTTTAACTTTTTGTTTTTAAAAGAAAAAATATTTTCTTATTTGCATAGACCATTCTAAGCGTGTCTTCACTTGACAGTTGTATTTCCAAAAAGGTGAAATTATCTGCATCAGAGGGACCTGATGAAGAACCTGAAGAAGCTGGATGTATTCTTAGCCAGTGAAACGCGTTGAGCCTACAGACCCTGTGATACGCCTTCCAATTGCTGGCAATACTTACTCCTTGGACTTTCAATCCCTGTTTACTTTGGCATAATCACTCTTCGGTGGAACACCACAGCCCTGAAAAATTTCTGCAATGGCCGCAGCATGCCGCCAAGGACTGTGACAATTCGTGACCTTTACCGGTAATTTCATTGCCAGGGATACCTTTAACGTTAACATTCTATATACCCAGCATTTGACTGTGTTATATCTGGAGGGAGTATCCATCAAGGAACTTATTACATAGTTCTTACACACTATTATTAGTGGCATTTTTAACCATCAATACTGTTGCGTATACATCTCTAGTGTTTTTTAGGAATATTGTCATTGATTTATTAAATTGTTTTTTATATGTGATATCAACTGTCCATTGATACTTAATTTTTGGGAATTAGTTTCACGTCTAGATTAGCGCTGGTATTTTTAATTTCTTTGAACCTAAAGACAAGCATGATCAAGCAGTATCAGAACATGTAATATTAAACCTTTACTTACCTAGCTGAAAGTGGTCTATTTTCATAGTGCTGTTTGTCAAAGTTCCAAAAATTGTGATAATTGAGATTTTTCTAATGGCCATTTCACAAACTGTCTCAAGATACTCGTCCCTCTGTTGGGAATACATGTTGCTGTCCTCTGTTGGTGCAGTAATAAGCTATATGAGAAATAGAAGATGTCTGTTATTTGCAAAAACACAGACAATCAAAAGTATATATCGGTGCCATTAACATGTCCTCCATAGCTGTGAGCTGGATTAAGTAACAGTGGAGAGTTTCATGGGGGGAACATTGGTTGTTGTGGATTTGGGGGACTGTGGGACATTTATTACTGAGTAGGAGTGGTCCACAGGTATACAATACTTAGGTGGGGGTTAAGACATGCATATATTCTATCTTTTTTAATTATCAGCAAATATTTTCTTTTTTTGCAATATGACAAGATTAATAAAAGGTGTTGTACATTATCCATCTGAATATGGCTTCATATGTGATTCTTTCTGCATCTCTGTATGCAACCACTATCAGCGACACGCCTGCGACACTCCCCCATCTCTGTGCCTCCACTTAGCCACCTCCATGTCACCGCCCAGGAACGTCCATTTATGGGATTGCACGTCTCCTGTGCAGCTGCATCACAACGGCAAAATTAACAACATTCTATTGTGAAGAAAGATTAGTCTTTTATGTATATGACTTTTATTAGAATATTTATAGGGTGTCACATTATCCAGCAGCAAAAAGACAAGAAATAAAAGGTTTAGCACCTATGAGTTTACAATCTAATGGAGAAGCACAAGGCTGAAACAAAAGGGGTGGCTACGAGGCAGAGTGGGAGCACAGGGGTGAGCAGGCTGGGCTATGGGGTGAGAATGCTAGGTTTTATTGAGGAAATTAAATGCTCATAATGACACTGTGCTGTAATGTGCTTGTTCCTCCACCAAGGTTGGGAAGAAGTATAATATGTAAAAGGTCTGAAGGGCCGGTTTCCTTTCTTACAAGTAGTTACCTGTCATATTTTTCTGTCTGGATTGTAATTGAATTGTTTCTGTATAACCATTTGTATAGGTTGTAATGAATGAAAGACTAAATCCAGACCTACTGTATATTTAGAGTGTATTCTGCACTTGACAATAATATATGAATGTCAGAACTGTAACAAGGGCTCTGAGCGCCCTGTGCCAGCCCCGCCCCTTTGCACATGACATCACACATAGGGGGCGGGGCCACTGGCACCCGGAACTGCAGCAGTGCCTAGAGCATCTTGAAGATGTTCTGAGCAGCTGTAATTATGGCAGCTTCGGGCAGCACAACCGTAGTGATTCTGGTTGCAGGGTGCAGTGCCAGTGGAATCAGTATGATTTATGATCTAATCCCGACAGCGGCAGCCTGGCAGGGGTGAAGATCCTGATCGTTCTTTCTGGTTAGTATTGCTAACCTAATTACCTACCCTAACCCTCCTTTAGGGGTGCCTAACCCTAACCTCCCCCCCAAGTGCCTAACCCCTCTCTAAGTGCCTAAACCTACTCCCCCCTTCCCCTGGCCTAACCCTCCTGGGGGGTGCCGGACCCTGAGTTCCCCCCGGGAGCCCTAACCTAACCCTCTCCCCCCCCACTGCTGTCCGCGCCCGGCACCCAGCTTACCTTCGATTTGTATGCCGGGTGTCGGGCTCCCGGTGTAGGCCTAATGACAGGCGTCGGGATTTCGACGCCTGTCATTGGTACCTTGCCGGGATTAGACAGTCGGGAAGCCGGCGGTCGGGATTTCATCTGTTGGCTTCCCGACTCCTTCCCGCGACAGTCACCCTGTTAGCCATGGCAGAAACAGTGCACCCACAAACTAGCGTCACAAGGGGAGGGTGAGGAGGGCCTTGGGTTGGGGGGGTGCGGCCGCACCCGGGTGTCACCTGCTGAGGGATGACACTAAAGTGCCGACTCCTCTACAGTGACAGGAGCCGAGTGCTGCACTGACACATTGAGAGAGCCGGCACTGTACACAGAGTGGTCCCCAGGGGCAGTCTATACCTTCAGGAACCCCGGGAGGTTATTAAAATGGGGGTTTGGCCTGTGAGGCCACACCCCCTGTCCGTGAAGTCATGCCCCTTTTTTTGCACTAGAACCCTCCTCGCACCAGGTGTAGCAGCAGGGAGTGACACCACAGAGCCCTGCACTCCGTATGGCCGCACCAGTCTTACACCCCTAGTTACTGCCCTGACCAATGCACTTGTTTATACAACCAAGTCCTACATTCTAATTGCATGGCTATTTAAGCTTGCGAGCAGGTCCCTCTTACCTTCCTGTCTGTTATTACTTATTACCCAGTATAAATTTATTTCTGTTTTGTTCCCAATTGTAAAGCACAACGGAGTATACTGACGCTATATAAATAAATTTAAACAATAGTTAAATAAGTTCTATCCATTCCGGGGGGACACTTTCATTGAAAATAGTTATTAAAGTATATTTTTCCATGTTATGAAATTTTCCATTAAACATTTACTTACAGTACCTGGGCAATAAGATCACCTTTATTTCAGCAGTATAAGATTGGAATGTTCCAGTGCAGTAATTAATTACTGGTGCTAGGACTTTGAACCATCCTTACATTGTAAATGAGTGATGTAGTAAGTGGCGGGAACAAATATCTGTTTAAACTAAGGGCATTTTCTTTTCTGTATTGAATCACTCTGATATGGGGAAACTAAGGAAGGACAGTGCACATAAGCCTAATGCTTGCAGCCTTCTAGGTAACTGAAACTCCCAATGAAGGTTAAATGGCATTAAGCACAGGACTTGTCCACTGAATGTACTGCATTCATTTCAGGATGTAGGATGTTATTTTGCAGCTGTTTGTATTACAGAGGAAGCAAACGTTCTACCACACTTGACCCCTTAACAAAACTTCATTGAAGCTCAGGATAAGGCTGAACACTGCATTTAATTCTTCTGTATTAATTTTTAGTTGTCTAAGTAAAATGAACAGACTTTGAAGGGAGAGTTTTAGAAAAAACATTGCTACAGTAGTGATCACATTGGTGTGTTTATGGTGCAAGAAAGGATGTGATTATGTGGTTCTGTCCAAAGAAATTTGGCTGCCCTGCATGTGTGCCCTCAGACTTGGTCATTCGGTGATCTGACAGAACACACAGAGCATAGTGTTTGTGGATAGCTTAATTCCTGCTATGGGTGGCCTATTGATATCTGCAATGCCTCTTTGTGGGACATTGCTGCAGAATATTTGAGTGATACCTTTCTGAAAACTAGCATTAGTATATAAGGGATATACTATATAAAGGGGCTAGTGGTAACATTCACATACTTATATTTGCAGATCTTGAAAATGAAATACCACCGCACCTTGGTGGTAATAAGCTGCTTATGTCAATCAAGTACTTACTCCATCATGTCTCACATCAACCAGATCTCTGATCCCTCTCTGCTCACTGTCATACTATTATGGTAAAAGTTTTAATATCTGATTATAGCACCACAATCAGGGCCAGATTAACAATGGGGCGGATGGAGCTACAGCTCCAGGCCTCCACATAAAAATAGGCCCATTGTCATCACAACATGATGATGACTGGCCATCTGCTCTAAACATGGTCAGCCATAAATCATAAGTAGTGAAATGGTATATCTATTTACCTCACAAAATGAAGCATTTTTTTCCTTTACATATTTAGGGAGACATTGGGGCTGAGAGTATAGGGGTGTACACGCCCACATGGCACTGGCCACACCCACACGGCACTGGTCACACCTCCTCTGCTTCTCATATTAGGCCCTTGGTCATTTTCAGCTCCAGGCCCATGTAGCCCTCAATCCGGCCCTGACCACAATAATTGTTACCTATTATCATTTAGATAATGATGGACTCATATTCTGTGCATGACATTTACTCACCTACTGTATACTGTGAGGAGGAAAATGCTGCCTCACCCTAGTCTCATGTCCAAGATTAATATTCTCTCATCCTCATAAATTAACATTCCCTAACTAAAGGTGCGTACACACTAGATGATGTGCTCACGATGTGATATTGTGAGTGATTTCCCTTGAACTCTCCCCGGCACTCCAGGACACGATATGGTGCTAAAAAGTGTCCAATCTGACCAACGATCTATCGGGCGTCCTTAACGATTTCCAGTGTGTCGTGTACAAGATTGGGAGATCTTGCCTGCTGTAGGCAAGATCTCAAAAAAATGCGATGTATGACCAGCGGGGACGCGCATCGGCAACGTGATCATGAGTGGACACTCATGATTTGGACAAATTTTACATGATTTGTCGTTCCGATGTGTTGAAATCGGGCGAATCGTGTAAAATATCGTCTAGTGTGTACGCACCTTAATACATACATTTACTATACATTGGTTGGCTGAGCTTTGTACAGCTAATGTTGCCATTTGTTGGTCTCGCATTGTCTACAATGGCTGATACCTCTGATATAATAAACAAATTTTTGAATACGACAACCAAATCACAAATAGTTGTAGCCAAATAGTTGTTGACAAGACTTACCAACAATCTTCGTTTGGCTTCAAAGTTTTCCAGGAAAGTTGACAATGATCTTTTTGGAATTTCTGTAAATGTTTTTTTTACTGGCTTTATAAATCCATCATCATCTCCTTTGACTGCTTTTTTGTTCTTCTTGCTTCGGTCCTTTTCTGGTTTTATCTTTTTGTCTGTCTTGTCCTTTTTAGCTTTTTCTTTCTTGGAGGGTTTCTCTGCCTTCTCATTTTTCTTTTTCTTTTTTTCAATTTTTTCAGGTTTTTCCTCCTTTCTTTGTTCTTTATCTTTTTTAGGAGGAAAATGTGCCTCTTCAGTAACCTCTTCCACCTGTGATGTTGTGGGTTTCCCAGGGTCAAATTTGTCATCATACTCATTATTTACTATTTTGTCTACTGTTTTCTTTTTTGATGACTTGGTCTTTGTAGGTTTTTTTCGACTTGGTGTAATATCATGAGAGCTGTGGTCTTTTCTATCCGTACGGTTGTCCCCAAATCGCCCTGTGTTTTCTTTTGTACTGTGCTCTGTAGTGGTTGTTGAAATAACTGGAGCATCTGTGTGGGACTCGTAGACCATTGCTTTGTTTATTTTGGTTGTAGTAGCAAAGTGCTTTCCTGTCTGCACATGCTGTCTATCTTTGTGTTTTTCTGTTCTCGCAGGAAAGTAATGACCTGCTGTTTCTGGAGCCCTCGTTGTTACTTCAACTGGCACAAGTAACCTGTGAGTCTCAGTAGTGGCATGGACCTTAGTTGTCCATGGTTTTTGAGTGGTGGGAAGTACTGTTGTTGGTAGCGTTGTTGGTGGCCTTGTTGCTGTAGTCAATATGCGCGTTGTTGCCCTAGTGATAGGAGGAATAGTTGTTGCTTTAGATGTGGGTACAGGTGGAGGTGCTACAAAAGTCTTTCTTGTAGTTTTTAACTTAGATGACCTTGTAGGAACTACAGTTCTCTTTGGTTCCTCCTTCTTAACTGAGACTTGGACAGTGTTAATAGCTTGTGTTGGTTTTATACCACTAGATCCACTGGTGCTGCTACTACTATCCCCATCTTCAGATACTTGTCCCTCTACTCCAGCTGCTTTACATTTTTGCACAAAACCTTTTTGCCTAAGTTTTTCTATTCTCCTTATTGGACTTTGATCAACAACCTCATACATTGCTTCTAGACGAACAGGGTAAGGATACCTTTCCTCTACTTGCAAAGTCTTTTTAAGCAGAACCATACCAAACTTTCCTTTTTCTAGTTTTAGAGAGGCCATCATTTTTGGTACAATTGATGGATCAAGTGGCTGTTCTAAGATCTTTCCTTCATTTGTAATTCGCCTAATTTTGCCCCCTTCCTCTCCTTCCTCATGAAATATGACAATCTGTTGAATATGTCTTTCAGCAAGTTCACAGTACACATCATTTTTGAGGAGACTCATCATTAGTCGGTAATAACCATCAGATGCGTGTGGAGCAGAGATTATCCAAACTCTATTTTTCCCAGCAAAGCTAGCAAGAATATTTGGAGAACTGGAAGCAGAGGGAAACCGTGCTGTTCTAGAGCGGGCAGATGTCACGCTGTCATCCTTCAGCATTCTAACCTGGGGCTGTCTAACACCAGGCCTTTGCTGTGGATTGGCCTTTTTGGCTTGAGCTTGCCCCTCATCTTTCAGCATAGTTTGTGCCAAATTTCTCCTAACTAAATCCTTATTTACAGAGCTACTTTGATTTCTAGATAAATTGTGATTCCTTCTATGGGAAGGTATTGTTCTTACATTGTAAGAATTTTGTGCTGTACGAAGGGTTCCTCTCTTCTCGAGAGGTACTCTCCCATGAGAATTGTCAGAAGCACATATTAACCACACAGTCAGCAAGATGGCCAGACGTAAAATTAGTGTCCAGTTCATTTTTGGATTGTCTACAAAAGACAGAAAAAAAATATTTCAGTACACAATGATACTAACAAGATAATCCCTCACATAAAGTCGCACCACTGGTAATAAATTAGTACTAACAAATGTGTGTCTTGAGGTTCTAGTTACAATTAGGAAATAACACATTTGGCCTACAGTTTCGATCAAAGCTTGCAAAATTCTCAAAGCCCACCATATGCTCTGTATGTGCTTTTGTATGTTTACTGTCGCTCGAACAACTCTTATAGTAAATAAGTATTCATCCCTGTTGTTATATTACTGTCACTTCTGAATACTTCATCAGTTATCCTTTTTATAATAGCCACTCAAGCTGCAGCACATAAGAGTTTTCCATGTGTATGTGGTCTAAAGCACTAATGTCAGTTGGGACGTATAGCACATGGCTAAAACACATCACAATTTGAGGTCCTTTGAAGAACAGTTTGACAATACACATGATCACTAAATGCAAACACAGGGTAGACATTAAACATAAAAAATTATATATGAACATCTTTTATGCATTCATAGTCTGGATGTAGTCGGCAACTTGGCGCACACAATGATGGCGGACAGAATCCTGTCGCCGAAATCCCGACAACAGTCAGAATCCCAATAACTGCAATCCCAACGGTGAGTATTAGGGTTAAGGTTAGGTTTAAGGCTAGGGGTTAGGGTTAGGCACTATGGGGAGGGTTAGGGTTAGGCTTCAGGAGGGTTAGGGTTAGGCTGCAGGAAAGATGGATCAGTGGTAGGGCTAGGGGATGGGTTAGAAGATGTACTGTACCTGCATGAGTCTGGATTTCCACCATCGGTATTACGCTGCCGGGATTCTGACTGCCGGCATTATCAGTGCCGGGATCGCGTACCTGACCCTCATAGTCAGCCTACATTGGAAGCTATTCTATATATTCTATATTGTCAGGTCATTCTTCTGAGGGAAATATTTGCTGACTAGAGTGAGCCTAAGAATAGTAATGAGTACATCACCTATGTAGAGCGCATTGTTAGTACTTTTTTTCGAAAACAGACTTTGAAGCCTTTTTTTGCTATTTATTTAGTCCATCAGACATTTGATAAAAGTAATATACTGACAATGTGTTCCTCATTGTTAGTGATCTCCTAATCAATATTTTAAGTGAGATGTGCTCTTCTGACACTTAAGCTGCATACACACACAACGATTTTTTTAATGATTATCGTTAAACGATATCGTTTAACGATAATTGATGGCAAAAATCGTTCACTTTCTGAGTCAAACGATGAACGATTTTCGTTCATGCGCGTTCACGTTTGTAGTTTGTCGTTTGTAGTTTGTCGTTCAGTCAGACTTGTCAACTCAGCGATTTTCATTAAGGGAATATGCAAAAATCGTTTGTAGTTCATAAAAATAGTTCATGACATTTAGTAAATGAACAACTTTAGTAAACGATTTTAGTAAATTTTTTCAAGGGAAAAAATCGTTTACTAAAATCGTTCATTAAAAAAATCGTTGTGTGTGTATGCAGCTTTAGGGGTAAATTTACTACAGGTCAATTTTAATCTATTTTAATTGATTAAAAATCAATCTAAATTGATCAACATCGATGTTGTGCTTTAGGGGACTAATCACACATTTACTAAAAGACAATTTTTTTATATTGATTTTTAAGTGTTAGTAAATGTACGATTTAGCCCTGAAGCACAACATCAATGTTCATCAATCAATTTAGATAGATTTTTAATTGATTAAAATCAAACTTTAGTAAATTTATCCCTTATGGTCTGATTCAGAGGTGCACATAGACGTCGCTATTGTTTTTTGCCAAAACCGCGTCTGTGTCTGTATATAAATGCCGCGACAGATGATCTTCCAACTGAGATGACCACTGGCAGTGGCGCTACCATCGGATGCACCATCGAAAGTGAACATGGTATCCTGTGTCAGCACTACTGCATCTTTAGACGTCAGCATCTGCCTATCCACCCCACACTGTTACCTCCCAGGAACACCCATTGAATTCCACTTCTCTTGCATTCAAATTCGTTCTGCGTCTCCTGGCGGTAACCAATCAGGAAGCATGCGCAGTACTTCCACCATCAGCCAGCTGAGTGCATATCGGCATTGATTGCAGCTAGCGTGCACCTCTGAATCAGGCCCTTAATGTGGTGACAATCAGTGTATCATGGGTGGGTAAAGCACTGTCTAAAAGAAAATAATCATTCATTTGATTATAGAAATTTGCAGGAAAAAGTTTTTAAGTCTCATAAGTTTCAGGAGAAGCTTCATTACTGTGGTTAGTGATTAGTTTAGTACATTCTCCTCACACAAAACATATTGATGTTGTATAGAACAACAATAGATTTCAAACATGGTTTTGCACTGTATGCATGCCTCTAAGCCTAAATAAATATATCCCTACTATGTTAGAGATATCTCAATACAAATTATAAGGATTCTTATATATTTTGTCAGCTGTGGTTACAAATTTGCAATGGTACTGTACCTTCCTATTTCCTTCATTGTATCGTGGAACAACATATAGTGGTACCGTATTTAGGGCTGCCATCCAAATTATGGTCCCTGGGACTGTCACCCCACCGGGCCCCGCCCCCCCCCAAAAAAGGGGACCCCCTGCCCACCCCACAACAACAGACAATTATCTTCATCATCTCCCTCATTTTTCTGTTCTGAACTCCTGGCTGACGTAAAATGCAGAATATGGTATCAAATCACAGAATGTCTTGGTCCAAGATATGATAGAGTAGCCAATTTATTCATATCAACACAGACAGCACATGGTCTCACTTACACCTATATGTGGTATGCATCAACTTTGTCTGGGTCTTCTTGACAGAGAGAGTTCAAGGAAAGTGTTATAGACATGTCTTGTATCAGAAATATTTGTGTGTATGTATATATATATATATATATTAAAATGTGCACAAGCCTAGCCCCTGCTGTGTACACACCTGAGCAATGGATCAGACGCTCACACGATGGGTCTATCAATTCAACAATTTGGTAATTGGTATGCACAAACAATATTGTGCATACACACTTACCAATATGCCACCCGACATGTCTGGCCACAGGAACCAGTAGTGGTATAATTTTCGGCGGTTCCTGGGTCAGCATATGGGTTGGTAGGTGGGAAGGCCATACTGCAGGCTTGCCTACCCTCCCGATTTGGTCAGGAACCTCCCGAATATCGGGTGCCGCTCCCGACCTCCCGGAAAGGCATGCAAGCCTCCCGGCTGCCGCCTGGCCCACCACCCACTAATAGAAATCCACACAGCGGCGGGGGGGGGGCGATGACACGATTTGCGCTGAATAGGTCACCCCGGCCCCGCCTCTGCTTCACAATGCCTTTAATGATGGCATTGTGAAGAGGGGGCGGGGCCACGATGACACGATCATGTGGCTCCGCCCTAATCCATCATCAGTGTCCGGCTATGCCCCCGCACTATGCAGGCATTCAGCTCCCTCCTGGAAGGAGGGAGCTGAATGTCGGCAAGTATGCCGTACAGCAGCCAGATGTACTGATCTATCTGCAAGATATATATTGGCATCGGCTGTGCTGCACAGCTGACCAGATATGTCTGTGAACGACATCGTTCACAGACATATCGTCTGTACACACCAGCAGATGCACTATGCGATACGTCATTCGGTGCCAAACGAACAATATGTTGCATAGTGTGTACCCAGCATTATGGCGCCTAGTTTAACTCCACAGGTCACCCAGAAATATCAACCTGACCCATATCAATCTGCTACTGCACTTATCACTTGAGCCCAAGCTAAATAAGTCAGGTGTCAGGTAGTCATTGCTAAGTTCAAGAGCACAAACATAATTCCCAGATAAAATAGTGTAGATCTGGTCAATATCTATTCACATCTAGGCAAAAATTCAATTAAACTAGGGCCACAATGCTGGTTTCCAGCTTAGCGCATGCACTAACTGAATCGTCACTGGCACTTTAAGTTGGAAAATACAAGTTACCGCTACTAAACACCCAGCTTTAGGCACTGTAACCTACATCTCCAGACTTAGGCCCGTATTCAATGTAAGGCGAAAAGTCGGAAAAGTTTTGCCTGTCCGACTTTCCGCCTCCTTCACCTGTTTCGGAGGTGAAAACTTTTCTTGTGCGTCCCCACTTTCGTCCTATTCAATTCCAAAACCGAGTGAAAACGGAAAATGGCAAATGCAGAACAGGCGGAAAGTACTGTCAGGTGTGGGGAAATCAGGCTGTACCCCAAAAAGAGATGCACTAACATAGGTAATCAAAGTAGATGTGTACTAATAGCCCTAATAAAAGTGTTTGGGGTACTTAAATAGTTTAAATTGCTTCTTATTAGCGTCTTTGTAAAAGTGGGAAGAATGGCATAAAGCTGTATTTTTTTGTGGAAATAAGTAGTCCAGTAAAATTTGGGATACTTGAAAAAGGGTGCTAGCATATATTTATGTCTCTAAAGTGAACTTTTAAGAAACGCACCTGCGGCATGCACCTGCAATCTTAAAAACACCTGACCCATCCTTGCAGACCCCCAAGAAGTCTATTTCGCTAGTTTTTATGCTTGTCCCCCCACTTTGTACTTTTTCACCCACAAAATGAGAGTACTTTTTTGGGGTGTTCTGAGGTAATGTTCTTTATTTTTTTGTTGATTTGTCCTTTGGGAGGCTGTCCCAAGGGTTCTGAGTTGTTTCCCCATGTTTGCACAGCAGAATAATGATTTTGCACTTTTTTCCTCCTGCTATTCATAGGAGATACTTTTCCGCCTATCACATTGCATTGTTTCCACTTAGGTGAAATCTTCCTGGAATTGAATATAGAGATACTTTGAAACAGGCGGAAAGTCCGAATCCGCGGAAACTTTTCACCAAATGGCACTTTTCGACTCTAATTGAATACGGCCCTTAAGTGCAGGGCGCGATGGGGGCAATTGAATAACTCTGGGAACTGATTCCCGTGGCTATTCAAATCTCACTGAATTGAATCGCCCATTACAATTGTTGTTTTAATAAAGTATCAATGACCCCCTCAACATTATACAGTTTGATGGATGAAACACTATGCTATCTTCTACAACCAATAATAAGCAGATTAACACTAGTTTAGACCCTCATTAAATACAATACTCAACACCAGCCTCACAATAGTTTACGTTAAACTGAAACCAAATTGTAATTAGCATCATAGGTTTGTGAAGATATGTTCACAATTTATTATATACTTTACAGTTATTGTATTTATGCACTACTCAGTTTTTAATACTATTTTGCTTATACTTCCATTCATTTATTTTAATGTGTTTTATTTTATTTTATATAACCCACATTTCTCATATATTTTTTTATGCCAGTTTACATATTTTTTACCTGGACATTTTCTCTGTGTTTTACTGCAAAATATTGTACAGTATATAGACAATTTACATAAGGCAAATTAAAATATTATATTAAATGTTGATGTTTTATTACCTCCCCAACCTGGATGTAACTCAACCCTCCCCCAACATTTTGAACTTCTATCTGACTACGGCTGAACATTTGGTTTCCTGAAATATTTTGGCTTATTGAACAAATGCTTCAATGTTGTCCACTAGATGCAATCGTCTGTATCAATATGGCCCAGTATAGTAATATAGTAAATATGCTGCTTGTGGGGAGCCAGCAGGAATGCTAGTAACTTAGATGCAGCACATAAAGGGTTAAACCCTTCTCCAAGTAGCACATTGCAAGGAAAGTCAACTTTAGCTGCTATAGGGGAAAGCAAGCAGGGGCGTAATATAGGTGAAAAAACATGTCAGGGAAAAAACTATTTTTTTTTCTATCAAATGATCATTCACAATGTGCTGATTATAAACAAAAGTTTAACAACATCCATCCCCCTTTGCATGCTTTTAACATCATACAAACCATGTTTAGAGTTTTCAAACCTTTAAATGCCACAAATTAGTGCAGTATACATTAGTAATACCTAATCTTGTACAGTTATTGCTTGTGTCTCTTAGTTTATACACAGATTGTATGATTGCTACATACTCTTTAAATATATGAAACAACTATGGACATTTTTTTTTTAAGTTTAGAAAAACTACAGTGGTAGCATTGAAACAAAATGACTGTTTAATGTACATAAGGCAGATTGCAGTTAGTTTTATTACCTTGTCTGCTACCAATTACACATCCATTTCTATCTTTTGATGAAGTCAGCTGTTTTCTTAAAGCATCTGGTTCCTTAAACGATCGCAGTATTCTCCCTCATTTTCCTCTTCTCCTTGGTCCTTTGTTTGTGGAGGGGATGAGTATGAATTAATATAACGTATATTCCTGTCTGAAGGAAATGACACAAGTTTTACTTAGACCAGTGTTTATTCTTCTCCCAGACTCCTATTTCCTGTGCACTTTTAATATTTTGTTTCAGTGAGAGGAGTTTAGGGAAAATGTCTTCTCCACTGTAAACCAAACTCACACAAGAGAGCAACAGCCACTGCAAGCCAGAGAGAAAATTTGGGAAGAATTTAACTGATCAGCAGAACACCGCCTCTTGTCCAATGAAAGCACTGAGGGAGGGCAGAGAGAGAGGACTGAAGATTTCTTGTGGGGCTGAAACATTACACATCATCAGAAAGCCAGCATGTAATCTACATAGAGTATACCAAATAGACTTGGGTCCTGATTTATTATTGTTTTGGACATTTTAAGAAGTAAGAACACATGATAATCATTAACAGCGTAAACTAGTTAAAACAACAGAACATTAAACACATAAAAATACTAAAATTTAAAGGGAAAACTGTATATACTTTGTTTATAGGTTGGATTTTTTTCTGTTTTAATTATTTAACAAAAAGTTCTTGCAATCGTTATTTAGCATAGCTAAGGTAAAACTGAGCCACAAGTGGCACAGAATGCCATATTACCAGAGAGATAATAGCAATTGACCTTGGCAGTAATACCTTCCGAAAGACCCATCTCAGAGTCAATAAAACATTGAAGTAGATTAATTTACTATTTAAATATATCTTGTTTTATTTATTCCTGAATTTTTATTTTGTGAATTTTGCATAGCACAGCTTTTATATAGCATTGCATTTTATTGTAACCATTGTAAATGCTAACATATTGGTGACATTCACTGAAGGCTGTAAAGCTCTGTAAAGCGCTGCGGAATATGTGTGCGCTATATAAATAACTGGTAATAATAAATAAATAAAAGCGCTTCAGCGATAAATCTGAAAAAAAAAAAAAAAAACCACAAGGTCTTGTAAAGTAATGCTCACGTCCTTGTTCCACCACAGTATATAGTACATGGCGACATTTAATAAAAGTGGTTCACAAATAAATGTGCAAAAAAGAACCACAAGCTATTCCAAGGTAATGTTCACCACAGTATATAGTACATTGGTGATATTTAATAAAAGTGGTTTACAGATAAATGTGCAAAAAAAGGGCCACTAGCCCTTCTGTGGTTATCCTCACTTCCCTGCTTCACCACAGGATATAGTGCATTGGTGCCCAAGCCTTTGTCTGTTACCCAGGTATCCAGAGGAGTGTGGGAAGCATTTACTATTTACAACATAGTTACTGCCTGTAAGTCTATTGAAATATTCTCCAAAGAGTCTTTCAGAAAAAAATGGCCGATAGCATTTAAAAATATCTTACATTCCATTAACTGAAAAGTACATATACAATGTTATATATTTCAAACATATAGTACACATCACTGAGTAAAGAAGAAAAAACAAATACATGCCCACTCAAAACTATCTCACTTTGTATCTCACTTATTTCACTTTCGCAATTATAGTATTTCACAATTAATACAGGGCCTGATTCAGAGAACTAATATTCTAATGCAGCAGGAGGCGTCTGTAGGAATAAGATGCCTCCTGTCAGCATTTGTGGTCTGAGTGCTGGGTCCAAAGACGCAGCCTCGGATCACCATCGCGACCAGCAGGATGTGAGGGGGTCATGGGGGACCCCTGTCTGACAGCCCAGCTTATCTATATCTATGACATTTACTGACAAGTTATAAAAAAGTCCCATGATAAGATGGGTGGGTCCTGGGCCAAGGTGAAGGAAGTCACATCCTTCGAAGTACTATACATAAAAAAAGACATAAACATGACATGAGGTTCTTAGAGCACATTTTTACCAAACTGTGAATGAGCATCTACTGCAATAAGGCACAACTTTTCCAAATATTTGACCATTTTGGTATTTTATGCACATACAGAATGCATATAGTATGCCTCTTATTAAGGGTCAAATGTATCACAAGGAGTGGTAAATGGAGGGACCACAGCAGATATCAAAGAAGTTAATTCTGGGGATGCTTAATATTTGCAGATATCCTTCAATTATTATTTTAATCAATATGCAGCTAAATGACTTATAACTTCACTGGTTGTCATCTGTGATATTTAAAATTTGACACCTGTTAAACACACTACCCATACTGCCAGGCGCGTTACAAGATATTTGAAGGCCCCATAGCAAAAGTTGTAAGGGCCCCTATGTACCACACAATGGTGAAAACTGTATATAACACATGTAACTTTGACAACGAAAATGGCCGCCCTCAGCTCTGGGCCCCATTGCAGCTGCACCCCTTACACCTGTGGTAATCATGAAATATATTTTAATTAGGGATGTGCAGGCTCGGATAGGTTCGAGTTTGCACGTGGAGTTCGGATTTTTCCCTCCAAAAAAACGGAACTCAGAACGAGGCAAAACGTCATCTTGCATGGACGAACATCATCATTCCTGGTCTTTTGTCCAGGAATGATGATGTTCGTCCATGCAAGATGACGTTTTGCCTCGTTCTGAGTTCCGTTTTTTTGGAGGGAAAAATCCGAACTCCACGTGCAAACTCGAACCTATCCGAGCCTGCACATCCCTAATTTTAATACAATATATGTACAAATAACTGCCAAATAAATTCTCTGTTTATAGCAGCCTTCCTCTTGAGTGCGTGAGTGAATGTGTATAATTAGTTACTTTCATTCTGATTAAAAGGATTGTACATCTAACTGTAATAAATATCAAGTGCTTGATTTTGATATTGGGCAATAAAGGTTTGATGAGGGGTTCAGTGCCTTGCAGGGCAGAATCTTATACAGTATTTCTGGAGCTGCTCACAATTAGTCTGTTGCCTCCTTCTCATTAAAACAATATAAGGAAAAATAATTAAAAAAAACATCCTCATTTATCCCAGGTAGGTGTACAACTGTAAAGTTAGAAGACCAGAGGCAAATGCTTTTCACAGTCATCCAAAGTACTTAATGTGCCCGGTTCTGTTATACTGTACATTGTTTGGGCTTAGTTTACTTCAGTACCTCCTGGCAAGAGCTGAAATGAAAGCTAGTGGGCAGTTTGCCATCTAAATTTTGATGCTGGCCACCCTCACTGTAGCCTTGATGCTCCTGTAGCCTTATCCCCTTATCTCTGTGTCCATAGGTCTCCATTGCAGCATTACCGCATCACCCCCACCCTCCCGTGTCCATATGTCCTTATTGTAGTATTATCCCCCACCACTTCCAACAGCAATAGATTCCTTAGTGGCATTACCCCCTTCCCCCATCCACCCAGTGGCAATAGACCCACCTGCAGGAGCATATTTATAATGGGTGCAGGGTGTGCGATGCACACGGGCCCCTGGGTCCAGAGGGGGCCCACACTGCACACCTAGCACGCAGTAGTGGTACCCTTATACATTATTGCACACAGAAAAGCCCCTTACACTACACATTAATGCACCTTGCACATTATACCACACAACAATGCCCTTCACAGATTATGCCACATAGTAGTAGTGCCCCATATAACACATTACGCACAATAGTACACATTAGACCCCCCCTAGCAACTCACCTATCATGTCCCTCCATCAGCCTCTCGCCTCCCCCTGTGTGCCATCAGCAGCCAGCAGGTGTGGATTTGGTGCCGGGCTAGCAGCTAATTACAGCTGGCACACTGGCAGGCAGCGGCAGACATGGACAGACAGCGCTGACGCATTTTGAATCTGGCACCGATCTCGCGGACCGACAGCCAATTCATGTGCTGCCATTGCTGATTGGCTGCCGGTCCGCAAACCCTGATTGCCTCGCGAACGGTGGTGCTGTCTCTGCATGTCTGTCTGCCGGTGCGCCAGATGTAATCAGCTTATGGGCTGGCACCAAATCAACACTGCTGCCTCCCGGGCCCCCCTTGGTGGCACTGACTGGAGCGGCCCTCCTTGTGTGAGTGACTGGGTGCAGGGGGTCACAGAGGCAGCTCGGGCAAACAGTGGGGTCCTTTTCATGATCAATGTAATGGGGTTATAGGCGTGGACAATGTAAACTAAACAAATAAAGGCTGCAGGTGTACTTCAGGGTCCAGTCTTCAACCAGGACAACGCCGGATATCCCAGCTAGTATTTTTATAATAATGATAGAGAGTGCCGCAGAAATCGGACCTACAGTCCTCATGTTCTTACACATTTACACAGTTGCTTATTTTATATTGAGAATGCATATCAAATCAATAAAAAAGAGGTACAATACAACCTCTAAATAGTAACTGTGACTATTGGTTTATATATATATATACTTGATTTTTTTTTTTTATTATTTCTTCATTCTAATAATATTTCAACAGTTTGTCTACAAATCTTTTTTCCAGTCCAAGTCAGTGTTTAAGTCATGCATTCCTTACAGTCGCCCGAGAGGCATGCAGCAGACAATAGACTCTCATCACGGGAGAATGCTTAACGCAGACTATGTGTGTTTCCAGTTGCCAGATTATTGTAGCCAGATGTTGAGCCATATTCTGTAAATGTTGCACTTGTACAGAACTGCATAGCCTGCTATAATAATTCCAGGAGTGGTGTTACACAGTTGCACTGTAATTCGTAACTAAAAATCTATCAATCATAGTTTTACACTTGACAGAAATAGAATAAAGATTAGATTAAAGTACATAAAATTATGGGCAATGCTGTGCTGTTTTTTTCATAATAATATGGTGTTTAAATTACCATAATGAGATAAATTTACTAAGCGACATCTTGTAGAAGCCGTAGATTCTCGGGGTGTGTACACCCAAAATTTAAAACTGCAAATCTATTTAAAGCAGAGCATGCCAAGTTTTGCTTTAAAAAAAGCATTGCCTTTTTGTTTTGCAAGCCGCCGCTTAATAAATGTGCACCTACAGTACTGTATGTCATAAGCACAAAGGGAAGGGTAGGTTTCCGCAAAGGACTTTTTATGAATAATAATATGTAATTTATTATAGACAGACCAACGATAGATAGGTAATGTGTCCCAATTAAAGGATCATATCTTATATGGTTGGTGGTGCACCCTGAGTCAGTATGTTTAATAGTATGCTTAGTGTACACAAGAAAAAAGAAAGACTCTTTGTTGGAGCACTCTTATTCAAACAGATAGAATAGTAGTAAAGTATAAGTTTTAATTCAACATTCAAATAAAATAGTAATATCCAATATGAGAGGAGGGGGACAATACAAAAATACAAGTAAAATATATCTAAACATATATTTTACTTGTATTTTATAATTTTTTACTTTGTATTCTATCATTTTGAGTAAGACTTCCCCAACAAAGAGTCTTTCTTTTTTCTTCTGTAAGTCTACAGTACTGTATAACATGTCAGGAAACCGATCTACTGTACATTACAATGCTCTATAGACTAAGCTTGGAGCCCTCTTACTTCTTCGTCTGTTACTTTTCTTACTGATTTTGGTTACAAATGTAAAATGCTACAAAAAATATTGGTGTTGTATAAATAAATGTTAATAATAAATGTTAATAAAAAAAACAGCCAATTTAAGAACATATTTGCTTACTCTTCTGGCATATCTGGGAGACTCCTGAATTATGTGGGCTCCTGAGAGAGCAGTCCAGCCTTTCGGATCCTCCCACTTTCTCCATCCCCAGAGGACAAGAGTTGCAGTCAGTTGCGTAATCATAGCCCCTCACTGCCTGGTGCTGCAAACCTTGAAACAGCCCCACACCTGCTCCTGTCCTGCAGGATCTATTTGTGTCATTAGGCGCCAAAGTGACATGATGATCATAGGATCACTTCACATTGGCCCCGCCCCCTCTTCACGGACCGCGATTCCCGGCATTATGCTCCTAGGAAGTGAGAGGGATGCGGGAGGGCCACCCACTCTTTGGTAAGCCAGGGGGATTCCCTGTAAATTCGGGAGTCTCCCGGAGGTTCTGAGAGAGTAGGTAAGTATGCAGTTATACGGATAGAACAGACATTTTTAGATGTTTCATTTTACTCAGGTAACTTGCATATGACAGGCCACCAGTGTAACATTTCAGTGTGCAAAATGAAATAATGATCTAACTTGTGAACAAAGTTAAGCAAGATGCTGTAATAAATATGTTTAATTTGTATTATGGCACTCATTTATGGCAGCTCAGAGGTTTTCCCACTCCAGCTGTACATAAAGACATAAACACTGCGGGAAGTATATTTAGATTCAACTTATCAGTAAAGTAACAATATTACAAGGTAAACAAAGCTAGTGACAGTGGATAAGACAATGATCTACTTCACCTAAGTAAAGCTATTGTTACAATACTAATACGAATAAAAATGTAGCCTTACAATGCAGCATTGTTCTTTACTACTATTATTAATCTTATTGTTAACTGGAGACAGGTTGTAAATTGGTGGAAGCAAGTAGAAAATAACCTAATGATTTTGCCAAAAGTGGCCCCTTCTGCTTATACAAAACACACTTTATAGAAAATATGGTAACGTTTGTGAGGTTGCAATTCGCACAGAAGGAATGTTTCACTCTGACCAGCAATTTAGCTTTAAAACAATTCAATTAACAATAAAATAATAATATTACTGTCACTTTTCTCTCCCTCTTTTGACAATCTTGATAGTCTGTATTTCAGCTTCAACAGATAGTCGATGTCCGTGGAACACCCAGGACGGTATTGTTTAATGGGTTATTCATCTTGCAATGTTTGCCTCTTAAGCCTTAATTACAGTGGTCACCATGCCTCACCTGTCCCCATTACCATCATCATCATCATACTTTATTTGTAATGTGCTGCAAAACTATATCGCTCCTGACATATCAGACAAGTCATACATTTTAGCTATAGTGAAAGCACTTGAAAGATTAAAGGTCTGGTCATGTGGGTTAGTGAGCTTCATAAATTGGGAATAGCTCAGGAAAAGTATTTGAGGTGACAGTGAGAGGCAATAAGAGAGGAAGTAAGACCCAGGTCGAGACAGAACGAACGTGTTAACAGGTAAAAGATGCATGCAGGGAAGTGTTGGTGAAGGCTTTGAGCAGTAGGTGAGGGTAGGCAACTTGATTAATTGGTTTCTAGATGTCATTGGGAGCTAATGTTAGAAATAAGTGATGCAATGCATGTAGAGCTAGATAACGAGGTAGACCAGTTTAACTATGACATAGGATACATTGTCATGTGGATAGTTAGGTAAGAGGAAATCCACGTAGGAGGTTGCAGTAGGAGAAATAGGCATATACTGGTAATGTGTTAAATAATTCGATGACATGGCAGCGAAAGTGGCTGGATGTGTGGTATAAAGCTGAGGGTGAAGTTGAGGAGAACACTATGGTCATGGTGATAGAAGATTGGGGAGAGGATGATGTCAGTGGTGAGAGAAATGACACTCAGTAGAGAGAGATGAGCTCAGTTTTGGACACGTTGAGCTTTAGGCAGCATTTGGGCATCCAAGCAGCTCATGCTAGAGTCTGTGTAGAGTGCCAGTGATGCTCTCTGAGGGTGTAAGTGGCGCTCTGCAGTTCTTTCTGACATTGTTGACTAGAGTCCTCCACCAAACAACATAGCAGGTAGGCTATCCAGTGTGCTATGTTGGGAAGAAGAACTGGAGAATGAGGACATACTGTACATGACAAGATAGGATTAGTGGGTATACAATAGACAGCCCAATGCCCAATATATCTTAATCCACCTTGGAGACACCGAAGAAGCATTTAGAAACATAAAAGGAGAACTAAGATAAAATTGTGCTGCAAAGGCCAGGAATTTGAAAAAAGTGAGGGAGAAGAGGTTGGTCAACAGTATGGAGAGCGAAAGACATCAGGGAAGATGAATAGGGCGAAGTGATCTTTTTTTCACACTCTACAGTACAAGTGGATGAGGAGCACAGGTCCATTAATGGTATGCAGTCGGGAAGCCGGCGGACCTAATCCCGACAACCCACTTCCCGACTGTCATATCCTGGCAAGGGTCTAAAGACAGGCGTCGATGTGCCGACGCCTATCATTAGACATACGCCCGGAGCCCGACGCCTGGCATGCCGATTGAAGGGGCGCTGGGCGCCAAGCGCGGATAGCCGCTGGGGGGGGTGTTAGGTTTAGGGTTCCCGGGGGGGACTTAGGGTTAGGCACACCCCCGGGGGACTTAGGTTTAGGCGGCGGGGATGGGGGGGTTAGGTTTAGGCACTTAGAGGGGGGTTTAGAGTTAGGCACTGGGGGTGAAGGTTAGGGTTATGGTTAGGGGGTACAAATAGGTTAGTATATACTTACCTTTGACGATCGGGATTTCCTACTCTGCCGGGATGCTGCTGTCAGGATTCCAACCACCAGGGGCATGGGTCCGGTGGTAAATCATACCGGTTCCCCATTAATTAGTGATCCCTAGGTCACTATGTGCTATATACATTTTTTGTTTTCCTTTCCTTTTTATATATGTTCCACAATCTGATCTCATCCTCTAATATGTAATGCAAAACAATACCCATCTCTCTCACTTAAAACATTGTAAGAAAACCAGTCATACATATATAACATATAACATGCACTATGATATATTTATGTGTTATACTTATGTGCTATACTTTTAAATATAATTAGTGATTGTGATCAATGTTCCAAAAGTAAAATAACCCAATAAGGTTATTTCCTAGATTCTATCAACTTTAAATCACCAAGGTTGTGTCTGACAATGAAATGCACATTGCAATCCCTTATTAAAACAAACATCAGCTGTATATGTACAATATACAATTGACAAAGACAAAAAATGTTCAAACCATTAAAGCGTAACTCCATTAAGAATTATGTAGCATAATGAAAATCAATGTAGTAAGTATGGCAAGTTATTAGAATAAATCTTGATAATTGATTTAAGCCTGAAAAAGATCTGCTTAACACTCAGAAACACTCCAACATTAACATATGACCAACATTTGACAGATGATTGAGAAAAACTATCTTTCATTCACAAACTATTGATTCATATAGTGATTGCTTCCAGGATTGCAGGAATTGCTGAGTCAGTTCTTTACAACAATGGGAATTGTGTTGATTTGAATGCAGATCTGCCGTAGATGCTGCCACTCTGCATGCAGAGAAATAAAGGTCTATATTTGCCCATGTACAGCGTTGCACTTGCCACCTATCTGCATGCTTGGTTTAAAACTCATCATATTCATCATCAGGGCACACTTGAAACAGCCAATATACAGTGCAAATGATATATCTGAAAATATGTATATTTAAGGTTCCGTCCAACTCTGCCTAGCCCGAGGTTCCGTTGACACACCCTCACTAACTTTGCCTAAATGACAATTACCCTTTAAATATATTTCAGACAGAAGTCCTATTTCAAGTATCATCCATTATTCCAGTAAGTTGTAGTACCCACCATAGTTACTTTACTTAGGCAACATCATGTTTGGAGTAGAGATGAGTGGGTCCGGTTCTCAGAGAACCAAACCCACCCGAACTTCCAAATCCGAGGCGAGAACCTAGCTAAGATCGGGTTTTCCCGCGTGACTCGGATCTCAAAACGAGGCAGAACATCATCCTCCCGCTGTCGGATTCTCACGGGTTTTGGATTCTATAAAGGCCCCGGTGATCTGCGCCATTTTCACTCTGGGTGTGGAAGGTGAACTGAACAGACGTGTTACTGTCACTGTCTGTGTCAGTGTGTTGACCAACTTATCCTGTTGCGGTCTTGGGCTGAAGGCTGCTGCTGTGTCCATAAAGGGGCTGGGGCTGCAGTATATAAAAGGGGGCTTCAGCGGGTGCTGCAGCTGCTGTGTCACTTGTCCTGTTAATCAAGGGGCTAGGGCTGCAGTCCATAAAGGGGTGCTGTGTTGTCCAGGGGGGGTGCTTTGTCAATCAGGGGTGCTCGTCCCCAGTGTAAAAAAAAATAAAAGTGCTTTTTTTTGTGCGTTAGCAACTTAGCTGCGCTATTATTGTTTGGTGAAACTGCCGGCCAGACCGCAGTTTATCATCCACGTGTTTGCGACTCTGCAGGTGGTCTGTCCGGCACTCGGCAGGGGTGCTTTGCTATCCATCAAAAGGGGTGCTGTCTGTGTTGTTCATCAAGGGGCTGCTGCCTCATTCAGGGGTGCTCTTCCCCAGTGTGAAAAAAAGAAAATTGAAATTAAATTAATATTATCAGTATCAATCCACAAAAAAAAAAATATTTTTTTTTTTGTGTGTGCGTTAGCAACTTAGCGGCGCTATTATTGTTTGGTGACACTGCCGGCCAGACCGCAGTTTATCGTCCACGTATTGTGACACTATAAGTCATAGCGCAGTGTGTTATTCTTATTCTTAAATAATCTTGTGACACTAACTGTTAGCACAGTGTTTTATTCTTATTCATAAATAATTAATCTTGTGACACTAAGTGGTAGCGCAGTGTGTTATTCTTATTCATAAATAATCTTGTGACACTAGGTGGTAGCGCAGTGTGTTATTCTTAGTCATAAATAATTAATCTTGTGACACTAGGTGGTAGTGCAGTGTGTTATTCTTATTCATAAATAATTAATCTTGTGACACCGTAAGTAGCAGCGCAGTGTGTTATTCTTTTCTTATTCATAAAAAATCTTGTGACACTGTAGGTCATTGATACCACACTGTAATATTTAAAATTGGCACAAATTGGTGTGTGTGCTGTACCCCACTTCATTAGTGTTGATATGAAGAAAAATCAGTTGAGACTTGAGAGGAGAGCAGGAACCACATACTAGTGCTGGAGCTGCTGCCAGTGCCACCAGTCAAGATGATACTAGTCCATCTACATCATCTACTAAAGCTGATAGGCATACAGGGCTTAAGTCAGTGCATCTAAAATCAAGAACCAATCTTTTACAGTGGTAAAAAAGAAAACATCAAAGGGAAAGTTATCTGCAGAAAGACATAAAATTGGCAATATGCCAGTTTCACCACATGAAGTGGCAAGAAAAGGCTAAGGCCTTGGCCTTTATTTATGACTGGTGGTTCTGCCTCTTATGATGATGTAAGCACAAGTGAATATGTTGAGATACAAATCGAGGATGCTTCTGTGGAAGTGCACCAGGATGAGCAGGATATTTGTGTAGCTGACGCTAATGAGGATGTTGATGATGAGGATGTTGATGAGGATGTTGATGATGAGGATGTTGTTTGTGTAAATTAGGCACAAGTGGATGAAAAAACTTGGCTGTGTTGACTCATCTGCATCACCAGTGTTTTTTTGGGGGGAAAGTTTAGTTTTTTCTCAGCAGCTGCACTTGCTGGAGAAACTGAAGGAGAAGCCACTGCTGCATCATGTGCCACTTGAGCTAACAATTTGCTTACCAACAGCTCTTTGCATCTCTTCAGATCTGTGTCCATTGGGAAGAAAGACACAATGGCCCTCATTCAGAGCCGTACGCTCTGAGCAGAGCGCACGCTCTGAATGAGGGCCGGGCTCCATTTTCATGGAGCATCCTCCTGGACGCTCATATAGCTGTGGGTCACCACCCACAGGCTATACGAGTGTGCATTGTGATGGTCGCGATGGTCGAGACCATCGCGACCATCGAATTTGCGAGCCGGAGCCTGCGGTTGAGGTTTTCAACCGCAAGCTCCGGAGTGATTTTGGCTCTATCAGAGCCAAAATCACTCCCACTGACATCACTAGTGATGTCAGTGGGCCGGCTTTTGACGGGAGGCGTTCCGGTAGGAACGCCCCCGTCAGGGAGGCACGCCCCTGGCACGCCCACCAAAGGGGGCGTGCTGTCAATAAACATTGACAGCACGCCCCCTTTGATCGGACACAACGAGCGAAGGACTTTCCTTTGCTTGTCGCGTCTGGCGCATGCGCACGACGGAGCTCCCTCCGTCGTGCGCATGCTCAGTCCATAACATCGACCCACTTGCGAGCGGACAGCCGCTCACGAGTGGGTCTGAATCAGGCCCAATGTCTTCAACCGTTCTGGGATGAAAATCCACTCCCAGCAGCAGGCATAGTGCTCCAGGATTCTCAAGAAAGACTTAAACCTTGAATCTTGCATTTGCTCTGTTTGGCTTGTCCACATATCTGTGGTTAAGTGGACAGTGGGTAGAACAGCATTTTGGAGGCCTGTAATTAAGTTTTTTTAATGTCCCTGTACAGGTTGGGAAATGCTTTTCTAGTGAAGTGGAATTGTTTTTTGAAAGCACTACTAGTAGTCTTCCTGGTCCCCTTCTGGGATGAAAATCCACTCCCAGCAGCAGCAGGCATAGCGCTCAAGAATTTTCAAGAGAGACACAACGTAAGACTTAAACCTTAAATCTTAAATCTTGCATTTGCTCTGTTTGGCTTGTCCACATATCTATGGTTATGTGGACAGTGGGTACAATGGCATTTTGGAGGCCACTAATTAAGTTTTTTTTAATGTCCCTGTACAGGTTGGGAAATGCTTTTTTAGTGAAGTGGAATCTTGCAAAGGATTGTTTAACATTCAATTGTTTTTGAAAGCACTATTAGTAGATTTCCTGGTCCACTTCTGGGATGAGAATCCACTCCCAGCAGCAGCAGGCATGGCATTCAAGGATTCTTCTGGGGCAAGGACTGATGTGAATGAGAAAAATATTTTTTGTAAATGCCTTAACTTTAGCCTTAGACTTTAGTAAAATAGAAGCAGAATTGTTTTAATGTATTCGATAAATGTATTTAGACTTTTACATAGCATAATCATCTGCATTAGACCCTGCCCTATTGGTACTTACAGTAATGATGCCCTATCATACACACTAATGCACATTCAGTCTTTATTTTTTTTGCAGCTGCACAAAATCATACTACCTGAGACAGATGTCCTTGGTTTACACACCTCATGTAGTGCACAGTGTCACAGAATGGCCCTTCATTTACTCCAACAGAACTTTGTAAAAGCATAAAATACTGTAGAAGGTAAGTTTTATTTCCAAGAAGGTAGAATCCACATATTTATACTTTAGCAGCAAGAAAATTTTTTTTTTTTCCATACATTTTATCCACCATTCTCCACCAACTGGACTGCATTAGAGGCACACCTCTGAATTCACTGTGCATGTGATGGAACCCTGAGACTATATATGAGTCCCATATAGTTTGAGGTCTTGTTTGGAAAACCCTATAGCTTTGTTATATTTTTATTTACTAGCTGAAGTACCCGGCTTTGGCTGGGTTTAAATCTTCAAATTATTATGTTTTACTTGGTGGCGTCTTCCAAATCCATCCAGTGGAAAACCCAGAACAGGCTCTCCGGTTCAAAGTTTTTCCTGACACACTCCGCCATGAGGTCCAACCAGGACCCCAACCACTACATTAGGCATCCCAGACCAATTGCCACCTCTCTAAGAGGTTTTCATCCATATCCATTCAGTGGAAGGCTCAGAACAGGCTCCACGGGTCAAAGTTCTGCCCAGCATCTCTGGGTCAATGTTCTGCCCAGCGTACACCAAAGGGAGGCCCGACAACCCACTAGTATGTCTTCTGGGATCCAATGATATCACAATGTGAAGTTTAATCCAAATCTATCCAGTGAAAGGCTCAGAACAGGCTCCCCTGGTCAAAGTTATGCCAAGCGTCCACCAACGGGAGGTCCCACCAGGACCCTAACCCCCCTAAAACCTGGCCAGGATCCAATTGGACCACCTTGCATTGGTTTCATCCCAATCGGTGCAGGGTGTCTGAATGCATAGCCAGACAAACAAATATATTTTATATATAAGACTAGTATGCCCGTGGCGAACATTGTACCAATTTGAACCCAGAACATATATACGGAAAATGCTTTGTTTCATAATGGCTAGATCATATGTTAATATGACAGAATCGGGTAATAAAAGATGTGATTGAAAAATAACGGGCTAAGCCACACACCTTTATAGTTTTTTGTGATTTTTTTATTGTAACATTTCGCCAATTTGTACGTGCAATGATATTTTTGGCCATGGACTCTGAAGCTGTGGCGGGCTGGGCCGGGGGACACATGGCACGTGCCATGTGCCCCCCGGGCCGCAGGGCCATGCAGGCCACGGGCCGCGGGCAGTCTGTGTCTCTGTGACACAGCTGCACCGCTCGTGTAACGCTGACCGCACGGAGTTCGGTCAGCGCTACACAGTGACTGACAAACACACAGCCGCCAGCGCCGACAGCTGTGTGTTTGTTTTGAGTGGCAGCCAATGAGAGTCTGTCAGACTCTCACTGACTGTTGCGCCCACTGCAGGAGCCGCTCCATCATGATGTCATGACGTCTCTCCCATTATGCAGTGCGGCCTGGCCCGGGAGGACGAACGGAGGAGCGGATGGCAGCGACGGGAATTGGGATTCAGGTAAGTGTTTTTTTTTTATTACGTGTGTCTACCGCACTACAAGGGGGAGACCACTACTGGGGGCACTACAAGGGGGGGACTACTACTGGGGGCACTACAAGGGGGAGAGCACTACTGGGGGCACTACAAGGGGGGGACTACTACTGGGGGCACTGCATAGGGGGTACCACTACTGGGGGCACTATATAAGGGGCTTACTACTGGGGGCACAAGGGGCACTGCACAGGGTGGACCACTACTGGGGGCACTGTATAAGGGGCACTGCATAGGGGGATCACTGCTGGGGGCACTACTGGAGGCCTGCATAAGGGGGTCCTCTCCTGGGGCACAGGGGGCACTGCATATGGGCACCACTACAGGGGGCTGCCCCATATCTTTATTTTTACTTTACATGAATTCCATATGCACCTGCCTCCTCCCTGGAACACTTGAGGGGGGTGGTGGCGCCGTGGCACGCACGTGCTTCGGGCACCCTGGCTACATGCTACTTCTCTGCCAGGGCCACTTGCATGCATTTGCCCCCCAGGCTAAAAGTTGCCAGCCAGCCCCTGCTCTGAAGCAAAATGGACCATTTCCAGGGGGTATTGCAAGCTGAGCCCCTATAGATGCAAATGATAATGCACTATTACTCCGCCTCACTGTCTCTCTGCCTCCAGCCAATCAGTGGCTGCCAGCAGCTCTTGTGGAAAGCAGAGAAAAGAGGCATTGCTTTCGAAGCACAAACCCAGTGCTGATTGGCTGGGAGTTGTGAGCCTGGAATCGACGTGTTGGAGAAAGTAGCAGCCTCACGTGTTGTGCCACTCGCGCACACTCCCTCATTATGTAATAGCTACGTCACGCAGCTAGACGGCCAATCGGGATCCAAACTGGGCAGAACGTAAACAGTGTCCACACATGGCTAAAGTGCTGGGTCCATGTGAGCGCAAAGACCACCAGTAGTGCGTGAGAACAGCAGCCGGCGGAGGTCACCCCTATCTCGCTTCCCCCGGGTCACTGTGCTGACTCTGTTCTGGTAGTTTTCTTGACATTTCCAGGTTAGCTATACAAAACCTTTATTATTGTTTTTGTCGATGTTTTTTTTTCATCAAATTTTATACAGTTTTATTCCAATTCTGTAATTTATTGCTGATTGAAATCCGTCGCCAAATAATCACATTAATATCTTAATTAGTCTTTGAGATGTTCAAATTCAAAGAGTGTTCCAGACAAAGGGATTAAGCAAATCATATATATAAGATTCATTGGTCTGTTTGTTTGTTTGTCTGTCTGTCAGGTTATGCATTCAGACATTCCTGCACTCATTGTTTATGCTACGCAGCATTTTACATCTAATTCACTAAATTAGTCAGGCAACATACAGTAAAGGGGCCTATCCACTAGGCGACCTGAAGACTGAACGTTAGCGTTCAGACCTTCAGGTCGCCGAGGTGCGGTGCCCGCACTGAACAGTGTTCACTGAACTTCATTCAGTGCAGGAGCCCGACCTCCTATCACTCAACATGCCAAACCTGATGGCATGTTGACGGGCATGTTCAGTAGATAGTTGGGGTCAGCAAGGACCCAGCGTGCACGCGCATCGCTGGTCCTTGCCGGCTATCCATTACACAACTTTGTGAACAATGCGACCAAAACCTCCTGGTTTTGATCGGATTGTTCACAAAGTCGTGTAATGGATAGGCCCCTTGACAGTCTTTTCTTGCAGCAGAAGTTCACCTTATAAAGCTACAGTACTGTATATTTGGCTTGGCTGTTGTACTCAGCTTAATGGTTATTATTCACATGGTGTAAAACTCAGCTCATAAGTGCATATCTCTATACCCATAGTTTATTTCATCAGGTATGCTGGAAACAGCATTGATGCACAGAGTTCTGTATGTTTTTTAAGGAGCTGTCTGTGTGTTTTTAAACAATGGGAACCACTTATCAGAACAGGAAAGGTGTGTCATTTCCATAGCGGGCTGCACTGCTGTAGCAAGCAGCATAGTCTGTATTAGACTTCAACTATCGCCTGTATTTAAAACATTTAGAGCTTCACTAACATTTAGAATATCATCCAGTGATTGCAATTTACTTATTTTTAGTTTTTATTAATAAAACATGGGTTACAATCATAAAAATATATTCAAATGAAAAGAACAATATGTAATCCCAAAGGCCTCCACAAAAAGATAAGGCAATCTGGAAAGTATGACAATTGGGGTAAAGAGTGATACCAGAAAATGGTTATATGCAAATGAAGGGGGGGGTTATGGATGAATATGACAAAAGTAGAGGTAAATAGAGTGGAGGGGGGCCACAGCCTCTGGGAACACTGACTAGTAGATTAGTACCAGAGAGATACTGTAGGAACTTGTTACAAATAACACCAAGAAGTATAAATCTGATGGAATTTGTCTTCTTTATCAAGCAGGTGGCGAGTATTTTTGTCTATTAGGCAGCGGGCAAGAATGTGAATGGACAATTTGTTGGGAGTATGCATTCTCTTTGATCAAAGTTAATCTAGAGATAGCAACCTTCTCCCTAATGGTTCCCCAATAATTTCCAGTGGGGTTCACAGGTCCCTCTCCAACTCCCTCTCATGTCTTCTTCCAGGTTCAAGTAGGGTACCAAGAAGCACTTTATGCAAAAGGAAAATCAAGCCTTTTTGTGGGGTAAGCGCCCGCACACCAGGAGAGAGCCTGCATGCTGCCTTAGTTGTAGGTATTCATAAAACTTTGGGATAAAGTCAGGATGTGCAGCAGACAAGCCCTCAAAGGAGAGTAGAGTTCCAAGGTGGATGATGTCCCCCAAAATACATATTCTTGAAGCAATTTAGAACTGAGGGCCTGATTCAGACCCGGTCGTAAGCGCTGAGCGCTCGCAACTGGGTTGATGTTTGCCCACTGGGCACGCGTACGACGGAGCTGGCTCCGTCGTGCGCATGCGCGAGACCTGGCTAGCGATGGGTGCTCCGTCGCTCCGGGTCTCGCACCAAAGGGGGCAAGCTGTCGATGGTGATTGACAGCTCGCACCGTTTGATAGGCGTGGCCGGGGGGTGGCTTCACAAATGGAGGTGTTCCCAAGTGAACGCTCCGCTGCTTGTGGGCGGCCCCACTGACATCACCACCCAGTGATGTCAGTGGGAGAGCTTCCGGCTCTATTAGAGCCAGAAGCTCTCTGGGGCTAGCGGCCACGAGACCCTACCACAAGGGTCTTGTCGCAAGCCCGATGGTCGCGATGTTCTTGACCATCGCAACCATCAACCTGGCCGCTCACAATAGCTGTGAGCGGCCAGGAGGTTGAACAAAAAAAAAAATGCCCTCATTCAGAGCGTCCGTCTCTGAATCAGGCCCTGAGAGAGGTCTTAGAAAGAAAAGTCAGGGTTGTTCCAAAATCTGGATTGTTCCAAAGGAGAGTGATGAAAAGGGGGGAGGAGAGTAGTGAGAGGTAGGTGTTGCAGTCTGCGATGAGAGCCTCACAATGGTGTGGAATTTAATTACGGCACACCTAATCAACTTAGTCAGACCCCAAATACTAGAGAGAGATGGCAGTATAATATACTGTAATTAGATTCAATATCAGCCCAGGATATAGGGTTTGGGGGAGCCTTTATTTAATGTTTGAAGAATGTAAAATGCTTGAAAAGAGCTCTTAAAACAAAACCATTGATCCAAGTTCTCCTGAGCTCTAGCAAGACAGCCTATATTTTCTTTGCAGGACTTCATCTGTATATATAGTAGCAGAAAAATGGTCACTGCAAAGTAGGGATGGCCATTGGTGTGTCCTCCATCAATGGTTCCCATCGATGGTGACTTGAGCCATCAATGGGAGGAAATTATAAAGTGTGATACCATCGATGGTTTCATGCATGTTTGGAAGAGAGATGGCCCGTACATGCACAGCGGTTGGCGCTGCAGCTTAGTAAGAGCTGGGGGCATTGCTGAGCTGCTGACAGCTGACTGAGCCTGTCAAGTCAGACGTTAGAGGTTGCCATAGGCCAGCCTAGCACAGTGGGTACTGGGCTGTGTGTGGGAAAGACACACTGAGATTTAGCAGCCGAGTCTAATGGGTCTATTTATCAATATTATTTTTACTAAAAAAAATGTTTCACATTATTTTAGTATCACATACATTTATTAAAGGGCAATTAGAGTAGTTTTCATGAAAAACTACTCTATGCCCTTTCATTCGCATATTTTTAGTATGCAGATCGTATTTCCCATACGTGTAATGGGAGATGTGATCTGCCTGAGATTTACTAAACATATCACGGGCGCATGCGCAGACACCTTCTCACTGTATTTTTTGCGACAATACAGTGAGAAGCAGGAGCGAATTGGGAATTCACAGTGGAAAAATTTCAGAAAGTGGCCCTATGAAGGCTAACTGAAAATCACTGAGTTTTGCGCCTTCCGAAGGCACTTGACCAAAAAAAGGTTTATGTCCTTATTAGAAGGGGCATGTTGTTTGAATTACTGAGGCTGCGAGCACTTGGGGCATGACAAGCGCTACAGAAGCTGTTGGGCATGTCTCCAGTCTCTCTCTCCAGGGAATAGACACCCTACGTATGTCCACAGTATCTATTCAGTGGGCAAAGGGAGCTCTCCCGAGCGCCGGCATCCGGTATCCAACCCAGTGGTCCTACCTGTGTGTCTCTAGCACCATACCTCTGTGCGTCTCTCCAGGTACAAGAGCAGATGAATATGGGGAGTCAGAGGAGGGTGCTGCCCTAATAATGGGGGGACGGGATAATGTTGTGGCTGCATTGTTCACAGGGAGGGAGGACACTGGGCTGGGTGGGGGAGAGCTGTGTGGAGGGAGAGCGTTAATTAATGAGAAGGACACTGGGCTAGATGAAGGGACAGTGAGATGGGGGTGCACTGGGCTGGCTGCGAATATATGCTAATGAATGCATTCACACTGCCAACACTGCACAAGATGTAGACACCCAGCACTACATAATGTTGCCCCTTACCCTCTTCTCACATCCGTACTAATGTGCAAGTAAGCAAATTCATCGGTAACATCGAGTAACATTGGAGCTGCACGCACACTTGTGGTTGACATGACCCTGCCGCAGAAGTTGCCAAACTTCCTGCATGCAGTGAGTACTCAAGCTGCGCATGGCTTTGCTGTGAATAATTTATGCACGCCCTTGCAACGGCGTTCGGACGCACTGACACGCCTGCGTTCGCATGACCACCCCCGTCACCACCCTCAAACGGCACTTCTTGTCAATCACTTAGTGATGGGTCTGCGTACTGCATGCGATCGCATTCCCTGGTTCGCGCATGCGCACTGCTTCTTATACGCATGCGCAGAATGCAAACATCGTCCGGCTGCGTGTGAACACAGCATTGTGATCCAACCTGAATAAGGCCCTGTGTATGTATGTGTAAGAGCCAGGAGCCAGGGGCAGGTCTGGGCTGCTGACTGACAGCTGAGTCTATTAAGTCAAAGAGATGGGCACAGCACTCTGTATGTGGCTGATGGATGACAGCCTAGTAGTTCTGTGCAGCAGCAACACCCTGTAAAGGGGGGGGGGACATTGGGGCCACAGCTGCCATTGATGGCAGGAAACCTTCTGGTTCTCTGCCATCGATGGTGAAAATACTTGACCATCAGCCATCCCTACTGTACATAAATACCAAAAGTTTGTGGTTACCTTTGGATTTGTTATGCTAACTTAATTTATAGGGAATGGCACTCTATTAGAGCACTATGGGGCCTATTTATCATTAAATATTTGCGGGATATTCCCCCAAAACAGCTGTTTTTAGGGGTTCCTGCAAATATTAAGGGTCTCCCCGATGTACTATGGAGCGATTGCAGCAGACATGTCTGATATCTGCCACGGCCACTCCATTTTCATCTGCAAATGCAGTCCCCATAGGTTTCTATGGGGGCTGCTGTGCTGCTGGATTTACCAAGCTCCATCTTATAGTCGCCTATGAGCTACTATACAGGGCTGGCCGTATGAGAATATATATTTCGGTGCCCTCTGGTGTACTTTTGGCGCGTTCATAAAAAAATGAAAGGGGCATGGTCTTGTGGGAAAAGCCCTATCCATGAGCCACATCCCATTTTTGTCACACTGGATGCATGCCCAGCACCCAGGGAGAGAGAAGTATGCCAAAGGGGGCCAACAACAAAGGGGAGAGAGACCATAGGCAAACAACGGAGGAGGGGGGGTTCGGTTGCCTGGAAACCCCCCTTCTCAGTATCACAAATTAAATAATTAGCACCACCTGTGGATCTTTTAACATGTGTCAGCCAGTAATAAACACATCTAGTAGATATGGAAAAAATGCACTGTTAGGGGTGCACTGCTATACACTGTCAATGAGTTTAATTATTAATACCATATAATAATACACTATCCAGTGCATGACAAGCCCAATATGTACATATACGTCCAGGGCAGTGCAAGGTTCTTCTGCTGCTCCCCCAGACTTGCTCCAGTACTCTGGAATAGAGCCCACATCTGAAATAAAAAACATTCAGATCAGGCAGGATGGCCCTACTGCTGTATTTAATGGCTTACTGTATCACTGGTCCTGTATATTCTGGAATTATGACAAACAATACACTTTGTATGACGCATATTAAAGCTGGATAAGTACTAATTATGCCCTCTTCATGGACTGGCCACACTCACTCTAAAATCAGGCATTTGGAACCCCCCCTTTAGAAATCTTGTGTTTGCCACTGGAGACCATAGACATGTGCATTACATTTCAGAAGAGAGAGAGAGAGAGAGAGAGGCAGAAAGAGACAGTGTGGGGCAGAGAGAGGAGAGAGGCAGAGAGATGAGAGAGGGGCAGCAAAGAGGGGAAGGAGAGAGAGAGAGGCACAGGAAGGAGAGAGGGGGCAGAGAGAGAAAGAGGGAGAGAGAGAGAGAGAGAGAGAGAGAGAGAGAGAGAGAGAGAGAGGCATATAGAGGAGAAAAGGGAAAGAGAGATGCAGACCCACCTATCCTAGTTGCTGCAGCTGTCTGTCTTCGTCCCTCTGATAAAGAGGCAGCACAGAGCGTACCTCAACAAGCCGGCAACAAAGCCTGTCGGGCCCCGAAAATGTTCAGTCAGCCCAGCGCAGGCCCCCTGGGACCCGCCGAGCATTAAGTGGCTGCTATGGTAAGTAGTTTCTAGTTAACATGTTGCTTGCGTGGCTGAGCCAGGGCACCCTTTTCTATGTGGCACCCTACTCGGCTGCGTAACCAGCGTATGGGTAAAACTACTATATCATAAATTCTTCCGTGGAGGGATCCTCCAGATCTCTCTCCGTCAGCATTGACTGGGGGCACCCGAACCAAGAAGCAGTGTGATAGCATTATGCCTTGGCCTGATGAGTGGGTGACCAGAGGTTTAACGAGGGACCTTCTTCTTCTTGAGCTTTTTCCCATTATGGTGAACTCTGGGGTCTTTATTGTATATTTCTGGTGCCACAACCTGGGTGTGGTGCACGCAGTTAATCGACAACGAGCAGCATCTCTGCCAGCTATCCGTTTGCTAGCTCAATTGGGCCTACGTTGTTTGCAATTTAACATCGTATTTCGGGCACAACTTGTCCCGGGAGTGAACAATGATATAGCTGATGCCTTGTCTCGTTTTGATTGGCTGCGTTTTTGTTATCTTGCCCCTGTGGTTCATCAAGTCAGTGAGTTGTGCCCATCTTATGTCTGGCAGGTTATCGAGCCAGCATGGAGAGGTTAGCCCATTGATCATTGGCCCCAGGGACGATACGAAGCTATCGTGCTGCGTGGTCAGAATGGTGCGGGTTTGCGTCCCGCCCTGAAAACTGAGGTAAGACTGGTCGAGAGCTTATGCTCGAGTTTTTTTGGAACCGGTTTGATTCAGGCTGGTCCAGGGCAGTGGCTGTCAGCCTTGGGGGTCCCATGCCCTGTATTTGATCCATAGGAGTGTTAGAGACCTGCCTGATGGAGGTCACCTTGATATGGTAGGCAGGCCCATAATTATGGCTATCATTATGCTAAGAACCTCTTGGATGCAATTTAGCAGTAGTATTATTAGGTTCAGTGTGCACTTGCATTTGTTTCTGATTTTCTGCTTGCAGTAAGATTATCAGTAAGCACAACTATCACATTGTGAGTGTCTTCCTCCTACTATGCTGCCTCTCTGTGCTCCCCTGTCACTGCACTCAGCATTAGAGTGGTAAGACGAGGGATACCTCTATAATCAGCAACTCAATTGTTATACAGGCGCATATCGAACTTCCATTATTTTTCCTTTTTTTCCCCTTAGAATCCACCCTATAGTTCCTTCACAAATACCAAATAAGGAAAATAATTATAGGAACTTATTCCCATTTAATCTCAGTTCATCAGAAATTTAATGTTTGGGAAACTCTCCCATTTAGGCCCGTATTCAATTAGAAGCCAAAAGTCAGTTGCTGGACTTTTCACCATCATCGCTGGTTTTGGGTGCGAAAAAGTATTGCGCTCGTCCCCGCAAATCCCCGTATTCAATTAGAAATGGGCGAAAACGGGACCCAGCAAAACTGAAATCGATGAAAAGTTCTGTCAGTTTTGGGGAACTCAGCCTGACACCCCTCAAAAGATGCACTGACATGGGAGATCACTATGGGTACCCCTGAATAGTTCTGCTAAAGGTATGTGGAGTCTTTAAACGGTCTCAATAGGTGCTATATAGCATCTTTGGTAAAGTGGTGAAGAATAGCATTTAGCAACTTTTTTGGGGAAAAATAAGGTGTCCCATCAAATTTGGGGTACTGGAAAATGAATACTAGCATATTTTAAAGTTGCTAATATGAAGTTTTAAAAAACGAGAAAAATCCACCTGCCGCAACTACCTGCAATCAAAAAAACACATGGGGCATACTTGGGGACCCCCCCCCCTGAGTCTAATCTGCTAGTTTAGAAGTTTGTCCCCAAGTTTGTTTTTTTTCACCCCCAAAACAAATACTTTTTTGGGGTGTCCTAAGGTACTTTTTCAATTTTTTTTACACAGATTACCTTTAGGGGACTGTCCAAGGGGTGCAGGGTGGTTTTTGAAAGTCTGCACCCCAAAACCCCAATTCTGCACTTTTTCTCGCCACCTATTCAATGGGGATACTTTTTCGCCAGTTTCGCCGGTACTTTTCGTACCGGCGAAAAGTCAGCCAAATTGAATACGGGGAAAAGTGGAATAGGTGAAAATTACGTCATTGGCGAAGAAGTATCGCCGAAACTGACTTTTCGCTTCTGATTGAATATGGCCCTTAATTTCAGTTCAGCAGAAATGTAATGTTTGGGAAACTCTCTATTAGCTGAGATTTGTGTTTCCCTAGAAGTCTGGAGCCACAAGATGATGATTAGTCACCAACATCTGGTAAATTAATGGTGGTGATTATAGGTGCAACGTGGAATGTTTGGTGCATCAGATGAGCCACTGTTATAAGAGGCGTCTAGGGAAGATCATGAGTAATAATATTAGTCAAAGCTCAAATGCTTTGTCACTGTCTCACTAACCATTAAAAACCTGGTCCTAGTTTCATAGTAATATGTATGTAAAAGCAAATAGCTGCTCAGAAGATTTACAATCATGACACAGCTTTGTACTGCATGAACCAGCAAGGTGCTGACAGGAGACAGTACAATCAAATTCCTTCTAGTCAATGGAAAAGTTTTTATCATTATAGAGAGATTTTCCACGAAGAGACATACCAAGACTGCAAAGGATGAGGCTCATATAATGCTTGTCTAATGGAAATAGACACACCACATGTGGCTTCCTCACATTCCCTGTATACTCTGCTCTGAGTTGTCCTTTGCTTTGGGATATGATAAAGACTGAGAGGATCTTTTACTAATAAAGACTTCTTAGTGTGTCGTGGACCGTGCACAAAAAAAATCATATCAAATCTACATCTAAGTAGCATTCATCCCATGCCCCCATAGTCCAAAAATGTATTACTACATAACTTTTTACTCTGATTAATCTAACGTTACTGAACTCTTTTGGCATAAGTAATTGTTAATATAATTTATATTATTATTTGTTGTAATTAAATTTATTGTCATACATGTTTATGTTGTTCTCTCCATGGGATGTAGTTAAGTTACCGGAATCCGGAATGCCGGCCGCCAGAATCCCAACGCGGAAAGCCCGATTTGGGATTAAAGATAGGCGTCGCAATACTGACACCTATCTTTATCCCGACACCAGGATCCCGACAGCCGGCATCCTGACCGAAGGTAAGCGGGGACAGGTTAGTGTTATCCGCAGTGGGGGGGAGGGTTAGGTTTAGGGAACCCTGGGGAAGATTAGGGATAGGCACCTCCCATAGAGGGTTAGGGTTAGGCTACGGGAAGGGGGGGTTAGGCACCACCAGGGCGAGGTTAGGGCTAGGCATCCCCCTGGGAGGGTTAGGTTTAGGGTGTGGGAAAAGGGGGTTAGTATTAGGCACCACCGGGGGGGAGGTTAGGGTTAGGCACAACTAAGGGAGTGTTAGGGGAGTACAGGGGAGGGTTAGAGTACTTACCAGTCCCAGTCGAGATGTAGAACCTTCGGTCTTCTGGCGTCGGTATTTCATCCGGCGGCTAATCAGCCTCCGGCATTACATACCGATTCCCTCTCCATATTAAGAATAATTTAGAAAGCTTAATTTTAGGCAGTTTTGCTTTTTGTGTACATCAAAATGTATACATAGACTAAACAAAATCTATGCTAATTTATCTAATTTGTCTAATTAATAAAATAGAGTTACGTCAAGTACATAGGCGTAATCAGGGGCATAGCATGGGCAGAGCTGGTGGAACAGGTGCTCCAGGTGCCAGTGGCCATGGCCACCTGCATTTTTTCTTACACTTGGGGGCAGAGACGATTTGGGGACATAAGTGGCAGCACACTGTTAATATAGGAGGCACAGAACTTCCTACGTACAAGCTGCACCCCCCAGCGTCACCACTGCTCCTCCGCTTGACCTCTGATCCTCCTCCACAAGTGCACTGCTCCCTTTCTGAGATTCCTCAGTACCTCTGCTCTCCCCCCCAGCACATTCACTGTTCATAGAGATATGTAGACAAATCTTAGACCGTCAAAACATAGACGCTAAAATATTGACTGTCATAATGAAGACATGGTCAAAAGTTAGACAACCAAAAGGTTGACATGGACATAAGATCGACAGGGTCAAAAGTCGAGAGTTAAAATGTAGACACCGTAAAAATTTAGACAGTTAAAATGTCACAAGAATAATAATGAAACAAAAACATCCACCGCTAAAAGCAACATCTCTTCTAAAACTCACTTCTAAAAACTCTCACTTAAGTAAATTTACCCCTAAGCCTCTGGGCGTCACACTGCACAAAAATGTGTTTGTATGTTATATAATTGACTATATCTACAGATGGTTCTTATATTACTTTAATATATAAACTTAACCCACAAGGTGTCCTATATCCTTCAAATAATAAGTTATAGGTTTATATTGTATGTTTAGAATATCCATACAGTATGTCCTTTTTATATATTTTTTCCATCTGTCATGTTGATTGTAGAGAAGGATATTCTCACATTCTTCACAACATTGACACTCTATCAGCTTCAGAAATGATATCTGTATTATGGGCCTGATTCAGAGATGGACGAATATCACACAGCTGCTGTTGTACACAACTGCTGTGCGATAATATGCTAATGTTGCAGGACGGACCTTGTGTAAATAAATGCCTCCTGGCGGCTTCTCTGTACCACTGTTGTGTCCGAGGGTGCAACATCTCATTTGCTTGACCATCGGCCATCTGGGTAACACTCAGGTTACTCAGGATGACCTGGAAATTCACACTTCTGAAGCCTGTGAAGCTGCGTCCATATATTTTTCAGACACATCACTATATCCAATCACTAGATAATCGTTTTCCTGCTGCACATGCCCCTAGCATTTTAGAAGTTGTCACCTCTTTTTTTTACCCGGTCTCATAACAAATCATAATATCCACCCAAACCTCATTGAGAAGACTAATTTATCCTGGTCTATTATATCTAAAGCATAGCATCTTGAACTACCTGATCTACCTGATTTTGAGTCTATCTTACCATATACAGCTACTATTCTACCTGCCTTCAAGTCAGGAGATTCATACTGTAAATGAGTGTATACGAGAACTTATGTTTCCCATGCTCACAGGAAACATTTTATAGACTCAAAGGGGTAAATTTACTAAGTATCGAGTTTTGGTGAGTTTGCATTCTCACGCGAGTTTAGCCTGTTTTTCCGCCTCGCAAATTTACTAAGGGCAAACGCAAGTGAACTCGCACTAAACAAACATCAAAACTCGCATGAGTTTACAAAACTCGACAAAATACACCATCGTCAAAACTCGCAAGTACTTCCCATAGAAACGAATACAACTCGCAAATTTACCAAGATTCGAGTTTTGAAACTCGCACGGGAAATTCTCAAACTCACACCAAAATAGACTTTTCAAATAGACGACCTCCTGAGGTGAGTGTTTGCATGAGTTTGGATGTGTTTGCAACTGTTCACATATGTTTCAACTTGCAATCACTGACCACACATTGATGATGCATATAAAAGGCTCCCAAATTGCTGCCTTTCTTTGTGTGCAGCAGAAGTGCTGGAAGGAGCACCCACAGTCCAGTTGCTGTTATTCAAATTGAAGATGTCACTGTTGAAGTACAACAGGATGAGGATATTGGTGTAGCTGGCGCTGAGGAGAAAGTTGACGAAGGAGGATTCTGATGGTGATGTGTTTTGTGTAAATCAGGCACTGGGGGAGACAGTTGCTGTCCGTGGGATGAAAAAGCCCATCACGGTCATGCCTGGGCAGAAGACCAAACATTCCACCTCTTTGGTCTGTAAATATTTGTATCCAAATCCGGAGAACAACTGTCTTGCCATATGTACCGTATGTAAAGGTGGAATAAGTAGGGGTAGGAACGTTAACCACCTAGGAACATCCTCCCTTATACATCACCTGCAGCGCGTTCATAAACAGTTAAAGTCAAGTTCAGAAACTGTGGCTATGACCGTAAGCAATCCAAGGACATCTAAAGCCCTTTGTCCTGTTGTATCTAAGCGTCTGCAAACCACACAATGTCAACTCCCTCCTTGTCAATTTCCTCCTCAGTCAGGATCGGAAGTAGTCCTGCAGGCCATGTCACTGGCATGACTGACTCCTCTCCTATCCGGGATTCCTCCGCAGCATCCTGCATTGCTACGCCTACTGCTGCCGCTGCTGCTGTTGCTGCTGGGAGTCGTTCATCATCCCAGAGAGGAAGTTGGAACACCACTACTTCTTTTACTAAGCAATTAACCCTCCAACAGTCCTTAGCGAGGAATTGGTTTGAATTACCGCTGGACCCCTGGCCGGCGGTTCAAATCCCGGCAGTGGCAGGCCGACAGGAGGAAATCCCAATCGTCCCTAAGTAAGTATCAACTAACCTATTTTTCCCCCTAACCCTAACCTTCCCCCCCTGCCCCCCCTGTGCCTAACCCTAATCCCCCCTCTAAGTGCCTAAACCTAACCCCCCCTTCCCCGCCGCCTAAACCTAAGTCCCCCGGGGGGGTGCCTAACCCTAACCTCCCCCGGGGGTGCCTAACCCTAACCCTCCCTCCCCCTAGCCTAATCCTAACCTCCTGGGGGGGTGCCTAACCCTAAGTCACCCCCGGGAGCCCTAAACCTACCCTCCTCCCCGCGGCTGTCCGCTGCGTCATCCGGCATCCGCTCAATCGGGATTCCGGGCGCCGGTCTCCCGGCGTCTGTAAAATGACAGGCGTCTAGATTTAGATGCCTGTCATTCGTCCCTCATCGGGATTAAATTGTCTGGAAGCCGGCGGTCAGCATTCCGTCCGCCGGCTTCCTAATCGTATACCCTTAGTGAGGAGGATGAAGTATGACAGCAGTCATCCTGTTGCAAAGCGGATAACTTAGGCCTTGACAGCTATGTTGGTGTTAGACGTGCGTCCGGTATCCGCCATTAGTGCAGTGGGATTTAGACAATTGACGGAGGTAGTGTGTCTCCGGTACCAAATCCCATCTAGATTCCACTTCAGTAGGCAGGCGATACAGAGGATGTACAGAGATGTCAGAAAAAGTGTCCTCAGTGTCCTAAAAAATGCGGTTGTACTCAATGTCCACTTAACCATGGACATGTGGACAAGTGGAACAGGGCAGGCTAAGGACTATATGACGGTGACAGCCCACTGGATAGATGTATCACCTTACGCAGCAACAACAGCAGCGTCACCAGTAGCAGCATCTCAGAAACACCAGCTAGTTCCAAGGCAGGCTACGCTGTGTATCACTGGTTTCAGTAAGAGGCACACCGCCGACAACCTCTTAGAGAAACTGAGGGAAATCAATGCCCAATGGCTTACCCCACTTAGACTCTCCTGGGGATTTGTGATATCTGACAATGCCACCAATTATTGTGCGGGCATTACATCTGGGCAAATTCCAGCACGTCCCATGTTTTGCTCACACAATAAATTTGGTGGTGCAGAATTTTCTGAAAAAAGGGCGTACAGGAGACTCTTTGGGTGGCCCAAAAAATTTCTGCCCACTTTCGCCATTGAACAACTGTGTGCTGAAGACTGGAGCACCAGCAAACACTCTTGAACCTGCCCTGCCATCACCTGAAGCAAGAGGTTGTGATGCGGTGGAATTCAACCCTATATATGCTTCAGAGGATAGAGGAGCAGCAAAAGGCCATTGCCTATGTCATAGGTGTACATTCACCTATGACATAGGCAAAGGAAGGGGTATGCACCTGACTCAAGTGCAGTGGAGAATGATTTCCATATTGTGCAAGGTTCTCCAGCCCTTCGAACTTTCCACACGTGAAGTCAGTTCAGACACTGCCAGCTTGAGTCAGGTCATTCCCCTCATCAGGCTTTTGCAGAAGCAGCTGGAGAAAGTAAAGGAGGAGCTAATACGGAGCGATTCCACTCGGTATTTGGGACTTGTGGATGAAGCCCTTCATTTGTTAGGATTCGAGGGTGGTCAATTTGTTGAAATCAGACCACTACATTTTGGCCACCGTGCTCGATCCTAGGTGTAAAGCCTACGTGGTGTCTGTCTTTCCGGTGGGCACAAGCCTGCAGAGGTGCAAAGACCTGCTGGTGAAAATACTGCCAGCTGAAATGGAACATGACACGTCAACAGCTCCTTCATTATCTCCCACAACTGGTGCTGCCAGGAAACAACTTAGATATCCTAAGCAACCCATTGGCAGTGATGCAGGGCAGGCAGGACCAAGTTTGGACATCTGGTCCGGAATGAAGGACCTGCCAACAATTTCTGACATGTCTACTGTCACTGCATATGATACTGTCACCATTGACAGAATGGTGGAGGATTACATCAGCGACAGCATCCAAGTAGGCATGTCAGACAGTCCGTACCTGTACTGGCAGGAAAAAGGCAATTTAGAGGCCCCTGTACAAACTGGCTCTATTTTACCTAAGCTGCCCCCCTCCAGTGTGTACTCCGAAAGAGTTTTTAGTGCAGCCGGGAACCTTGTCAGCGAAAGGCGTAGAAGGTTACTTCCACAAAACGTGGAGAAGATGATTTTCATCAAAATGAATTATCAATTCTTCCAGGAAGACCAGCCTCTAGAAAGTACAGAGGGACCTGTGGTGGTGGATTCTAACAGAGACAAATTAATACTCTGTGAGGATGAGGACAACACTGAAGAGGGTAAGGAATCGGTGGATGAGGAGGATGAGGATGACATCTTGCCTCTGTAGAGCGAGTTTGTGCAGGGACAGATTAATTGCCAGCTTGTTTTGTGGGGGCCCAAATGAACCAATCATTTCAGCCACAGTTGTGTGGCAGACCCTGGTGCTGAAATGATTGGTTTGTTAAAGTGTGCATGTCCTGTTTATACAACATAAGGGTTGGTACAACATCTCCAAGGACAATTCCATCTTGCATCTCTTTTTTTGTTTGAAGAATGCACTCTTTGGGACCTAGGCCCTCATTCAGAGCCGTTCGTTAACAGCAGTACGCTCGTTGCGTTCCGATGTTGACTAACCGCGCATGCGTCAGTGTTACACTGCGCATGTGCGTACGGCAGATCGCGAGTTTTTTTTGTCTCGTTCGTCAAATAGCGTACAGGAAGTGACATGTCAAATGTGATTGACAGAACAGGGCGTTTTTGGGTGTTGACGGGGGTGGAGATGTAAAAACGCAGGCGTGGCGAGGCGTTTTTGGGGCGTACATACATTATCAGATGCGAACGTCAAATGTGTTCGTACCAACTCATACGTCACTGAATGATCCTCTTTCCCTTCAAAATGCTCGCACAGCTTAGGGTCTGGATTACTCGACCACATTGGCGATGGCCTTCTCCTCCGTCCCGGCACTCCACGATGTAGCATCGATTAATCACGGCTTGTCAGAAAATCAATTAGTGTTGGATTGAAAACCGGCTTGGTATGTGTTTGGAAATCAGTTTTTTGGGTTAGCACAAAACCGTACGCAGGTGGAAATCATAGCTGCTAATGTCAGGATTACACAATCAATTTGCGTACATTTGTGGGGGTTTATTTTGGGCTCAATTTTTGGTTTTTGGCCTATTGTAACAATAATGACATCATGTTTGTGTTTTTTTGGCCATTTTGCTTTTGCCTTGTGAATTTGCATCCTTATGTAAATTTTCAAACGTTCCTTAAAGAGCCCTTTTTTTTTTTCATGTAAAATGTTGTTGTTGCACGTTTTTGCCTTGTGGGCCAGGATTAAATGTAACCCATTCTTACAATAATGTCAGAATACAAAGTCGTACATTTTTTGCAAATTTATTGCTATAAAAAAACAATTTCATGCACATATTTTACACAAACATTTTTTGCAGTGTTCATTCCAAAATATTTAATAATTGTGCAAACATAAAAGTTTTTGGAAACGTAAAGCTAAAAATTAAAAACAATTCACAAGAAAGGAGAGGGAAGTTTTGGCCAGAAAGGAATATGAGGCAAGCACAGAAGGAGTGTGGGAAAAGTAGCCAGTGCTGTCAACGTTTTTTCCCCCGTTTGGCTGGGGGAGGGGAGGCGCCAGACCGGGACCGGGATGTCATCGGGCTGGCCTGTCCAGAGGCAGATGTTGTGGCCTCTGGACTAGGCACAGGGCTAGGCACATTTGTAGGATTGGCTGATGTTGTGCCAGAGGTGGAGGATCCTGATGTTCCGGCAGGAAGGGAGGTCGGCTCCACCATGTGCTGGCGAACGAGCTGCTCCAGGGCATTGGCGATGCAGATGTTGGCCCTGGTATTTTCCGCCAGGGCCTGACCAATGGTCACGTTGGCCGCAGCATTTTGCTCCAGGGCCTCAGCCACCCGTACCAGACTGGCGTCCATCCTCTGCAGAATCTCCGTATGGAAATCCGATTTAAAATTGAGTTCTGTGAGGAGGGACACTGCCTGCGAGGGAGATTGCCCTGGACTGGCTTCTGCAGGGTCCTCAGCCGGATGTACTGGTTCCTCCCCTGCAGAGCCAGCAGAAATTCTGCGGCCAAGGCTCCCCTCTGGAGCAGACTCATCCGCCTGTGTCTCTGTTGGAAAAATGAGAAAAGACTCACATTAGAATCTACATATTGGCACAATAACATTTCAGAGTTGGTGACATCACAATATTTACCTTGGACAACATGAGGAACCGCAACGTCTGGCATGTCCGTATCCATGTTGGACACGCCAAACACCTCCACAGCCTGCACACACCCCTGTGCCAGCTCTTCTAAATCATTCAACTCCAATGACACAGGGGTGGGACCCCCACCTGTCCCCCTTGCATGCCTAGCCCTGTCAGCCATTTTTTGTTTCAGGCGATATTTGAAGTCTTGCCATCTGTTGGGAAAAAGTAGCCATTATTAATGCATTCTTTCCCCCAGTTTTTGTGGGTGGTCAAGTTTTAACTTACCGCCGTTTGACATCCCGGGCTAGACGGACAAAATCACCCACCCGATTGACCGCAACGGCTACCTCCTCCCACATTCTCCACTTCTGGCTTGCACTCAAATTCCTGTCTGCCTGTGGCAGGATGTCCACACACTTCTGAACCAAAACCTCCATCTCCTTTCTTGTGAATTGTGGCTGCCTTTTCTTTTTGCCAGCTTTGGCCGGAATACTGGGCCCAGCAGCCTCTTCCATGTCATCCTCCTCACCTATTTTTTTAAATGTTGAGAATTGTAAACTTCACAACTTGCACTATATTATGTTTCAAATTAATCATTGTTTCCAAATGCCTGAAATACTTACCGCCAGACTGTTGCCCATTGTTTCCCTGGTCTGTAGCCATATCTTAGCTCAAAACAAGAAATACACCAGAATTTTTGGTTTGGCTCGTGACGTATTTATACATGCGTCCTTATTTTTCGGCCGCATCATTGATTGTGCGTTCCTATGATCCCTTCTTAATTTGTGTGGGAAACTAAACACTATTTATGGCTTGGGGCGTCTCGAGTCGAGGTGGCGTTTTTGGATTGTTGGAGGTTACGTTGGTCGGAGTTGATTGTTGGCGGGTTTTGGAGTTGGCGTTGGTGGGAGTAGTTTTTGTTTGCTATATTTGCTTTTTGTTTTTCCGTTCGCATTTTTTCTGTTGGTTTTCTTTTTGGCGTTTCTTTATTTGGTAAGTTTTTGGCAGTCTAACTTTTGTTCAATTTGTGTCTCCTTCTTTTTCTGATTTTTCTAACGTTTTTTTTTCGTAATTTCATCTTTGTTAGGTTTTTTTTTGGCTCTGCCCCAAAGACCTTTTGATCCGGAATCTTATATATTATCTCTTGGTAAGTTTATTTTTTCACTTGGTTAGTAAATGTTCATGTTTGTCTTTACGCAACTTTGTTGGACCTTACACTTGTAACCTTTGTTTTTCTTAGTCAGAAATGTTTCTAAAATGTTGTGTTTTTCTAGCTGCGTATTTTTTAACTTGTATTTGCGAACTAATTAGCGCATTTTTATCTGTTTCTATTGTAACTTGTATTTGCGAACTAATTAGCGCATTTTTATCTGTTTCTATTGTGACTTGTAATTGCAAACTAATTAGCGCATTTTTATCTGTTTCTATTGTGACTTGTTATTGCGAACTAATTAGCGCATTTTTATCTGTTTCTATTGTGACTTGTTATTGCGAACTAATTATTGCATTTTTATCTGTTTCTATTGTGACTCGTATTTGCGAACTAATTAGCGCATTTTTATCTGTTTCTATTGTGACTTGTAATTGCGAACTAATTAGCGCATTTTTATCTGTTTCTATTGTGACTTGTATTTGCAAACTAATTAGCGCATTTTTATCTGTTTCTATTGTGACTTGTATTTGCGAACTAATTAGCGCATTTTTATCTATTTCTACTGTGACTTGTATTTGCGAACTAATTAGCGCATTTTTAAATGCTTATTCATACCCGTTAAATTGTTTGTGTTTTCCCTTTAGCATTTGTTGCTTACATTTGGCCCCAATTTGACGTAGTGTGCGCAATGTCTTTTTGCTCTTTGGGCAAATGTGTGTTTCTCCCCTTTTATGTTTTGTCTTGCACCAAATTTTGAAACAGAAATGCCCAGCATAAATTGATGTATTTTTATATTGTGATTCTTTACAGTTTGCACGTATCATGACAATACCCCGGCATGTAAGCATCAATGGATGGTATCATCAAGCAAAGTTAAATTCTTTTTTTTGGGGGGGTTAAAAAGCCTTACATTCAAATCTTGCCATTTCAGGTTGATCTGGGTCGGATTGTTCTGGCCATGCTCCCGGAAGCCGACCAACCTCAATCTCGTCCCAGGCGTAGGCATCGTAGGCGTGCAAGGCCCCAGATATTTTGAACACGTGTCACCCTTTTTGGAATGCCCGATGATGAGGTTTTAAGACGCTACCGTCTTCCTCCCAAAATCATCATAGACACTCTCTCATTAATAGAGAGTGATCTTGAGCGGCAAATTGACAGTCCTACAGCAATACCACCACTTACGCAATTTATGGCGGTGTTACATTTCTGTGCCTCAGGATCGTTTCAAACAACGGTGGGAATAGTGGCGGGCATCTCACAATTCTCCTTTTCCAGGATCCTGAGGGCAGTGATGGAGGCACTTTTCAAGCACCTCCATCATTTTATTCAAATGCCTTTGGATATAGGTGCCCTTAGTGTGGCCAAGGCCAATTTTTACCAAATAGCTGGCTTCCCACACATCATAGGGGTTGTGGATGGTACTCACATACCACTTCAGCCTCCAGCACGGCTGGACGCCATATTTCGCGACCGGAAACACTATCACTCCCTGAATGTAATGGTGGTATGTGATGCCTCCCTCCAGATCCTGTCCCTGAATGCAAAATTACCAGGAAGTGCACATGACTCATTCGTCATCCGGCAATCAGGGATATGGCCCAAATTAACCAACCTACAAGCTGGTGATGCGTGGCTTCTGGGTAAGTGGAGACCTTTAGTACATAACAATGTTAAGCTTGATACACAGTGATCCTGATGTTGTCTCTTCTTTTTCACAGGAGACAGTGGCTACCCTTGCACGCCCTGGCTGCTCACTCCTTATTTGGCTCCCACACCAGGGCCACAAAGTGAGTTTAATGCCGCACTTACAGCCACCAGGCAAGTGGTGGAGCGCTGTATCGGCCTTTCAAAAGGCCGATTCAGATGCCTCCACTGCTCTGGTGGCGAGCTCATGTATTTGCCGGATATGGTTTCTAAAATTGTGGTCCTGTGTGGGATATTTCACAACATCGCCATAAGGAGTGGTGTCCCAATGCAGCCAGAGGATGCCTTACCTGAGGATGGCCCCCCCGAGGTTGGTCGGAGGTCAGTATGTGGGGGGGCCATACGCGATGATGTGGTGGTCAGATATTTTAGGTAATTATTGTCAAAACAACAGTGTTTATACCCAATGTGGTACGGTTTGGTTGAGAACATCTAATTAATTGTTTTTTTTTTCTCCATCTTCTGTTTGTTTGCATAATCTTTGGCACTCCAACGATGACTACTTCCTGCTACCCTTAAAAATCCTTCATGTGGAAACTTTGGGAATATATTATGGAACCCATATTGCAACGCCACATTTGTGGAATCATGTTGGCATGGTCCTTCGTCAACCAGTTCTTGATTTGTTGTGTGTTTTTTTTTAGTTTTTGGTATGTGTTGTATTTATGATTATCACTGTGTGTTTTGTTTGTGAGTGACCACTTTGTTTTTTTCGTTATGTTGTGAATAAATGTCTTGAGAGTGTAATTTTGTTCCTTTTTTTGCCCATTACAAGCAAGTGTAACCAGGTTCACACACGTTACATTTGCCTAAGGGGTAATCCAGTAATGACGCAAGTTGAGCTAAAATGTAATATGTTTTCTGGGTCCAAACCAACACCCAAAGGAATCCTGTACAATCAGTTGGCTTCGTAATATCGGCCTAAGCAGCTTGCCCCCCAAATAGGAACCTGTAAAATGTAGTAATATATAATTTTGACAACACCAAAAAAGGGAAATGAGATGTTACTGTTAGGTGCTTCTTGTGCCTGTTTTCCTTAAAGATACAACACACAATCTTAGTGACAATAATTGCATATCCTTGCTGGAAGAGTCTACTTATGTCAGTGTAAACAATCTCTGATTTTGAAACAAGGAATGAGACAGAACGTTAAGTTGAAAATATAAATTTATTTACATTTTGACAATAATAAAAAAAAAAACTAGTTCCTAAGGAGGACCGACATATGGTCAAGGACCACCAGCAGACCGATGATATGTTCCCGCATACGGCCCACACAGCCGGCTAATTCAGCCCTACGCCTCTGTTCCTCTGTGGGTTAGAAAAGTGTGGGGATTAATACATCAATAATGAAACCACATTAAAAAACAAGCCAAAACAAGCTAACCAAAAATGAAAATATGGTGGCACAAAGCAGAATTACACCGATAAAACCAAGCCCCCCAAAATGGTCTAGCCCAAAATTACAAGTCAAAAAATCAGATTCAGACAGGTGTGATATGTGTATGGTGAAATCAGCAGTAACAGGTAAAGACAACCCGAAAAATCCCAAAAAGTCGACCAAAAAACACAAAAAAAGGGAACGACACATGATTACATACAAACAGATTGTGGCGCAAAAAAAAACAAAATAAAAAACATAACGTTCGAAAAAACGGCCGCTCCAGAAGCCACTCCCTCGTCCTACTCGGAGGTGCCTCCATTCCCCAAAGATCTTGGCGGGGTGATTTGTGATTCCGGGGAGGGGGTAGTTCGAAGAGGGGTGGTTGGAGGAGAGGGGGAATTGGGATGGAGGGGAAGTAGCTCCGAAATATCCGCCACAGGGTCTTGGCAGGCTGGGGAGGAGGGGGAAATAGGGGAATTTGGGGTTGTGGAGGGTTGGCTTGGTGTTGGGGAGAGTGGGCGAGAGCACCATCTTGGATGGCGATGACGCCGTAGTCTTCGCTGTGCCCCTAAAAGATGTGAAACAAATTGTGGTTAGTTTCAACCAAATCCGAGAAAAACACTAATTTATGACAACACAAATAGGAAAACATGGCCATGCAGATATGAGTACAATGAATAAATAGGACATACATGAAAACATGGCCATGCAGATATGAGTACAATGAATAAATAGGACATACATGAAAACATGGCCATGCAGATATGAGTACAATGAATAAATAGGACATACATGAAAACATGGCCATGCAGATATGAGTACAATGAATAAATAGGACATACATGAAAACATGGCCATGCAGATATGAGTACAATGAATAAATAGGACATACATGAAAACATGCACACGCAGTTAGGGCCACAAAGATAAACATGAAAACCACAGTCCCAAAAACTTACTTTCAGCGATCTGCATGCGAAAGCATGCCAGCAAGCGGGGCGTCCGCCGTTGCAGGTTCGACCACCTGCGCTCCAGCTGGCCGATCTGTCGGCGTGAGCCGAAGGAACGCAGGTGGCCACGTACCTCCGCATATGCGGAACACTTCTCGCGATTTGTCATGGGTGGAGGCTGGCTGGTGATCCGCCTATCCATCACCTCGGTTAGCACCAGCAGCTCGCGCCTGGTGAATGCCGAGGCTCTCATGATGGCAATGGTGTATTTGTTAAAAATCATTTTTAATAAAGACCCGAAAATAATTTTGATTGGCTAATGTATTTGGGTAATTAACAGGACCAATTCTATTGGTTAGTGTATGAGTCATGTGTTCGACAGGGCCAGAAATCTCTTGAGAGTTATGATAGGCTTGATGCAGTGACATGCGTAAGCAAATTTAAATAAAGAAATGAACCCCGGGAAATATGCGGGGATAAAAACACATAAAACAATTGTTTAATTGGGCATAACATGTATTTTGACAAATAAAAGCGAATGTTTAAGCCGTACGTATTCTGCGGGTAAACACAAACACGGACAAGATTAAAGTTTATTGCATTGTTTAAAAAAAACAAAACAAAAAACAATTAAGCTAAGTGATATATTGATTGGCATGATACGATTGAGGGAGGTAGGCAGAATAAACGAGCAGTTAATCGAAATCTGACAGTCCCACTTCCGGTTTGTACTTGTGCGTGCGTTCCCTTCAAGCCATTTCGGGGATGTACGCTCGCTATTTGGCACGCTCGTTAGTTAGAGGAGGGGTCGGTTGAGTTTGGGGAGGATGTTTGGCTGCGTTAGAAAATACGAGCGAGTGCTTGAATTTACATATTTTTTTACGTACGCCGAACGTACGAACGGCCACTTGCGTCCGGCTCTGAATGAGGGCCCTAGTTTTGCCACCCACTCTTGTCGCTTAGCATAGTCATCCAGCTACCTCGGTGTAACCTTTTGGCCTAAAAACAATATTGTGAGGTGTGAAGTGTTCAGAATAGACTGTAAATGAGTGGAAATGAATGTTATTAAGGTTAATAATAGCGTAGGAACAAAAAAAAACAAATTCTGTGATTTTAGCTGTTTTTATGCTTTTTCCCCAAAAAAATACAGATCCAAAACATGGAAGGGTGGTTTTGGCAAAACAAAGCCAGATCCAAAGCACGGTGAAAGATCCAGATCCAAAACCAAAACACATAGGTATCAGGTAGCGGCTAACAAGCTGCCCTAGTGTGTGTAAGTGGCAAAGTGTCGGGGGAGAGTGTGCGCACCTCGTACCTCTTGATGAAGTATATTGGTGGACCTGCTGCAGAGTTCACGTCTGTACGGCTGCTGTGGTATGGAACCTCCCAGTCTCTGGCTCGTCCTTCGGTGTGCTGCAGCGCTGCCTAAGCTGGAAATGGGCACCATGTGCAGCGGATGTGATGGTTGCTCCAGCGGTGAGCGTGCACGCTAGTTCAACATCAGAGTGGTTGTCTTGGGAGTCCGGGGATTGGGTGGGGGTGTGGCCAATGCGTTTCACCCACTTGTACTGTGCAGGCTTCATCAGGGCTGGGGTGCATTGCATATACAAGAACTTTTATACATATTGTTATAATTTTATCTTCACGTGTATACTCATTAAATATTTTATTTATTGCATATTACTGCTTACTAAGTACATTCATTATATGCTGCGCTTACACAATAGACACACTTCTTACCCTCTGCAGGCTTGTGTCCACCGGAAAGAGAGACACCAGATAGGCTTTAAACCTAGGATCCAGCATGGTGGCCAAAATGTAGTGGTCTGATTTCAACAGATTGACCACCCTCGAATCCTGGCAAAGCAAATGAAGGGCTTCATCCACAAGTCCCACATGCCGAGCGGAATCGCTGCATCTTAGCTCCTCCTTCACTTTCTCCAGCTGCTTCTGCAATAGCCTGATGAGGGGAATGACCTGACTCAAGCTGGCAGTGTCTGAACTGACTTCACGTGTGGCAAGTTCGAAGGGCTGGAGAACCTTGCACAACACGGAAATCATTCTCCACTGCACTTGAGTCAGGTGCATACCCCTTCCTTTGCCTATGTCATAGATTAATGTATAGGCTTGAATGGCCTTTTGATGCTCCTCCATCCTCTGAAGCAAATATAGGGTTGAGTTCCACCACGTCACAACCTCTTGCTTCAGGTGATGGCAGGGCAGGTTCAAGAGTGTTTCCTGGCACTCCAGTCTTCGGCACGCAGTCGCTGAATGTCGAAAGTGGGCAGAAATTTTTCGGGCCACCAAAGTGTTTCCTGCTAGCCCCTAACGTTTTTCAAAAAAATTCTGCACCACCAAATTTATTGTGTGAGCAAAACATGGGACATGCTGAAATTTTCCCAGATGTAATGCCCGCATATTGGGGGCATTGTCAGATGTCACAAATCCCCAGGAGAGTCTAAGTGGGGTAAGCCACTGGGGAATGATTTCCCTCTGTTCCTCTAAGAGGTTGTCGGCAGTGTGCCTCTTACTGAAACCGGTGATACACAGTGTAGCGTGCCTTGTAATGAGCTGGCGTTTCTGAGATGCTGCTACTGGTGACGCTGCTGTTGTTGCTGCGTAAGGCGATACATCTACCCAGTGGGCTGTCACAGTCATAGAGTCCTTAGCCTGCCCTGTTCCACTTGTCCACATGTCCGTGGTTAAGTGGACATTGGGTACAACCACATTTCTTAGCACACTGAGGACACTTTTTCTGATGTCTCTGTACATTCTCATAATTGCCTGCCTAGTGAAGTGGAATCCAGGATGAAGGGCATCTTACATCACAAAGGGCAGCCCCTGTAAAAATTATTTGGATAAAGGGCAGCTTACACCACACAGGGCAGCCCCTGTAAAAAAATATTTGGATGAAGGGCAGCTTACACTAAACAAGGCAGCCCCTGTAAAAATTATTTGGATGAAGTGCAGCTTACACCACACAGGGCAGCCCCTGTAAAAATTATTTGGATGAACGGCAGCATACACTACACAGGACAGCCCCTGTAAAAAATATTTGGATGAAGGGCAGTGTAGACCACACAGGGCAGCCCCTGTAAAAATGTATTTGGATGAAGGGCAGCTTACACTACACAGGACAGCCCCTGTAAAAATTATTTGGATGAAGGGCAGCTTACACTACACAGGACAGCCCCTGTAAAAATTATTTGGATGAAGGGCAGTGTAGACCACACAGGGCAGCCCCTGTAAAAATGTATTTGGATGAAGGGCAGCTTACACCACACAAGACAGCCCCTGTAAAAATTATTTGGATGAAGGGCACCGTACACCACACAGGACAGCCCCTGTAAACATTATTTGAATGAAGGGCAGCTAACACCACACAGGACAGCCCCTGTAAACATTATTTGGAAGATGGGCAGCTTACACCACACAGGACAGCCCCTGTAAACATTATTTGGATGAAGGGCAGCTTACACCACACAGCACAGGCCCTGTAAAAATTATTTGGATGAAGGGCACCGTACACCACACAGGACAGCCCCTGTAAAAATTATTTGGATGAACGGCAGCATACACTACACAGGACAGCCCCTGAATATATTATTTGGATGAAGGGCAACTTACACCACACAGGGCAGCCCCTGTAAAAATTATTTGGATGAAGTGCAGCTTACACCACACAGGGCAGCCCCTGTAAAAATTATTTGGATGACGGGCAGTGTACACCACAAAGGGCAGCCCCTGTAAAAAATATATGGATGAAGGGCAGCATACACCACACAGGACAGCCCCTGTAAAATTATTTGGATGAAGTGCAGCTTACACCACACAGGACAGCCCCTGTAAAATTATTTGGATGAAGGGCACCATACACCACACAGGACAACACCTATAAAAATTATTTGGATAAAGGACAGCTTACACCACACAGGACAACCCCTGTAAAAATTATTTGGATGAAGGGCAGCTTACACCACACAGGGCAGCCCCTGTACAAATTATTTGGATGAATGGCACCATACACCACACAGGACAACACCTATAAAAATTATTTGGATAAAGGACAGCTTACACCACACAGGACAACCCCTGTAAAAATTATTTGGATGAAGGGCAGCTTACACCACACAAGACAGCCCCTGTAAAAATTATTTGGATGAAGGGCACCGTACACCACACAGGACAGCCCCTGTAAACATTATTTGGCTGAAGGGCAGCTAACACCACACAGGACAGCCCCTGTAAACATTATTTGGAAGATGGGCAGCTTACATCACACAGGACAGCCCCTGTAAAAATTATTTGGATGAACGGCAGCATACACTACACAGGACAGCCCCTGAATACATTATTTGGATGAAGGGCAACTTACACCACACAGGGCAGCCCCTGTAAAAATTATTTGGATGAACGGCAGCATACACTACACAGGACAGCCCCTGTAAAAATTATTTGGATGAACGGCAGCATACACTACACAGGACAGCCCCTGAATACATTATTTGGATGAAGGGCAACTTACACCACACAGGGCAGCCCCTGTAAAAATTATTTGGATGAACTGCAGCATACACTACACAGGACAGCCCCTGAATACATTATTTGGATGAAGGGCAACTTACACCACACAGGACAGCCCCTGTAAAAAATATTTGGATGAAGGGCAGCATACACCACACAGGACAGCCCCTGTAAAAATTATTTGGATGAAGGGCACCATGCACCACACAGGACAACACCTGTAAAAAATTTTTGGATGAAGGACAGCTTACACTACACAGGGCAGCCCCTGTAAAAATTATTTGGATGAAGGGCAGCTTACACCACACAGGACAGCCCCTGTAAAAATTATTTGGATGAAGGGCACCGTACACCACACAGGACAGCCCCTGTAAACATTATTTGGATGAAGGGCACCGTACACCACACAGGACAGCCCTTGTAAACATTATTTGGATGAAGGGCAGCTTACACCACACAGGGCAGCCCCTGTAAAATTATTTGGATGAAGTGCAGCTTACACCACACAGGTCAGCCCCTGTAAAAATTATTTGGATGAAGGGCACCATACACCACACAGGACAGCCCCTGTAAAAATTATTTGGATGAAGGGCAGCTTACAGCACACAGGACAGCCCCTGTAAAAATTATTTGGATGAAGGGCACCGTACACCACACAGGACAGCCCCTGTAAACATTATTTGGATGAAGGGCAGCTTACACCACACGTGACAGCCCCTGTAAAAATTATTTGGATGAACGACAGCATACACTACACAGGACAGCCCCTGTAAACATTATTTGGATGAAGGGCACCTTACACCACACAGGACAGCCCCTGTAAAAATTATTTGGATGAAGGGCAGCTTACACCACACAGGGCAGCCCCTGTAAAAAATATTTGTTTAAAGAAGTGCAGCATACCCCTACACCACACAGGCCAGCCGCTGTAAAAATAATTTTTATTTTTGGGAAGCAGCCCCTTGACAGACAGGATCACAGCACCCCTGCGCACCTACACCGATGACAGGTGTGGCTAACACGTACACAGAAAAAAAATATATATATTTTTTAACACTGGTGGTAGGTGAACAGAGCACCCCTGGACAACAGAGCACTACAGCCAGCCAGCCAGCCCCTATGGAACAGGACAACAGCCAGCCCCTATGGACAGGACAACAGCCAGTCCTTATATGGACAACAATAGCCAGCCCTTATGTATATGAACAACAGTAGACAGCCAGCCAGCCCCTATGGTCAGCAACAGCTCCCAGCTCCCTCCCTCTTCACAGTAGCCAGCCAGCCCAGTATGTAATGTATATAAGTGTACTACTAAGTTTATTATCACACAACAGCTCCCAGCTCCCTCCCTCTGCACGCACGCTCCACAGCCAGAATGAAAAATGGTGGCGGTCACAGGACCCGCGAGAATCCAACAGCGGGATGATGACGTTTTGCCACGTTCCGTGAACTGAGTCTGGTGGGAGACCCCGAGCCGGACTCGGGGGGTCATTCAGACCCGCTTGCGAGCGCTGGACGCTCGCAAGTGGGTCGATGTTACCCCAATGCACATGCGCACGATGGAGGGAGCTCCGTCGTGTGCATGCGCGAGACCCGGACAGCAACAGCCAAGCTGTCGCTCCGGGTCTCGCACCAGAAGGAACGTGCTGTCGATGGTGACTGACAGCACGCCCCCTCAGGTGGGCGTGCCAGGGGCATGGTTGCCAGACGGAGGCGTTCCCATGGGAACGCCTACCGTCTGGGTCCGGCCCCACTGACATCACTAGTGATGTCAGTGGGAGTGATTTTGGCTCTGATAGAGCCAAAATCACTCCAGGGCTTGCGGTCACTGAGACCCTACCGCAGGGTCTTGTCGCAAGCCCGATGGTCGCGATGGTCTTGACCATCGCGACCATATTTTTGGCCGCTCGCATATGCTGTGGGTGGCCACTCACAGTTATGCGAGCGGCCAGGAGGCCGCTCCATTTTCAGGTAGGAGGGCACTGATTCAGAGCGCGCAGTCTGGTCAGAGCGTCCGGCTCTGAATCAGGCCCTCGGTTCCCGGCGCAGATCGGGGGGGGGTTCGGTTTTGAGAATCCGAACACGCTCTTTCCTAATTTTTTGTGTTGTTTTGGACTGCAAGTATTGTACATTGAATCTTGCAAAGAGAGAGCAGTCATACTAATTACTCAAACATACAGTACTTATTGGTTTACATCAAGAATGATTATTCAAGTCCACTATGCTCCATTTTAGTGTGGTCTCTATGACAATTTATCTTTCTTCTGACTAAGCTTCTGTTAATACCTAGATAATGAAATAACCTCTGCATCAACAATGACAGGTTCTCTTTAAATTAAATTTAATAATGTGAACTTTGGGCACCACAATGTGGCAAAATGTGAACTCGTGGGCTAATTCAGCAGTTCACGCAAGTGCACTGCTGAACGCAGATTCTTGATTATCGGGAATCTGCGCATGTGCAGGACCCATTCTGCGAGTGTGCAGAATGGGTCCTGCTAACATGCACGCTAGACCTTGCATGCCTCTGCCTGATTGACAGGGTGGGGTTAGGCGCCGTTCCCGGAAATGGGAGCATATCCGCCTCCTATTCCGGGAATTGGCAACCCCAGGATCTGCATTGATCAACACAGTGGGCCTGATTCAGACCCGGACGCTAAGCCGTGGACACATGCTATGGGCGATTGTCACCCGTCTGCGCATGCATATGCTGCAAAATACACATGAGTGAACCAGTCACTGCATCCGAGAATCGTGCGCTCGTAGTACACAGACTGGACGCTACTTTGAGTAACAGTACCATTTGTGGGTGATAACAGGGGAAGGTGCTTGTGAACGGGAGAGTGGTGCTGCGAACGCAAGGATGTCTGGGTGTCAAAACTGAGTTTTATGGGTGCGCATAATTAGCATGGATGCGTCATTGTACACATCACTTGGTTGTATTTCAGCCTGCAGTGTTCACAGTGCTTGCGGCGGGATAGGGTCAACCTCAAAGGCTGCGAGCAGCTTTGATGGCTCTCGATGGTTCTAATAAATCATACACTTCCTGGAGATGACATGTGTTAAGAAAGAAAAGTGGGCGTCTTTTGCCCGTCGTGCATTCACTCTGCATGCGCTCTCTAAGACATAGAGGGCGTCCTTACACCAGACAGGGCGATCGTGGAATTTGCATACCCGGCCCCTTTTGGCTGCGAGAGAGCTCAGCTTAGCGTCTGGGTCTGAATCGACCCCAGTATCTTGGGCTCGCAAGCCAGCCAGGCTGAGTATGCTGAGGCTTACTCAACTGACTGGCCGTCCACCATCGCGACCATCAACCACCGATGGTCGCGATGGTGATCCCAGCACTGTGACCTCCGTTGCAGTGCTGGGATCGCAAATGCTGCATTTGTATTATTGCAAGGACGCAATTGCAAAGCTGCCTGCATGCAGCTTTGCAATTGCATTTCTTGCTGAATCAGGGCCTTGGTCACTACAATGTGGTATATGAACAGGGGGCACTAATATGACTTAATGGGGTGGATACATACATCTTGCCAACAATCAGAATATTGGCAAGCAGTATGTGGACCCCAAAATGCAAGCATCGGGATGTCGGCAAGTGTGAAATACTACTTAAACTATTTTATGCGCACCAGCAGTACAAATGTAAACTTGACAGAACTTGAACAATTCTGCAAGGAATAATGGGCAAATATTCCCCAATCTAGTTGCTCTAATCTGGGGGAGACATAACCAAACAGACTGATGCCTTACAGTAATTGCGTTACTCGAGTTTTTAATTTTTTGTTCATTTTCATAACAGTTTCCTTTTTCCTCATTAGCTCAATTTTGTAAGGCGAAATGTGTAAAACTGCTGGAAAAAGATTGATTCATTTATTTTTCAGGGTGTAATGTGGCAAAAGATTAGGATTTTGACTAAAGATGAGCGGGTTCGGTTCCCTGAGAACCGAACCCACCCGAATTACGGGGATCTGAGGCAGATACGAGTCGGCTCGGATTTTCCCGCCAGTCTCGGATCTCAAAACGAGGCAAAATGTCATCAACCCGCTGTCGGATACTCGTGGGTTTTGGATTCTATAAAGGTCCCGCGATTCGCCGACATTTTTCATTCCGGGTGTGGAGAGTGAAGAGGGAGGGAGCTGGGAGCTGTGCTGTTGTGTTAGGGGCTGGCTACTGTTGTTCATAAGGGCTGGCTGTTGTCTTCTATAGAGGGGCTGGCTGGCTGTTGTCGTGTCCATAGGGGCTGGCTGGCTGTTGTTGTCCTGTCCACAGGGGCTGGCTGACTGTTGTCCTGTCCATAGGGTCTGGCTGGCTGTCATTGTCCTGTCCATAGGGGCTGGCTGTCATTGTCCTGTCCATAGGGGCTGGCTGGCTGCAGTGCTGTGTTGTCCAGGGGGTGCTATTTCTTTCAGGGGTGCTCTTCACCCACCCCCAGTGTGAAAAAAAAAAAATTAGTGTTGACCACACTTGTCGTCGGTGCAGGGGTGCTGTGCTGCTGTCTGTTAAGGGGCTGCTGCCTCTTTTCAGGGGTTCACCCCAGTGTTAAAAATTTTTTATTTTATTTTTGTGTGACGTGTTAGCCACACCTGTCATCTGCATAGCTGCGCAGGGGTGCTGTGCTGCTGTCTGTTGAGGGGCTGCTGGGCAAAATAATAAATATTTTTTTTTTGTGTGCGTATCAGCCACACCTGGCTGTCACTGTCATCGGTGTAGGTGCGCAGGGCTGCTGTGCTGCTGTCTGTTGAAGGGCTGCTGCCCAAAATAATAAATAAACATTTTTTTTTGTGTGGCGTGTTAACCACACCTGTCATCTGCGTAGCTGCGCAGGGGTACTGTGCTGCTGTCTGTTGAGGGGCTGCTGGGCAAAAATAAAAAAAAACATTTTTTTTGTGTGCATGTCAGCCACACCTGGCTGTCACTGTCATCGGTGTAGGTGCACAGGGGTGATGTGCTCCTGTCTGTCAAAGGGCTGCTGCCCAAAATATAAACAATAGTTTTTGTGTGCGTGTTAGCCACACCTGTCATCGGCGTAGGTGCGCAGGGCTGCTGTGCTGCTGTCTGTTGAAGGGCTGCTGCCCAAAATAATAAATACATTTTTTTTTTGTGTGCATGTTAGCCACACCTGTCATTGGTGTAGCTGCGCAGGGGTACTGTGCTGCTGTCTGTTGAGGGGCTGCTGGCCAAAAATAAAAAAAATATTTTTTTTGTGTGCATGTCAGCCACACCTGGATGTCACTGTCATTGGCATAGCTGCGCAGGGTGATGTGCTCCTGTCTGTCGATGGGCTGCTGCCCAAAATAATAAACAAATTTTTTTGTGTGCGTGTCAGCCACACCTGGCTGTCACTGTCATCTGTGTAGCTGTGCAGGGGTGCTGTGCTCCTGTCTGTCAAAGGGCTGCTGCCCAAAATATAAACAATAGTTTTTGTGTGTGTGTTAGCCACACCTGTCATCGGTGTAGGTGTGCAGGGGTGCTGTGCTGCTGTCTGTTGAAGGGCAGCTGGCCAAAATAATAAATAATTTTTTTTGTGTGCATGTTAGCCACACCTGTCATTGGTGTAGATGCGCAGGGGTGCTGTGCTGCTGTCTGTGAAGGGCTGCTGCCCAAAATAAAAAAAAACTTTTTTTTTGTGTGTGTCAGCCACACCTGGCTGTCACTGTCATCGGCGTAGCTGCGCAGGGGTGCTGTGCTCCTATCTGTCAAAGGGCTGCTGCCCAAAATATAAACAATAGTTTTTGTGTGTGTGTTAGCCACACCTGTCATCGGTGTAGCTGCGCAGGAGTGCTGTGCTGCTGTCTGTCAAGGGACTGCATAAATATTGCAATGAAAACCTTTTTTTAAGTTATTGGGTTACAAAAATTTTTATTTTTTAATCTTAAACATAGCAGAAATGTTATCATAACAGCTTATAATGTTATATGCTCTAAAAAACTAAAGTCTATATTTATTTACAAACTTATATAGAGTGGACATCCTAAATTCTAAAACTGTTCAATTCAAAAATGTAAACAAAAGCAAAGATTATAAGTCTAGTGTATTATAGCGAGTTATTATGATGTTAGAATGTAGAAGGCCAAAAATTGGGTGGACCACACATGGATGATTGATCAACGGCGACTGGATTAGTGTCATAAGGAAGAGGAGGCTGCAAACTGGGTGTTATGTTATGAGTTGGCCATATGGGGTATGTTGCTGTTAAGGATCAGGCTAGTTACTTATCAGTGGACACATTATTATTATAGTTGTTGTTATTTTGGGTTGCCATCTTCTGAAGGGTGTTTACCAACAGAGACTACCTCTCAGCTAAGGCATAGACACTTCCTAAGGAACAGAGCTCTGTTCTCTGGAGGGAAGCCAAATAGGTGGGAGCCCCTGTTACAACATCTGAAGCTATTATCTCTCCACATCATATATTATAGATGAAAAAAAAATGTCATCGGGGACATCTAGCTCCTCTTTCTGTACCCTGCTCACCCTTTTTGGACAGGAAGTCCAAGATGGATGGTTTGGAAGAAGAAGGCCTAGCAACAGATGGGGATGGTCATTATCAAGACCTGGTCCCCCAGTGGGTGTAGTCTGTGAGGTATTGGATGGCATGCAGGCAGCGGAATAACAAAGGCCTCCATGTTGTCTGTGCTCACTATTCTGTATTGCAGTTTGCGATTCAGGTAGGAATAAAGTCAGCTACAGAACACAGAATCACTGGATGTCTTAGTGGATTCAGGCCAGATACGATCCATGAATTGCCAGACAGATTCTGGACAGATGAATCCTTTGCTTTTGATAATCTTTGGTAATTCCTGGCAGAGGTGGGTGTTATAGCCAGACACTTTGAAGGCTGTAACTTTGAACTGCTTTATAGAAAACATGTGAATGAAACCTTTCCACACTGCAGAACATGATGGATAAATCCCTTGAAGTTCAGCACCTAGTATTCCATTGTGACTTTTTAATGGTGATTTCAATGTTGTCCACTGGCTGAGATACATCTCATCTGAGGGTTGGGTTTTCCCCATGCAAATGAGACAATTCACATCCAGAAGGTGACTCTTATGTTTAGCTGTGGTGTCAGTCTGTTTTTTGGTAGAATTTGCACAATCTTGGTTTTGGGGGCAACATGATGAATCAGACAGATTCTCCAGGGTAAACATCTGATCTGGTTTTGTATATATTTCTTTTAAACCTTTGTGTGTCAGTTAAGTCATCTGCCTCTTGTGGTGGAGCTCTTTATCTGCTTTCTAAATGATCTCCAGACACAATGTAAAACTTAAACCTTAAACTGAAATGTTGCATTTAATGCTCTGTTCCACTTGTTCACATATCTAAGAAGTGGACAGTGGGAACAACGGCAATTTGAAGGCCACTAACTAACTCTGTATTTTTTAATATCTCTGTAAAGGTTGGGAAATTCCTTTACAGAACAGAAGGTTTGCAAACGATTATTTAAGGCAATTGTTTATATATTTTTGGAAAGCACACTTCCTGTTCCTGGTCCCTTTCTAGGATGAAAAAAATCCACTCCCAACAAGCAGGCATGGCGCTCAAGAAAGAATTCCCAAGAAAGACACAACATAAGACTTAAACCTTAAATCTGAAATGTTGAATTTAATGCTCTGTTCCACTTGTTCACATATCTGATATGGGTAAGTGGACAGTGGGAACAACAGCAGTTTGAAGGTCACTAACTAAATCTGTTTTTTTTATATCCCTGTACAGGTTGGAAAATGCCTTTACAGAAGGTTTGAAAAGGATTATTTAAGTCAATTGTTTTTTGGAAGCACTCTTTATGGTCCCCTTCTGGGATGAAAATCCACTCCGAGCCACAGAAGCAGGCGCAGGATTCTCAACGTAAGGCCTTAAATTAGGGGTAGCCAACCTCGGTCCTTGAGAGCTCACATTTTCCAGATGACCTAGCTGGTGCACAGGTGTATTCATTACTCACCAAAACATTTAGAAAGATCCACAGGTGTAGTTAATTATTTTAGTTGTGATTCTGTGAGGAGACCTGGAAAACATGCACTGTTGGTAGCTCTCGAGGACCAGGGTTGGCTACCCCTGCCCTTAAATCATAGATCTTATGCTTGTCCACATATCTGTGCTGGTTAAGTGGCACTTTGAGGCCACTAACTATGTTTTTTTATGTCCCTGTACAGATTGGGAAATGCCTTTATAGAAGGTTTGCAAAGGATTATTTAAGTCAATTGTTTATTTTTTTTGGAAAGCACTCTTCCTGGTCCCCTTCTGGGATGAGAAAATCGACTCCCAGCAGCAGCAGCCATGCTCAAGGATTCTTCTGTGAGAAGGACTGAAGTAAATGTATCACTTTTTTTTTGTAAATGCCTCCTCCCCTCTCCTTCTCCCTTATAAATTTTCTTCGGAATCAAAAAATGAAATTAAATTTACTATCAATCAACCCTTCCTGTCCCTGCCCAGCCTTCAACTACATACATACTCCAACTCCCTCAGGCCTCTCTTCAATAATAAAAGTGTGTCCTGATGTGCCATGTTTGAAGTTGAACTGCCATGTGTTTGTGCTGCCCACTGCTGCAGCTTAGCTTAGTCAGCCAGCTATCTTGGTGCAAATTTTGGGCCTAAACTAGATAAAAAAATCAATATAGTGTGCTTAGAGGTGGTCAAAATTGACTGGAAATTAGTGGAATAAATATTATTGAGGTTAATAACACTGTAGGAACAAATAAAGGCCCATTTTATGTGATTTTAGCTGTTTTAAGAAAAAATCCAAATCCAAACAGAAAACTGAACTACAAAACACGGAGGTGAGGTATTGGCAAAACCAATCCAGATCCAAAACTAGGGGAGATCCAGATCCAAAACACGAGAGTCAGTGCACATCTCTAATTTTGACAGGGTGTGATGATTTTCTGTAGGCACTGTGGGCCTGATTCAGATGCGGTCGCAAAAGCGAGCGCTCACTCTGACTCAGGGCGGGCACTAGTTTTTTTAGTTGTGACCTCTTGGCCACTCGCATAGCTGTGGGTTACCACCCACAGCTTATGCGAGCGGCCAGGATAATGGTCGCGATGGTCAAGACCATCGCGACCATCGGGCTTTCGACGACACCCTTGTGGTAGGGTCTCGTGGCCGCAAGCCCCAGAGAGCTTCTGGCTCCAATAGAGCCGGAAGCTCTCCCACTGACATCACTGGTGATGTCAGTGGGGCCGCCCACAAACGGCAGGCGTTCGCATGGGAACGCCTCTGTTTGTGAAGCCACCCCCCACCACGCCCCTCAAAACGGGGTGAGCTGTCGATCAACATCGACAGCCACCCCTTTTGTAGTGAGCCATGGAGCAAGTGCTTTTTGCGCTCGCTCCGGGGCTTGCGCACGCGCAGTGCACTGGGCCACCATCGACCCACTTTCGAGCGGGTCTGAATCAGGCCCTGTATTTCCGTGCACACATTAAAGGAGAAATTCTGGCCAATTTGCACTCAGCTCTCCATAAGCTCCAATACGTTCGCACTCCATAAGCATAAGCTCCAAAATGTTAGGCATTTGGCACACACAAGGCCAGCGCTCAGAATCCCGGTGCCTGAATCTCGACAGGAATCAGAATCCCGGCAGCTACGATCCCGAGGGTAAGTATTACGGGTGAGCGGGTTCGGATTTCTGTAATCCGAACCCCCCCGAGCCCCCTTGATCCGAGGCCGATCCGAGTCAGGCTCGACTTTTCCCGCCTGACTCGGATCTGAAATCGAGGCAAAACGTCATCATCCCACCTTCCGGGTCTCGCAGGTTTTGGATCCTATATAAGGTACCCGCGTCGGCGCCATTTTCTCACTCGGCTGTGGACAGTGAAGAGGGAGGGTGGGAGTTAGGGTTGGCTGGGCTGTGTAGTGTAGTGTAGTGCAGAGTAGTATTGTGCTGTTCTGTGCTGCGCTGTGCTGCTGTTGTCCATAGGGGCTGTGTCCACTACTTCAAAGTCCATAGGGGCTGGCTGTGTTGTGCTGTGCTGCTGTTGTCCATAGGGGCTGTGTCCACTACTTCAAATTCCATAGGGGCTGGCTGGACTGTGTTGTGCAGTCAGCTGTCCATAGGGGCTGTGTCCACTCCAAAGTCCTGTGCAGTGTCCCAGTCCTAAAGGGGTGTTGTAGTGTTGCCCAGGGGGTGCTCTGTCCGTCAGGGGTGCTCCCCCCAAGTGCTAAAAAAAATATTTTTTCTGTGTTTGTGAATTGTGTGCGCAGTAGCCGCACGTGCATCAACAAAGTAGTGCCAAGCGTGCGCTTGTGTCATAAGTAAAGGGTCGGCTGGCTTGACCGTTAAAGGGTGCTGTAACCCCCAAAGTACACTCCAAACCAAATAAAAAAATATTTTCTGTGTTTGTGAATTGTGTGCGCAGTAGCCGCACGTGCATCAACAAAGTAGTGCCAAGCGTGCGCCTGTGTCATAAGTAAAGGGCCGGCTGGCTTGACCGTTAAAGGGTGCTGTAACCCCCAAAGTACACTCCAAACCAAATAAAAAAATATTTTCTGTGTTTGTGAATTGTGTGCGCAGTAGCCGCACGTGCATCAACAAAGTAGTGCCAAGCGTGCGCCTGTGTCATAAGTAAAGGGCCGGCTGGCTTGACCGTTAAAAGGTGCTGTAACCCCCAAAGTACACTCCAAACCAAATAAAAAAATATTTTCTGTGTTTGTGAATTGTGTGCGCAGTAACCGCACGTGCATCAACAAAGTAGTGCCAAGCGTGCGCCTGTGTCATAAGTAAAGGGCCGGCTGGCTTGACCGTTAAAGGGTGCTGTAACCCCCAAAGTACACTCCAAACCAAATCAAAAAATGTTTTCTGTGTTTGTGAATTGTGTGAATTGGCTGCACGTGCATCAACAAAGGAGCAGCGCCAAGCGTGCGCCTGTATCCCATAAGTAAAGAGCCGGCTGGCTCATTTCTTAAAGGGTGGTGTAACCCACAAAGTGCACTACTCTCCAGCAAAAATAAAAAAATATTTTCTGTGTTTGTGTGCGCCTTAGCCGCACGTATATATCAATATAACATAATTGGAGGACCAAACTTTCTACGATAAAAATAAAATAGGGAAAGATCAAGAACCACTTCCTCCTAGTTCTGTTGCTGCTGCTGGGAGTTGTTCATCATCCCAGAGAGGAAGTAGGAACACCACTACTTTTACTAAACAATTGACCCTCCAACAGTCCCTAGCGATGAGGATGAAGTATGACAGCAGTCATCCTGAAGCAAAACGTATAACTGAGGCCTTGACTGCTATGTTGGTGTTAGACGTGCGTCCGGTATCCGCCATTAGTGCAGTGGGATTTAGACAATTGATGGAGGTAGTGTGTCCCTGGTTCCAAATCCCGTCTAGATTCCACCTGCATCCTCAAAGCAGCAGCGACAAGCGTGCGTCTGTCTGTTAAAGGGTGGTGTAACCCTCAAAGTGTGCTCCACAAACAATAAAAAAATTCTTCTTTTTTTTTCTGTCTTTGTGAATTGTGTGGGCTGTAGCCGCACTTGCATCCGCAAAGCAGCAGCGACAAGCGTGCGTCTGTCTGTTAAAGGGTGGTGTAACCCTCAAAGTGCTCCAAAAAATAAAAAACTATTTTTTTTATGTGTTTGTGACTTGTGTGCGATGTAGCCACACGTGCATCAACACAGTAGCAGCGCCAAGCGTGCGCCTGTGTCATATGTCAAGGGCCGGTTTGGACATCTGGTCCGGACTGAAGGATGTGCCAACAATTTCTGACAAGTCTACTGTCACTGCATATGATACTGTCCTCAAAGCAGCAGTGACAACCGTGTGTCTGTCTGTTAAAGGGTGGTGTAACCCTCAAAGTGCGCTCCACAAACAATAAAAATATTCTTCTTTTTTTTTCTGTCTTTGTGAAATGTGTGGGCTGTAGCAGCACCTGCATCCTTAAAGCAGCAGCGACAAGCATGCGTCTGTCTGTTAAAGGGTGGTGACACCCTCAAAGTGCGCTCCACAAACAATAAAAATATTCTTCTTTTTTTTTCTGTCTTTGTGAAATGTGTGGGCTGTAGCCGCACCTGCATCCTTAAAGCAGCAGCGACAAGCGTGCGTCTGTCTGTTAAAGGGTGGTGTAACCCTCAAAGTGCGCTCCACAAACAATAAAAATATTCTTCTTTTTTTTTCTGTCTTTGTGAAATGTGTGGGCTGTAGACGCACCTGCAACCTTAAAGCAGCAGCGCCAAGCGTGCGTCTGTCTGTTAAAGGGTGGTGTAACCCTCAAAGTGCGCTCCACAAACAATAAAAAAATTCTTATTTTTTTTTTGTCTTTGTGAATTGTGTGGGCTGTAGCCGCACTTGCATCCTCAAGGCAGCAGCGACAAGCGTGCGTCTGTCTGTTAAAGGGTGGTGTAACCCTCAAAGTGCTCCAAAAAATAAAAAACTATTTTTTTTATGTGTTTGTGACTTGTGTGCGATGTAGCCGCACGTGCATCGACACAGTAGCAGCGCCAAGCGTGCGCCTGTGTCATAAGTCAAGGGCCGGTTTGGACATCTGGTCCTGACTGAAGGACATGCCAACAATTTCTGACAAGTCTACTGTCACTGCATATGATACTGTCCTCAAAGCAGCAGCGACAAGCATGCATCTGTTAAAGGGTGGTGTAACCCTCAAAGTGCGCTCCACAAACAATAAAAATATTCTTCTTTTTTTTTCTGTCTTTGTGAAATGTGTGGGCTGTAGCCGCACCTGCTTCCTTAAAGCAGCAGCGACAAGCGTGCGTCTGTCTGTTAAAGGATTACATCGGTGACAGCATCCAAGTAGACATGTCAGACAGTCCGTACCTGCACTGGCAGGAAAAAGAAGCAATTTGGAGGTCCCTGTACAAACTGGCTCTATTTTACCTGAGTTGCCCCCCCTCCAGTGTGTACTCCGAAAGAGTGTTTAGTGCAGCCGGGAAACTTGTCAGCGAAAGGCGTAGGAGGTTGCTTCCACAAAATGTGGAGAAGATGATGTTCATAAAATGAATTATCAACTCTTCCAGGGAGACCAGCCTCCAGAACGTACAGAGGGACCTGTGGTTGTGGATTCCAGCGGGGACGAATTAATACTCTGTGAGGATGAGGATGTACACAACACTGAAGAGGGTGAGGAATCGGTGGATGAGGAGGATGAGGACGACATTTTGCCTCCGTAGAGCCAGTTTGTGCAGGGACACATTAATTGCCAGCTTGTTTTGTGGGGGCCCAAACGAACCAATCATTTCAGCCACAGTCATGTGGCAGACCCTGGCGCTGAAATGTCTGGTTTGTTAAAGTGTGCATGTCCTGTTTATACAACATAAGGGTGGGTGGGAGGGCCCAAGGACAATTCCATCTTGCACCTCTTTTTTTCCTTTGAATTATGTACTGTTTGGGGCCTAGTTTTTCAAACTGCCATCCTGTCTGCCACTGCAGTGTCACTCCTAGATGGACCACGTGTTTGTGCCGCCCACTCGTATCTCTTAGCATAGTCATCCAGCTACCTCGGTGCAACCTTTTGGATATAAAAACACTATTGTGAGGTGTTCAGAATAGACTGGAAATTAGTGGAAATTAAGGTTATTGAGGTTAATAATAGCATAGGAGCAGAAAAACACACAAATTCTGTGATTTTAGCTGTTTTTTTGCTTTTTAAAAAAAAATACAGATCCAAAACACAAAACCCAGAACCCAAAACACGGAAGGGTGGTTTTGGCAAAACCAATCCAGATCCAAAACACGAAGAAAGATCCAGATCCAAAACCAAAACACAAAACACAAAAAGTGGCTGGTGCACACCCCTAGTAAGTATTAGGGTTAGAGTTAGGTACTAGGGGGAAGGTGAGGGTTAGGCTGCAGGAGGAGGGTTAGGGTTAGGCTGCGGGGAAAGTCGGTTAGGGGAAGGGTTAAGTTACTTACCTGCATGTGTCTGGATTTCCTCCATTGAGATTCCAGCACTGGGATTCTGACTGCTGGCATTGTGTGTGCTGTGATCGTGTACCCAACCCGTTTGCATGTATATTTCTTGTGAATTTTGCCGAGGCATTGGGGCAGTACATGTAGGAGTTATCCATCTGTGATTTATAGATTTATAAATGTGAGACTTTCAATTTTTTTTAACTATAATTGACTGATCTTTTCTGTCTTTCTACTTTTTATTTTATCTATAATTGTTCGACTGCTTTACTGTAACTATTCTGCAAGCAGTGCTAAATACACATGGAGATAATACCATAGAACATTGGCAGGAAAAGGTTTCTTGTGAATGGTTTAATTCCGGCCGCTAGTAATGTTATTCTGCCAGTATTGGAGGGGAACACAATGAGTAAAAGGTACTATGGAGCAGTTTATGTATGTGTCTGCAGATTTCTATCCATTAGTTGCAGAATTGGGTGACCTATTTTTCAAAATGATGGCATTGTTCCAACCAACATTGGTTTATTAACATTAGTGTTATTAGATTTTATTTCTTTCCTTAGGAGTCAATTATCAGTCATCATTTGGTGAAATGTATTAATACATTTGGCACCATGAGGTCATTGCAGTGACATATCCATCATGGGTGTGTGGTGCACCAATCAATTTGCTTTCTCGGCCTGATTCACTACGGATCACTATTGCGATCGCAGCAGCGATTACACACGCAGGTCTGCTGCGAAAATATGCTTAGGGTTCTTTGAAATAAAAAAATAAACAACATAAACAATATAACTCAATAATCACAACAGCATACAATTTTACTAATGAGAGCACAGTTCTTATAAACCTGCCATTGTCATCATCCTCTGCCTCCTCTCCACCCTCCCACACCGCCTCTGCCACTTTCTGGCGTACTGCCCTTTCTTCCTCCTCCACACTCACTGCCAGCACCCCCTCTCATTCTACTCTCCAACACAAAACACATATAAAAACTAACTGCCGCATACTAAGGGGCCTATTTACCCATTATCAGGCTTTTGCCCACTGAGAATGAAAGCTTTGCCTGAATGTACCAATATATACATGCATGGACAGGGGTGTCACAAAAAGCCGTACCCTGCAATCATTTCACTCCACTTTTGGAGCACGCGCTCTGCTGACCAGGTATGTGCAGTGCAGATGCCACTTTACCAGCAATTTTTCTACTGCGCGTGCACAAATCTTCGTGCAGTGCTGCCAATGTGGGATTCCGGAGAGATAAGTATTAGAAGAACATGGGTGCGGGGTGTGTGGTGCCATTCCCCATGGACCCAGGGGCCCGTCTGCACCCATTATAGATATGCCAGGGGTCAAGACACTATCTAGTATTGCCTTATTATTTTCACTTTTCCAATGGTAAATTACAACTTTTTGTTATTGGGGTAATGATAGGGCCAGGTTGTGCCTTACAGATGTGGTTGGTGGGACAGAATAATGTATCCTTTTAGGCTCACCATGTGCCTTCTGAATAGCACTGGCTGTAAGTTTAGTTGTGTGATTGTTTCCCATTGAAACTCACAGCTTGATACAACTTTCTAAGCTTTCTCAGGAGATAGGCTATACAATTACAAATGGTTTTTTTTCATGCTAGTGTATGGGAAAAAATACATTATCTGAGATGATAATATGTTATTTAGGTATCTTGCATCTTGCGATAATACCCATCCCTTATATGTAGACTCAGGGCCTGATTGAGAGATGGACAGTATTGCATAGCCGTAAGGAAGCGGCTGTACAATACCGTCCAACTGAAATGCAGATGCAGCAGGAGGTGTCTGGAGGAAATAGATACCTTCTTGCTGCATCGCAATCCGAGTGCAGCGTTCGTAGAAGCTAGCTCGGATCACCATTGCGACCATGGGTTGCGATAGTTGCTATTTTGGCCAGGCTGCATAAGCCGAAGTTTACCTCAGCCTGGGCAGTTCCTGGCAGCTTGCGAGGTCAAAAAATCATGTCTATCATGCTGCTGCTTGGGGGATCTGGAAGCGAAATCGCAGGACCCTTTCTGCAAATGCGCAGAATGGGTCACACACATACCCCAAAATATCACAAATGTTTATGTACATCTATGAATCAGACCCTTAGTTTACTGCTTGACATTATAGTCATCAGTGCACACTTCCATATATCTTTTGGGCTAGTAAGTGCATTGTAATATGTAATATACTGTACACCAGTTGTGAGGCCAATATATTATTTGGGTATTTATTAATACACCTAGGGGTAAATTTGCTAAAAAATCTATTTAGATCGATAAACATCGATAGGCTTTCCAACCGCAATATCTGCATATTTATCATCTGTAGGTTTTTAACTAAGTTGGAACCCTATAATTGATAAATAGAACCACTTCATTGAATCAACATCGACTTAGATCTATTTTAAATTGATTTAGATTGTCCTTTAGCAAATTTCCCCCTTACATGGGTCAGTTATTGGTATATGATTTAGGCCCTCATTCAGAGGCGGTCGGAGTATGCAAGCGGTCGCTCAGAAACTGGGCGGCCGCTTGCATCCTGACCGGCCGCCTCTGTTTCGGTCGTTAGGCTGTGGGTTTACACCCACAGCTCTAACGACCGCTAGGGTGATGGTCGCGATGGTCAAGAACCATCGTGACCATTGGGGCTTACGACGAGACCCTAGGGTAGGGTCTCACTTGTCGTAAGCCCCGGAGAGCTTCTGGCTCTGTCAGAGCCAGAAGCTCTCCACTGACATCACTAGTGATGTCAGTGGGGCCTCCCCCTAACGGCAGGCGTTCCCATGGGAACGCCTCCGTTTGGGCTGCCACCCACCCGGCCCACCTTCCAAACGGGGCGAGCTGTCAATCAACATCGACAGCTTGCCCCCTTTGGAAAGAGACCCGCTACGACTGGCGCTGTCGGTCGTATCGGCTCTTACGCATGCACACGAAGGAACCGGCTCCCTCGTGCGCATGCGCACTGGACAAACATCGAGGCGGCCGTGCGGTCGTAGACCGTACGGCCGCCTCTGAATTAAGCCCTTAGTGTTTTATTCATCATTATTTTCGATGACACCACAAATTTAGTGTTTAACTTGATGTGGTTTCAAAGGTGGACACTAAAATACCAGAGCAATTCAACACTGCTTCAGTGTGGTGTCAGCTGATCCCAAAAAATTAGCTGTCTTTGCGGGCCCTATCACTGCTAAACTTTGCGCTGCCGACTCTGACCCAGCAGTGTTCACGCATGTGTATAGAGATACCTGACGGGCTGTGGCGGGATCTGAATGGAGGAGGAGGGATCCAAAAGAATCCCTTTTCTCAATCTGGCCCTACAGTAGTTCCCATAAGAAGGAGTAGGGGTCCAGGAACTGTCGCCATCAATGGAATCAGGACCTGATTCAGACCCGCTCGCGAGAGCTGAGCGCTCGCAAGCGGGTCGATGGTGCCCTAGTGCGCATGCGCAAGACAGAGGGAGCTCCATCGTGCGCATGCGCGAGACCTGTCGCTATGGGTCTCGCACCAAAGGGGGCGTGCAGTCTATGGTGAGTGACAGCGCGCCCCCTTTGGTGGGCGTGCCAGGGGCGTTGCTGCCCAGACGGAGGCGTTCCCATGGGAACGCCTACCGTCTGGGGCCGGCCCCACTGACATCACTAGTGATGTCAGTGGGAGTGCTTTTAGCTCTGATAGAGCCAAAAGCACTCCTGGGCTTGCGGCAGCGAGACCCTACCGCAGGGTCTCGTCGCAAGCCCGATGGTCGTGATGGTCCTGACCATCGTGACCACCTTTTTGGCCGCTCGCCTAAGCTGTGGGTGGTCACCCACGGCTATGCGAGCGGCCAGGAGGCCGCTCCAATAATAGGTAGGAGGGCCCTGATTCAGAGTGAGCGCTCTTGTCAGAGCAAACCGGATCTGAATCAGGCCCTCAGTTCCCGCAGTCTAGTTCAGAAAAATTTATATTTTTGGAGCTTGACGAACTTAGGTCCCCATACTATATTCCCGTTATCTCCTGCATTACCTTTGTAATGAATGTCCCCATTCATTTTCACCTACTTTTGTAGAAATTAAGTGATAATACTGTAATTAGGTCTCATAAAACAAAATTACAGACTATTGGAAATAAGGGCCTGATTCAGAGCTGAACACTCTGACCAGAGCGCTCGCTCTGAATCAGGGCCATCCTACCTTTTTTTGGAGCATCCTCATGGACGCTCGCATAGCTGTGGGTGACCACCCACAGCATATGCGAGCGTCCATGATGATGGTCGCGATGGTCTTGACCATCGTGACCATCGGGCTTGCGACGGAGACCCTGCGGTAGGGTCTCGCTGCCGCAAGCCCTGGAGTGACTTTGGCTCTATCAGAGCCAAAATCACTCCCACTAACATCGCTAGTGATGTCAGTGGGGCCGGCTTGAGACGGTAGGCGTTCCCATGGGAACGCCTCCGTCTGGCAGGCACGCCCCCGGCACGCCCACCAAAGGGGGCGTGCTGTCAATCAACATCGACAGCACGCCCCTTTTGGTGCGAGACCCGGAGCAATGGAGAGCCCGTCGCTTGCCGGGTCTCGCGCATGTGCACGACGGAGCTCCCTCCGTCGTGCGCATGCGCAGTGGGGGAACATCGACCCGCTTGCGAGCGTACTGACGCACACGAGCGGGTCTGAATGACCCCCTAAGTACATTGTGAGTATATACCTTACTAAGTGAGATGTAAAATAACAAAGAGGCCAATAATACACCACATAAAACATGCTATACGTAGTCACACAGTCAGTGAACATAAATTATACTGATCTTTGGCAATTTGGAGCATCTGTGTGCCACTTGAGGGTTCTTTGAAATAAAAAAATAAACCACATAAACAATATAATTTTGGGGGAAATCTAAGCAAATGCCTTTCATTTTCCAGGTGTTAGTATTCTTTTCCACAGCCATAATATATACTTCACTCCATCTCTCATCCAGATATGAAAAAGAAGCCAAAAGTCTAAAGTTATAACCAGCAGGTATATAGCCATTATCTAGGGGCATTCTGTCATCTCTAGCATTCCATGAAGCTATTTGCCCATCAAGCTAATAGCCATGACTAGCAGCATTATAATATGTCTTTTATCTGTGAAGTGAAACGATCCAGTGAGTGCAAACACTTCCATGACGTAACACTTTATTTACAGTACACACTAGTTTAAACTAGGGATGTGTGCCGACTCCCATGTTTTGTTTTTGGATCTGTATCTCCTTGTGTTTTGGATCTGGATTTGGTTTTGCCAAAACCACCTCTTGCGTGTTTTTGTTTTGGATCTGTATTTTTTCTAAAAAAATCATAAAAACAACTAAAATCACATAATTTGGGCCTGTTTTTGTTCCTACAGTATTATTAACTTCAATATCATTTATTTCCAGTAATTTACAGTCAATTTTGACCACATCACAGCTGAAAATATTGATGTTTTAATCTAGTTTAGGGCCAAAAGGTTGCATCCAGCTAGCTGGCTGACTAAGCTAAGCGCCAGCAGTGGGCGGCACTAACATGTGGCAGTTTAGCTTCCAACATGGCACAGAGTGGCATTGCAGTGGTAGACAGGATGTTTATGGACTGAAGACAGGGAAAGGATGGAAGGATTGATTAGTTTTTAATTTATTTATTTTAATGTTTTGATTCTTAAAACAATTTATGAGGGAAGATATATCTAGGATCTAGTTCTTCAGTTCCTAATAGACATCTTTGATCTGGAGGAGGTTTTTTTCAATTTTTTATACATGTAATAGAAATGAGATGGCCTTGCTTGTGGAGGTGCTGCTAGAACATACTGTAAACAGACATTTACTTTGTACTCAGGGAGGTTGTTAGGGATTATGGGACCAAGACTTGCTGTTTACATCAGAGGAAAGCAGCCAGCATCTGTGATGTTTGCTACCGTATGTTTGCTGGGCCTAGTGGAAGTTATTTGTCAACAACAGGTGGCGTGCTTCAGGTTACCTCAGCCTGCTTTTCTCACTGTATGTACCATGTAAATATGTATGTATGTGACCAATATACACAACTAAGTTTTGTATTAAACGTACTTGCACTTTATTTCACACATCCTGGCAGGACGATGCTCTGTGCGGCTGCTCATATTTGCCCACCCCATCAACTTGGAGGTTCATAATTTTTTTTTTTAAATGAACGGGGCATACAGAAGATGCTGCCTGTGCCCATTACAGTTTCTGGACATTCATAAACCATAAAATTAAAAATGTCAGGCAGCAATGCCCCAAACAGCACATAATGCAAAGAAAAGAGGTGCAAGATGGAATTGTCCTTGAGCCCTTATGTTGTATATATGAAACAGGACATTCAAGTTTAACAAACCAATCACTTCAGCAACAGGGACTGCCATTTGTGGCTGAAATGATTACTTTGTTTGGACCCCCACAAAACAAGCTGCCAATGCGCGGTGGACATGATCCCATACACAACTGGCTTTACATCATAGGTAAGATCAGATGTCATCATCATCATTATCATCCCCATCAGTGTGTACATCCTCTTCTTCACACAATATTAATTCGTCCCCACTGAAATCCACCATTACAGGCGCCTCTGTATTTTTTTTACTTAATTGCAGGTAAAGGTCTTCCTCATGGAATTTGTAATTCATTTTTATGAACATCATCTTTTCCACATTTTGGGGAAGTAACCTCCTACGCCGATCACTGACAAGGTTCCCGGCTGCGCTGAAAACTCGTTTAGAGTACACACTGGAGGATGGGCAACTTAAGCAAAGCAAATTCTGTTTGTGTAAGGGACTCCAAATTGCCTCTTTTTCCTGCCAGTAGTGAAAGGGACTGTCTGACATGCCTATTTGGATGCTATCCCTAAAATAATCATCCACCAATCTCTGATTGGTGACTGTATCAGACGAAGTCACTGTAGACATGTCACTAATTGTAGGCAGTTCTATCAGACCCAACCAGATGTCATTAGGTTTTGCTGACTTATCTGCATCACCAGCAGTGGGTCTCTTAGGAAAATTTAGTTTTTTTCCTGGCAGCCGCAGAAACTGAAGGAGGAGATGCTGTCATGTCACGTGCCACTTCAGCTGACAATTTTGTCACCAACAGCTCTTTGCATGTTTTCAGATTTATGTCCATCGGAAAGAAGACACAAGGTATGACTTAAACCTAGGATCAAGTATGGTCGCCCAAATATAGTGATCTCATTTCAAGAGATTGACGACCCTTGGATCCTGGCGAAGCAAATGAAGGGCTTGATCTACAAGTCCGACATATTTAGCAGAATCACTCTGTTTCAGCTCATCCTTCAGTTTCTCCAGCTGCTTTTGCAAAAGTCTGATTAAATAGTTTATTTATTGCATATTACTGCTTGCTTACTAAGTACATTCATTATATGCTGCGCTTACACAATAGTAACACTTCTTACCCTCTGCAGGCTTGTGTCCACCGGAAAGAGAGACACCAGATAGGCTTTAAACCTAGGATCGAGCATGGTGGCCAAAATGTAGTGGTCTGATTTCAACAGATTGACCACCCTCGAATCCTGGCAAAGCAAATGAAGGGCTTCATCCACAAGTCCCACATGCCGAGCAGAATCGCTGCATCTTAGCTCCTCCTTCACTTTCTCCAGCTGCTTCTGCAAAAGCCTGATTAGGGGAATGACCTGACTCAAGCTGGCAGTGTCTGAACTAACTTCACATGTGGCAAGTTCAAAGGGTTTGAGAACCTTGCACAACACGGAAATTATTCTCCACTGCGCTTGACTAAGGTGCATTCCCACTCTTTTCCCTATGTCATAGGCCGCTGTGTAGTCTTGGTTGGCCTTTTGCTGCTCCTCCATCTGCTGAAGCATATAGAGGGTAGAATTCCACCTAGTTACTACCTCTTGCTTCTGCTGATGGTAGTTGCTGAAATTCAACAGTACTTGATGGTGCTGAATCTTCGACACGCAGTTGCTGAATGTCGAAAATGGCCTGAAATCTTTTGAGCAACTGAAAGCATCTCCTGCTCACCCCTATCATTAAAAAAAAAATTGTACCACCAAATTAATTGTGTGAGCAAAACATGGGATGTATTCGAATTCGCCCAGATGTAATGCCCGCAAAATATTGGTGTCGAAGCGAGGTAAGCAATTTTGCAATGATTTCCCTGAGTTTTTCTAAGAGGTTCTCAGCGGTATGCCTCTTAGTGAAACCGGTGATACACAGAGTAACCTGCCTCTGAATGAGCTGGCATTTGTTAGATGCTGCTGCAATACAACTACCCAGGCAATACAACTACCCAGTGGGCTGTCACAGTCATGTTATCTAGAGTTTGCCCTGTCCCACTTGTCCACATATCTGTGGTTACATGGACTATCCACTTTTTATTTTTGATTTCAAATAGAAAACCAAAGATTGTACAAAATAATAAACAAGCAAATTGGGAAGGGGAAGGGTGGTATGCAGGGAAAAGGCTAGAGAAGGTCTATTCGTCATTACATAATTATCATTAGTGATAATTAGGTTATGAACTCGCTGTGAGTTTATCATTTGGAGGCATTTATCATGTGAGCACAACAGCATTTCGGAGGAAACTAATAAGGTTTTTTAATGTCCTTGTACAGAATTGGAATTGCTGTTCTAGTGAAGTGGAATCTAGAAGGGACATGGTAGCAGGGACACAGTACCTCAATTAACTGTCTAAAACCCACTGCATTAATGGCGGATACTGGATGCACATCTAATACCAGCATAGCTTTTAAGGCATCAGTAATCTGCTGTGCAGCTGTGTGACTGCTGTCATACTTGTTCCCCATTGCAATGGATTGTTTGACAGTCAATTGTTTTGTTAAACTACTTTAAGTAGTCTTCTTCCTGGTCCCCTTCTGTGATGAAGATCCACTCACAGGAGCAGCAGCAGCAACAGGCATAGCACTCAAGGATCCTTCTGAGGAATCACGGATAGGAGAGGAGTCAGTCATTCTTATGAAATTGGATGCAGGACTACTTCCGATCGCAGTTGAGGATGTTGATGATGATGCAGGTGTTGGTGGTGGAGATTGCAGGTGCTTGGATCTAACAGAAAGAAGGGAGCAGCTAGGTGACACTGGACTGATTGTTATGTTTTTAGCCAAAGTTTTTGACCTTTCTAATACTTTTAGCCAAAGTATTAGAAAGGTCAGGGTCACACATGGCAACTGCGGACACACTTGGACTCTCCTCAGGATCTGTGACTTTTCTGAGCACACAGTTGGTTCATGTGCCTTAGCGATTTCAATTTTTTGGACACTTTTACAGGGAGAAGGGCTTACATCATCATAAGATGCAGAACCACCAGTCATAAATAAAGGCCCAGTGCCTTATCCTTTCCTTGCCACTTCATGTAGTAAATGGCATATTGGCATTTTTTTGTTTCTCTAAAGCTAACTTAGCCTTTAATTTTTTTTTCTTTAACACTGTAAAACATTGCTTGTTTGAGTTTGACTTAAACATCGGCCTTTGTAGATGACGTTGATGGCCTTGCATCGTCAGCATGACTGCTGGCAGCAGCTGCAAGACTGGTATGTGGTTCCTGCTTTCCTCTCATTTGATTGTCCTCCATATCAACAAACTTGCACTGCGGTCTGATGGGTGGTGTTACCAAACAATATTTTTTTTTGACACTGGGGAAGAGCACCCCTAAATGAGGCAGCAGCACCTCGATAAATAACACAGACAGCACCCTTTTGTTATGGATAACAAAGCACCCCTGCCAAGTGCGGACAGACCACCTGCAGAGTCACAAATACATGGACGATAAACTGGGGCACTGTCACCGAACAATAATAGCGCAGCTAAGTTGCTTATGCACACACACCAAAAAATCTTCTTTTTTTTTTGGTGGATAGACATTAATTTAATTTCACTTTTATTTTTTTTTGACACTGGGGAAGAGCACTCTTGATTGAGGCAGCAGCCCCTTGATGAACAGCACAGACAGCACCCCTTTTTTATGGACAACAAAGCACCCCTGCCGGGTGCAGACAGAACACCTGTAGAGTCACAAATACGTGGATGATAAACTGCGGCAGTGTCACCAAACAATAATAGCGCAGCTAAGTTGCTAATGCACACACACAAAAAAAGTACTTTTTTTTTTACACTGGGGAAGAGCACCCCTAATTGACAGAGCACCCCCCCTGGATAACACAGCACCCCTAATTGACAGAGCACCCCCCTGGACAACACAGCACCCTTTTATGGACTGCAGCCCTAGCCTGATGAACAGGACACCAACACAGCAGCAGCAACAGTTAATTGACAGGACAAGTGACATAGTAAATACAGCACCCACTTTATATACTGCAGCCTAAACCCCTTTATGGACATCACGGCAGCAGCCATCAGGCCAAGACCATGACTGGACACACAAACTGAGTGACTGACAGTGACTGACTACATCTGCTAGTTTCTCTCTCTACAGCTGGAGTGAAAATGGTGCTGATCACGGGGACCTTTATATAATCTAAAACCCGCAAGAATCTAACAGTGTAAGGATGACGCGTTTTGCCTCATTTTTGGATCCAAGTCAGGAGGGAAAACTTGAGCCGGACTCGGATTTCGCCTTGCAACATGAAGTTTGGGTGGGTCCGGTACTCAGAGAACCGGACTCGCTCATCTCTAGCTTAAACTAGAGATGTGCACCGACCCACATGTTTTGGTTTTGGATCTGTATATCTTGTTTTGGATCTGGATTTATTTTTGTCAAAACCCGCCCTTGCATGTTTTGGTTTTTGGTTTTGGATCTGTATTTTTTTTTACAAAATCATAAAAACAGCAAAAATCACATAATTTGGGCCTGTTTTTGTTCCTACAGTATTATTAACCTCAATAACATTTATTTTCACTCATTTCCAGTCAATTTTGACCACCTCACAGCTCACAATATTGTTTTAATCCAGTTTAGGCCCAAAATTTCCACCAAGCTGACTAAGCTAAGTGGCAGCAGTGGGCGGCACAAACATGTGGCAGTTCAACTTCAAACATGGCACATCAGGAAACAAATGTTTTTATTATTCAAAAGAGGCCTGAGGGAGTTGGAGTATGTATGTAGTTGAAGGCAGGGACAGGAAGGGTTTATTGGTAGTAAATTTAATTTCATTTTTTGATTCCAAAGTAAATTTGTAAGGGAGAAGGAGAGGGAAGGATGGGAGGCATTTACAAAAAATATTTTTCTCATTCACATCAGTCCTTGTCCCAGAAGAATCATTGAGTGCCATGCCTGCTGCTGCTGGGAGTGGATTTTCATTCCAGAAGGGGACTAGGAAGACTACTAGTTCTGCTTTCCAAAACAATTGTCTGTTAAATAATCCTTTGCAAAGATTCCACTTGAAAAGCTTTTCCCAACCTGTACAGGGACATTAAAAAAGCGTAGTTAGTTAATGGCCTTCAAACTGCCGTTGTACCCACTGTCAACTTAAGGAGCACAGATGGACAAGTGGAACAGAGCAAATGCAAAATTTCAGATTTAAGGTCTTACGTTATGTCTTTCTTGAGAATCCTGCGCCTGCTTCTGCTGCTATTAGTAGATTTTCATCCCAGAAGGGGACCAGGAAGAATGCTTCCCAAAACAATTGACTGTTAAATAATGCATTGTAAAGATTCCACTTTAAATTTTTTCCCAACCTGTACAGGGACATAAAAAAACATAGTTAGTGGCCTTCAAACTGCCGTTGTACTCACTGTCCACTTAACCAGCACAGATGGACAAGCGAAACAGGGCAAATGCAAGATTTAAGGTTTAAGTCTAACGTGTCTTTCTTGAGAATCCTTGAGCGCCATGCCTGCTGCTAGGAGTGGATTTTCATTCCAGAAGGGATGAAAACATTGTTTCTTCTTCCTAACAGACACAGATCTGAAGAGATGTAAAGAGTTGTTGATAAGGAAATTGCCAGCTCAAGTGGCACATGATGCAGTGATGGTTTCTCCTTCAGTTTCTCCAGCAAGTGCATCTGCTGAGAAAAAACTAAACTTTCAAAACACCCACTGGTGGTGCAGTTGAGTCAACACAACCAAGTTTTGACATCTGGTTGGGTCAGAATTGCCTACAATTAATTACACCTCTACTGTGACTCCATGTAATACGGTCACCATTCAAAGAATGGTTGAGGACTATTTGAAAAATTTTAATGATAGCATCCTAAAAGGCATGTCAGACAGTCCGTTTGACTACTGGCAAGAAAAAAAGGTAATTTGGGGGCCCTTGCACAAACTGGCTTTGCTTTACCCTCCAGTGTGTACTCAGAAAGAGTTTTCAGCACATCCGGGAACCTTGTCAGTGATTGGCCTATGAGACTACTTCCCAAAAATGTGGAAAAGATGATGTCGTGTGCTATACCTCCACTGAAGTGCATCCTCCATGGGCAAGATGTACTTTACATGGATCTATTCACACAGGGTATATCATACTGCCACACGTGTCACTTTTCCCATATATGCCTTGGGTCCTTGCATGGTTCATCACCCACAGTGCAACCTTAGTAGTGTGCCTATCATGGCTGCCTTACCTGGTACACTTGTGGATGGGATGAAAAATACATGGACCTGACTATTAAGATGGGACCCTACTCCTAGCATCAGGACACTGCAACCACACCCATTTTGTGTCATTTATTCTAGGTGTAACCAATTCCACCCAGGATTATCCTACATAGTGCGCCCAAGATGGCTGCCTCATTTGGTACCTTTTGTGGGTGGAATATGTAATCCATGGAAGTTATTTCCCAAAATGTCTGCACCAACCCTGTAATATGCTTATGCTATCAAGGTTTTGGTTTATTTTAATTATCTCTGTGTGGTTTTCCTTGTACAATGTACCATGTTTTCTGATGTCTTTAAAGCGACCTTGAGTCCTAAGGGAGAAAAGCGCTATATAAATAAAATTATTATTATATGCGCCTTCCCCCCTGTATACCCCATCTGTGTCTCACCTGTTTGTCTGCCCTTCTTTAGAATGTAAGCTCTTATGAGAAGGGCCCTCTACCCCAGTGTTGGCTAACCTTGACACTCCAGCTGTTATGGAACTACATAACCCAGCATGCACTGCTACAGTTTTGCTATTAGGGCATGCTAAAACTGTGGCAGGGCATGCTGGGATATATAGTTCCACAACAGCTGGAGTGTCAAGGTTAGCCAACACTGCTCTACCCTCTTGTGCTTCTCCCTACTTTACTTTCATCTACTTCTTACTCCCCACTAGGGCACCTAACACTTGGTTGCTTATGCTCTGCTGCTTATGTGGGTGTTGTGGTCGCTAATGTAGCAATGTATATTATCCATGTTCTGGTCCTGTATTGCATTGTATTGTAATGTACTTTAAGTCTTTAGTCAAGTATTTGTTTATATATTTTGTAAGGCTCTGTGGAACACTTGTGGTGCTATATAAATAATAATAATAATAATAATAATAATAATAATAATAATAATAATAATAAAATTAACTATAAATTCTATGAGAAAGACCTTTACAATCAATTACGTGCAAAAATGACAGAGGCACCTGTAATGGTGGATTCCAGCTGGGACAAATTAATATTGTGTGAAGAAGATGATGTATACATCACCCCAGATTATACCAGCACCAAAGCCTATATCGTCATCCCACCCTGTGTTGTGTATAAATTACAGCTGCGCTCCCTGTTAGATTGGGGATTCATTGTCCACTTTAGTGGTTGTGAGCTCCATTTTACTCCATATCTTCACCACACCCCCTACACATCTTCTAACCTGGGCTACAGGAGGAGCAGCTGCACTCTGGAATACGGCTGCATGGAGTTGCCCCTCTGACTCGCTGAAATTCAGGTAGAGGGCCATGGATAGGGAGTAGGGACACTATGGGGGTCATTCAGACCCGCTCGTGAGCGGCAGTACGCTCGCAAGCGGGTCGATGTCCCCCACTGCGCATGCGCATGACGGAGGGAGCTCGGTCGTGCGCATGCGTGAGACCCGGAGAGCGACGGGCTCTCCATCGCTCCGGGTCTCGCACCAAAGGGGGCGTGCTGTCGATGTTGATTGACAGCACGCCCCCTTTGGTGGGCGTGCCGGGGGCATGCCTGCCAGACAGAGGCGTTCCCATGGGAACACCTACCGTCTCAAGCCGGCCCTGATAGAGCCAAAATCACTCCAGGGCTTGCGGCAGCGAGACCCTACCGCAGGGTCTCCATCGCAAGCCCGATGGTCGCGATGGTCAAGTCCATCGCGACCATCATCATGGACGCTCGCATATGCTGTGGGTGGCCACCCACAGCTATGCGAGCGTCCATGAGGACGCTCCAAAAAATGGTAGGATGGCCCTGATTCAGAGCGAGCGCTCTGGTCAGAGCGTTCAGCTCTGAATCAGGCCCTTATTTCCAATAGTCTGACTGTGTCAGTGGGAGTGATTTTGGCTCTGATGGTGCCAAAATCACTCCAGGGCTTGCGGCAGCGAGACCCTACCGCAGGGTCTCCGTCGCAAGCCCGATGGTCGCGATGGTCTTGACCATCGTGACCATCATCATGGACGCTCGCATAAGCTGTGGGTGGTAACCCACAGCTATGCGAGCGTCCATGAGGATGCTCCTAAAACAGGTAGGAGGGCCCTGATTCAGAGCGAGCGCTCTCGTCAGAGCGTTCAGCTCTGAATCAGGCCCTATAATCAGAGAACAGTTTTAGCTGCTTTATTCCATTTTTTAAACCTTATCCTCTATTTTCACCTTTTGAAAATATGTTTATGTGAATCTCAGCAGAGGCGTTTGTGATGTCATTATGTTTAATATATTATGCTTGTTATTTAGCACTTTGTTGCGGTCTTGTATCCGGGTGTAGTTTGATCATTTATTCATGATTGAGGAAAGAAGTGAAAACTTTGTGTTATTAAATTATAAAATTGTGAAGTTTCCACTTGTCACAAGATTTTTTTATGAATAAGAAAAGAATAACACATTGCGCTACCACTTACAGTGTGACAATATTTTTTACAAATACACTGCGTTTTCCACTTACAGTGTGACAATATTTTTTATGAATGCACCCCTGCAGCCTCTGCCCCTGGATGGACACAGAAATCCCTGGATGGACACAGCAGCCCCTAGCCTGGATGAACACAGCAGCCCCTGCCATGGATGAAGCAGCAGCCCGTGGATGGACACAGCAGCCCCTCGTGGATGAAGCACAGTCCTGACCGCCCAGGACTCAGCAAGCAAATGGCGCTGATCACAGTGGGGGAGGGACTTTTATACAATCCAAAACCCGTGAGAATCCTACACAGCGGGATGATGACGTTTTGCCTCGCTTTGAGATCCGAGTCAGGCAGGAAAAGCTGAGCCGGACTCGGATCTCGCGTCGGAAATGGAAATTCGGGTGGGTCCGGTTCTTGGAGAACCGGACCCGCTCATCTCTAATTTAAACACACTACTGCAGGTAGCTCAAGTCAGTTTCTTACTGTGCAAAGTATAAAGGTATGGATTAAGGGTCCTATGGACCTGGGATGGAAATGATTAAGGGCCTATAGTGAGATGCAGAGAAGCTGTAAGCAGTTCTGTGTGGGTGTGGACAGTGCCATATGGGCTTGAACACCCCTTAAGTGCCATATGGGCTTGAACACTCCCGCAGGTCGCACATCGCATCTTCAGATCTGCCGTCTATAGGGCAGATCTGACGATCTGGGGGTAAATTTACTAAAGGTAGATTTGCAGATCGATTTGAGGAGTGATTTAGCACTTCTCAAATCGACTCAAATCACATGCAGTGAAAAACGGTTTTTCACTGCATTTACTATTAGTCGATTTGTTTTGCGATTTGCAAAACAAATTCGATTTGAGTCAGTTTTGAAGAGTGATTTGCTCTTCGAATTGGCAAGTTCATGTCCAAATCAAACGGCAAATCACCCTTCAAATCACTCTTCAAATCCCCGACACAATGAACTGCTTCATGCTTTCACTTTCAGCATGAGCAGTTCGTTGTCACACACATACATACAGACATCAGTGAGATGCCTGCATGTATCTCACTGTAAAAAGCGTCTAAAGAGTTAAATTAAGTAAAAAAAAAACTTGAGGTCACCCCCCTCTCCAGGGCACTCCTAGCCTGGGCTGATAGCTTGCTGGGACCTGCTGTTCTGCTAGGGGTGCCCTGGAGAGGGAGATCCCTTTTTTTGAAGGGGTCTCCAACTCCCCAGGGATCTCTGGCCTGGGTTGACTAATGGTCAGGGCTGCTGCTGCTGCCGGTGATAGGGCTCCCCTGGCTGTGGCATCAGCCCCCTGTTAGAAAGGGTCCAGGGCTGGTTCTGGATCTTACAGGGAGACCCTACGCAAATTTTTCCCTGTAAATCCAGAACCAGCTCTGCTTCCCATAGGCTTGTGCTGGTTGTACTAAGTGCAGGGAGACCCTACGTCATTTTTTCCCTGTACTTAGTCAACCAGAACAGGGTTGGTTGTGTTTTGGGGGGTGACCTCACGTTTTTTTTTTTTCTTAATTTAACTCTTTAGACACTTTTTACAGCGAGATACATGCAGGCATCTCACTGATGTCTGCATGTATCTGTGTGAATCCGACCTGCTCATGCTCAAATCGAAAGCATGAAGCAGGTCTATTGTATTGGGGATTTGAAGAGTGATTTGAAGTCTGATATTTAGGACGATTTCAAATCAAATGATAGTAAATAAGGGCTTTGTGTGTTAGGCTATGTAAAAGTACCAATGTTTTTCTGATGGTCGATTTGAGGGCGATGTAGTCCAAAGTCAATTTGAAGTCCGAATTTACATGCCATTTGACCTTTAGTAAATACTCAAAACCAAAATCGAATCCAAATAGAATGAAAATCACACCTCAAAGCACTCAAAATGCCAAATCGACCTTTAGTAAATGTACCCCCTAGACTCAAATGCACTGTGATAAAGTCTGGCTGCACGAGATCGGATGAAGATTGGATGAAAATTGTACAGCATATCATGTGCAGAACTGCCGGGAGAGTTTCAAGGGAAATCGGACACATCGTCGGAACGTGAGTATAGTCGGTATATGTGTGGCCAGCTTTACACTATCAGCCCCAATGTCTCCTTAAATATGTAAAAGTGTAAAAATTGCATCAATTTGTGAAGAAAATATGGCTGATCTGTAGCCAGCTGAGCAGCTGGGCATTATCCCCCTGTCATGAAGGTGGGTCTATTTTCATGTGGAGGCCTGGAGCTGGGTATCTGGTCATTAAGTCTACATTGTCTAGATAGACAATGTTTGGGTAGACAATGGAAGATAGACAGGGACTGAAGGTAGACAGGGTCTGAAGGTCGACACACTAAAGGTCAACTAGTAACAGGGTCAACAGGTACTGAAGGTCGACAGGCAGTAGGTCGACAGGGTCAGAAGGTCGACACACTAAAGGTCGACTGGTAACAAGGATGACAGGTATGAAGGTCGACAGGCAGTAGGTCGACAGGGACTGAAGGTCGACAGGGTCAGAAGGTTGACACACTAAAGGTCAACTGGTAACAAGGTTGACATGGTCATTAGGTCAACACATGTGGCTGACATGCAAATGGTGGACACAATGTTTGTTTTCTAGCCCTAGTCTTTACCCTAACCCTCCTCTTGGTTCCTAACCCTAACCCTCCCTCCTGGAGCCTAACCCTAACCGTCAGGGTAAGTGCCTAACCCTAACCGTCAGGGTAAGTGCCTAACCCTAACCATCAGAGTAAGTATCACGTGTGTAAATTTTGTAACTGCACCTTGGCTACACTATTAGTGATTGTGACACTGCTTCTAGACTGCAGAAAAAATATGGAGGGCTGTCACATGACAGGAGAGCAAGGCCAAGAACCACATGTTGTAGCTGCCGCCAGCAGTGCAAGGCTGTCAACTTCCTCGACCTCTAGGAAGGCCCATGCCCCAGGACTTAAGTCACGCCATTGGTATGGTAAAGCAGGTTATACTGAAATTAAGAAAAAAAAATTGAAAGGATATTTGACTTTAGCTAAACAAAAAATTGGCAATATGCCATTCACTACACGAAGTGTCAAGGAAAAGATAAGGCCTTGACCTTCTTACTTTATGAAGAAGACTGCTGATTCTGCTTGTAGTAGTAGTGGTGGTGGTCCAATTAAAAATGTGAAAGTTGTTAAGACAGCTCCAGAAAAACCAACTGTGTGCCCTGAGAAGTCGAAATCACAAATCCCCGAGGAGAGTGCAAGTGTGTTTGCGGTTGCCATGTGTGAGCCCGACTTAAATACTAGTGTACTGGAGGATGCTCCAAGTTCCAACATTTGTGTGCCCTCTGTAAATGTGGGGAAGGGCAGTCAACATCTTGCACACATAGTCATTGAGGATGCTTCTGTGGAATTGCACATGGAGGAGGAGGATATTTTGGTAGTTGAAGGCGCTAAGGATGATGAGGATGTTGATGATGAAGATGTTGGTGTTGGTGATGAGGATGTTAATGCCGAGGATGTCCTTTGTGTAAGTAAGGCAACAGCTGTTGCCCATGGTTTGAAGAAGCCATAGCCCATTGTTGTCATGCCGGGACAAAAGACAAAAAAATCTACTTCTCACGTGTGGAATTATTTCCATCCCGATCCAGACAACAGTTGTCAAGCCATATGTGCTCGTTGCCATGCAAGAGTTAGTAGAAGGAGGGACCTAAACCACCTAGGAACCTCCTCCTTGTTACGTCACTTGGAGCGCATTCATCAAATATCAAAGTGTACATTGCCAAGTTCCAAAACTCAAAACGTAACAAGTCCAGTGTCACCTACCTGCTCCCTCTCTGTGAGATCCAAGTGCCTTCGACCTCCAACACCAACACCTGCATCATCATCTACATCCTCATCCATGATCGTAAGTAATTTAAAAAAACAATTGACTATTAAACAGTCCTTTGGTAGAGGAAGTAAGTATAACAGCTGTCACCCAGTTTCACAGCGGATCACTGACGCCATGATGGCTGTGCTAGTATTAGATGGTGAAATAATAAAACAATGAGGATGATAGTGTGGAGGAAGCGCAAAAGGAGATTGAGGGAGAAATTTGTGTCCTATCTGATGCTAATGTGGATGTTGATGATAAGGATGTGGTTTGCGTAAATCAGCCACCAGTGGCGGCAGTTCTTGCTAATGATAAAAAGAAAGCCAGAAAAGCAACGTCTTGGGTGTGGAATTATTTTAATCTAAATTCTGACAACAGTTGTGAAGGCATCTGTTCCATTTGTAAAGCCAAAGTTAGCAGAGGAAAGGATGTTAGCCATCTAGGCACCTCCTCCCTGTTACGTCATTTGCAGCGAGTTCATGCAATTTGTTTAACAAAATTACAATTTGTAAATTAATAACAAGCAGTCCAGTATCAGCTACCAGCAGTTTGGACCATAACATGCAATCTCCACCACCAACACCCTCATCATCAACCTCCTCCTTAATAATTGAAGGTAGTCCTTCCAAAAAATGTTTTGTGGGGTCCAAACAAACGAAGGAGTTCAGCCACGAAGTGTCAGTCCTAGTGGCTAAAGTGCTTGGTTTGTTAAACTGTGCATGTCCTTTCTAATACCCCACATAAGAGTGGGTGGGAGGGACAATTCCATCTTGCACCTCTTTCCTTTACATTTGGCACAATTTTGGGGCATTGCCGACTGACATTATTACAGTTTATTAAACTGCCATCCTGTCTGCCACTGCTGTGTGGCAATGTTTCATAGATGTCTGATATTTTTTTAAACTGCCGTGTGTTTGTGCAGCTGCTCTGTTGCTTACTTTAGCCAGCCAGCTCGCTGCAGCCTTTGGCCTATATTGGTGAAAAATAGTGAAATCAATATTGTAAGCTGTGAGGTGGTTAAAAATGCCTAGAAATGTCTGAAAATCATTGTTATTAAGGTTAATAATACTGTAGGAACAAAAACAGGCCCAAATTATGTGGTTTTAGCTGTTTTTTATGATTTTTTGCAAAAAATCCAGATCCAAAACCAAAACACGAAAACAAAACACAGAGGAAAAAAGTCCAAAACCAGATTCAGATCCAAAACCAGGGGAGATCCAGATCCAAAACCAAAACACGGGGGTCGGTGCACATATCTACTTCATAGTTTATATACACTTCACTGCACATAGGGGCATAGCTAGAGCTATGAGACCCTATAGAAAAATTTCCACAGGGCTCCCATAGATCTAGCCATGCTCCCCCATGCACTACTCACCTCCTAAGCCCAGCGCTTCGTCTCTCCTCAATGATGCTGGGAGGAAGTGTGGCCGTGGTCTGGGGATGTGCTAACAGGCTCAGTACACCCACGCCTCCTCCCAGCAGGGCCAGATTAAGGTTTGTGGGGGCCCCAGGGCAACTAAGTTGCGGGGGACCCCTTCAAGCCACATAGAGTCGAGCCCAGCCCAGCTGTGCGCCCAGTAGCAGTCTGCCCCAGCAGTGCCCCCAGTAGCAGTCCCCCCCTCAACAGTAGTCCCCTCAGGAGTACCCCTAGTTGTAATCCCCCTCTATGCTGTGTCCCCTAGTAGTGATCCCACCAGTGTGCAGTGCCCCCAGTAGCAGTCCCCCCAGTAGTCCCCCCAGCAGTGCCCCTAGTAGTCCCCCCAGAAGTGCCCCTAGTAGTCCCCCCAGTAATCCCCCCAGCAGTGCCCCTTGTAGTAACCCCTGCAGTGCCCCTAGTAGTAGTACCCCTGCAGTGGCCCTAGTAGTAGTACCCCCCAGCAGTGCCCCTAGTAGTACCCCCCCAGCAGTGACCCTTGTACTACCCCCTGCAGTGCCCCTAGTACCCCCCTACCCCAGACACACACAAAAAAACAACAACTTCCACTTACCTTAATCCACGCTCTGTCGTCTGCTCCTCCATCCGGCGTCCTCCTGGGCAGCCCGCTCTGCATGATGGGAGAGACGACATGGCGTCTCTCCCATCAGCCACTGCAGGAGCCGGAAGACGGAGGCTTCGGCAGTGGGAGCAGCAGCCGATGAGAGTCTGACTGACTCTCAGCGGCTGCTAAAACAAACACACAGCTGCTGGCACCAGCGGCTGTGTGTTTGTGCTGTGTAGTGCGGACGGCACTTATGTGCCATCCACACTACCACCCTGCCCCAAGCTGATGCAGCAGCACTGACTGTGCTCCTGCATGCAGTAGAATGGCCGCAGCTGCAGAGTGCCCTCCTCCCGGGAACAGGTGCCACCGGCACCTGTTCTCGGCAGAGTCACACCGACCCTGTGTGGGGGCCCTCTGTGTGTGGGGGCCCAGGGATGACCGCCCCTGTCGCCCCCCCCTTAATCCGGCCCTGCCTCCAAGCATCTGTGAGGAGAGTAGTTTCAGAAGAGGGACAGGGCAGATCTGGAGTTGCTACTGGTCTGACAGGGGCCCGCAGCGCTGATGATCCCTGCAGCAAACTGCTTCCTAGTCACAGACTGAAGTGTGCCTATGACTAAGAACCTTTCAGAAAGGATCAGTGGTCACTTCTCTCACTGTAATGCCGCTGAGGTGAGCTAGGTGGAGGGGGAGGAGGGCCCCATAGCAGCCACACCCATGGTAGCTATGTCTCTGACTGCATATGATGTTAGGATTATTAATTCGATAATTTTTTTATTGCCATAGGGAAAATAATGTTTTGCAGCACTAGTGTATTAAAAGTAGGGGTGTGCACCGGCCACTTTTCGTGTTTTGTATTTTGGTTTTGGATCTGGATCTTTCTTCGTGTTTTGGATCTGGATTGGTTTTGCCAAAACCACCCTTTGGTGTTTTGGGTTCTGGGTTTTGTGTTTTGGATCTGTATTTTTTTTTAAAAAAAAGCATAAAAACAGCTAATGTGTGGGTTTTTCTGCTCCTGGGTTGTGGGTCACAGAATGTGTGGGTTTTTCTGCTCCTATGCTATTATTAACCTCAATAACCTTAATTTCCACTCATTTCCTGTCTATTCTGAACACCTCACACCTCACAATAGTGTTTTTATGTCCAAAAGGTTGCACCGAGTTATCTGGATAACTATGCTAAGCGATACGAGTGGCCGGTACAAACACGTGGCCCATCTAGGAGTGACACTGCAGTGGCAGACAGGATGGCAGTTTGAAAAACTAGGCCCCAAACAGTACATAATGCAAAGAAATAAAAGAGGTGCAAGATGGAATTGTCCTTGGGCCCTCCCACCCACCCTTATGTTGTATAAACAGGACATGCACACTTTAACAAACCAATCATTTCAGCGCCAGGGTCTGCCACACGACTGTGGCTGAAATGATTGGTTCGTTTGGGCCTACACAAAACAAGCTAGCAATTAATCTGTCCCTGCACAAACTGGCTCTACGGAGGCAAGATGTCGTCCTCACCCTCCTCATTCACCGATTCCTCACCCTCTTCAGTGTTGTGTACATCCTCATCCTCACAGAGTATTAATTCGTCCCCGCTGGAATCCACCACCACAGGTCCCTCTGTACGTTCTGGAGGCTGGTCTCCCTGGAAGAGTTGATAATTCATTTTATGAACATCATCTTCTCCACATTTTGTGGAAGCAAGCTCCTACGCCTTTCGCTGACAAGGTTCCCGGCTGCACTAAACACTCTTTCGGAGTACACACTGGAGGGGGGCAACTCAGGTAAAATAGAGCCAGTTTGTACAGGGGCCTCCAAATTGCCACTTTTTCCTGCCAGTACAGGTACGGACTGTCTGACATGCCTACTTGGATGCTGTCACCGATGTAATCCTTTAACAGACAGACGCATGCTTGTCGCTGCTGCTTTGAGGATGCAGGTGCGGCTACAGCCCACACAATTCACAAAGACAGAAAAAAAAAGAAGATTTTTTTTATTGTTTGTGGAGCGCACTTTGAGGGTTACACCACCCTTTAACAGACAGACACACGCTTGTCGCTGCTACTTTGAGGATGCATGTGCGGCTACTGCGCATACATTTCACAAAGACAGAAAAAAAAGAAGAATTTTTTTATTATTTGTGGAGCGCACTTTGAAGGTTACACCACCCTTTAACAGACAGACGCACGCTTGTCGCTGCTGCTTTGAGGATGCAGGTGCGGCTACAGCCCACACATTTCACAAAGACAGAAAAAAAAGAAGAATTTTTTATTTTGTTTGGAGTGCACTTTGGGGGTTACAGCACCATTTAACGGACAAGCCAGCCGGCCCTTTACTTATGACACAGGTGCAGTCGCTGAATGGCAAAAGTGGCCTGAAATTTTTCGGGCCACCCAAAGCGTCTCCTGCATGCCCCTGTTGCTTTACAGAAAATTCTGTAAAAACCAAGTTTATTGTGTGAGCAAAACATGGGACGTGCTGGAATTTGCCCAGATGTAATGCCCGCACAATATTGGTGGCGTTGTCAGATATCACAAATCCCCAGGAGAGTCTAAGTGGGGTAAGCCACTGGGCGATGATTTCCCTCAGTTTCTCTAAGAGGTTGTCGGCGGTGTGCCTCTTACTGAAACCGGTGATACACAGCGTAGCCTGCCTTGGAACAAGCTGGCGTTTCTGAGATGCTGCTACTGGTGACGCTGCTGTTGTTGCTGCGTAAGGTGATACATTTACCCAGTGGGCTGTCACAGTCATATAGTCCTTAGTCTGCCCTGTTCCACTTGTCCACATGTCCGTGGTTAAGAGGACATTGGGTACAACAGCATTTTTCAGGACACTGAGGACACTTTTTCTGACGTTTCTGTACAGTCTCGGTATCGCCTACCTAGTGAAGTGGAATCTAGACGGGATTTGGAACCGGGGACACACTACCTCCATCAATTGTCTAAATCCCACTGCACTAATGGCGGATAACGGACGCACGTCTAACACCAACATAGCAGTCAAGGCGTCAGTTATACGTTTTGCTTCAGGATGACTGATGTCGTACTTTATCCTCCTCACTAAGGACTGTTGGAGGGTCAATTGTTTATTAAAAGTAGTGGTGTTCCTTGTTGGAGACTAGTGCACTTTGTGGGTTACACCACCCTTTAAGACATGAGCCAGCCGGCCCTTTACTTATGGGACACAGGCGCACGCTTTGCGCTGTTCCTTTGTTGATGCACGTGCAGCCACAGTGCACACAATTCACAAACACAGAAAATATTTTATTATTTTGTTTGGGGTGCCCTTTGGGGGTTACTGCACCCTTTAATGGACAAGCCAGCCGGCCCTTTACTTATGGGACACAGGCGCACGCTTGGCGCTGCTCCTTTCTTGATGCACGTGCAGCCACAGTGCACACAATTCACAAACACAGAAAATATTTTTTTATTTTGTTTGGGGTGCCCTTTGGGGGTTACTACACCCTTTAATGGACAAGCCAGCCGGCCCTTTACTTATGGGACACAGGCGCACGCTTGGCGCTGCTCCTTTCTTGATGCACGTGCAGCCACAGTGCACACAATTCACAAACACAGAAAATATTTTTTTATTTTGTTTGGGGTGCCCTTTGGGGGTTACAGCACCCTTTAACGGGTAAGCCAGCTGGCCCTTTACTTATGGGACACAGGCGCACGCTTCGCGCTGCTCCTTTGTTGATGCACGTGCAGCTACAGTGCACACAATTCACAAACACAGAAAATATTTTTTTATTTTGTCTGGGGTGTACTTTGGGGGTTACAGCACCCTTTAACGGACAAGCCAGCCGGACCTTTACGTATGACACAGGCGCATGCTTGGCACTACTTTGTTGATGCACATGCGGCTACTGCGCACACAATTCACAAACACAGAAAATATTTTTTTAATTTGTTTGGAGTGTACTTTGGGGGTTACAGCACCCTTTAATGGACAAGCCAGCCAGCCCTTTACTTATGACACAGGCGCACGCTTGGCACTACTTTGTTGATGCACGTGCGGCTACTGCGTACACAATTCACAAACACAGAAAATATTTTTTTATTTTGTTTGGAGTGTACTTTGGGGGTTACAGCACCCTTTAATGGACAAGCCAGCCAGCCCTTTACTTATGACACAGGCGCACGCTTGGCACTACTTTGTTGATGCACGTGCGGCTACTGCGCACACAAATCACAAACACAGAAAATATTTTTTTATTTTGTTTGGAGTGTACTTTGGGGGTTACAGCACCCTTTAAAGGACAAGCCAGCCGGCCCTTTACGTATGGGACACAGGCGCACGCTTGGTGCTGCTCCTTTGTTGATGCACGTGCAGCCACAGTGCACACAATTCACAAACACAGAAAATATTTTTTATTTTGTTTGGAGTGCACTTTGGGGGTTACAGCACCCTTTAACGGTCAAGCCAGCCGGCCCTTTGCTAATGACACAGGCGCACGCTTGGCACTACTTTGTTGATGCACGTTCGGCTACTGCGCACACAATTCACAAACACAGAAAAAATATTAATTTTTTTTGCACTTGGGGGGAGCACCCCTGATGGACAGAGCACCCCCTTGACAACACTACAGCACCCCTTTAGGACTGGGACACTGCACAGGACTTTGGAGTTGACACAGCCCCTATGGACAACTGACTGCACAACACAGTCCAGCCAGCCCCTATGGACTTTGAAGGAGTGGACACAGCCCCTATGGACAACAGCAGCACAGCACAACACAGCCAGCCCCTATGGACTTTGGAGGAGTGGACACAGCCCCTATGGACAACAGCAGCACAGCACAACACAGCCAGCCCCTATGGACTTTGGAGGAGTGGACACAGCCCCTATGGACAACAGCAGCACAGCGCAGCACAGCACAGCACTACACTACACTACACAGCCCAGCCAGCCCTAACTCCCACCCTCCCTCTTCACTGTCTACAGCCGAGTGAGAAAATGGCGCCGACATGGGTACCTTATATAGGATCCAAAACCCGCGAGACCCTGAAGGCGGGATGATGTTTTGCCTCAATTTCAGAACCGAGTCAGGCGGGAAAAGTCGAGCCTGACACGGATCGGCCTCGGATCGGGGGGGCTCGGGGGGGTTCGGATTTCAGAAATCTGAAGCCGCTCTCCCCTAATTAAAAGTCATTTACAACAGAAATACTAAAACAGAACACATTGCTCATATACTATAAATAACAGTATTAATCACTAAATGTGTGTGAAGAAGTAAAAACATAGAACGTATATGACCACAAGTGAAGCAAATTAAAAGACCACATCATTTATTCACAAATTAATCTCAATATATTGACAAATATAAATAACATGAACACAAATACAATGCTGAAAATAAAACAGCCTACGATGCAAATTCAGATACCCTGTTAATGTAACGCGGATGAAAAAGGGTGGTAGCCTCTTTAACGCCTTTGGGGGTTACAGCACCCTTTAACGGACAAGCCAGCCAGCCCTTTATTTATGACACAGGCGCACGCTTGGCACTACTTTGTTGATGCACATGCGGCTACTGCGCACACAATTCACAAACACAGAAAATATTTTTTTATTTTGTTTGGAGTGTACTTTGAGGGTTACAGCACCCTTTAACGGACAAGTCAGCCGGCCCTTTACGTATGGGACACAGGCACACGCTTGGTGCTGCTCATACTTGCCGACAATCTGGCTGCCCCTTCCGGGAGGGAGCAGCCAGATCGGCATGACTGGGTGGCGTGGCCAACAAATGGGGACGGGGCCGGCCAGTGGATGAGAGTTTGCGGGCGGGGGGCGGAGCCACGCAATCACAGCATTTTGGCCCCGCCCCCACTACACACTGCCGATATTGCAGGCAGTGTGAAGCAGGGGGCCGGGCCAAAATGACGCGATTCCACGTGAATCGCGTCACCGCCGTCCCCCGGTGCGGGGGCTTTACATGTAAGTACGGGGGGATAGGAGGGGTCGCTGGCAGCTGGGAGGATTGCCTGCCTTCCCGGGAGATCGGGAGCGGCACCCGATTTTCGGGAGGCTCCCGACCAAATCGGGAGGGTAGGCAAGTATGGTGCTGCTCCATTGTTGATGCACGTGCAGCCACAGTGCACACAATTCACAAACACAGAAAATATTTTTTATTTTATTTGGAGTGCACTTTGGGGGTTACAGCACCCTTTAACGGTCAAGCCAGCCGGCCCTTTACTTATGACACAGGTGCACGCTTGGCACTACTTTGTTGATGCACGTGCGGCTACTGCGCACACAATTCACAAACACAGAAAAAATATTATTTTTTTTTGCACTTGGGGGGAGCTCCCCTGATGGACAGAGCACCCCTTTAGGACTGAGACACTGCACAGGACTTTGGAGTGGACACAGCCCCTATGGACAACTGACTGAACAACACAGTCCAGCCAGCCCCTATGGACTTTGGAGGAGTGGACACAGCCTCTATGGACAACAGCAGCACAGCACAACACAGCCAGCCCCTATAGACTTTGGAGGAGTGGACACAGTCCCTATGGACAACAGCAGCACAGCGCAGCACAGCACAACACTACACTGCACTACACTACACTACACTACACAGCCCAGCCAGCCCTAACTCCCACCCTCCCTCTTCACTGTCCACAGCCGAGTGAGAAAATGGCGCCGACGTGGGTATCTTATATAGGATCCAAAACCCACGAGACCCGGAAGGCAGGATGATGATTACGTTTTGCCTCGATTTCAGATCCGAGTCAGGCGGGAAAAGTCGAGCCTGACTCAGATCGGCCTTGGATGGGGGGGCTCGGGGGGGTTCGGATTTCAGAAATGTGAACCCGCTCACCCCTAATTAAAAGTCATTTACAACAGAAATACTAAAACAGAACACATTGCTCATATACTATAAATAACAGTATTAATCACTAAATGTGTGTGAAGAAGTAAAAACATAGAACGTATATGACCACAAGTGAAGCAAATTAAAAGACCACATCATTTATTCACAAATTAATCTCAATATATTGACAAATATAAATAACTAGAACACAAATACAATGCTGAAAATAAAACAGCCTACGATGCAAATTCAGATACCCCATTAATTTAACGCGGCCGAAAATGGGTGGTAGCCTCTTTAACGCCTTGGACCGGGGGCGGATTGGGCCACCGGGACTGCGGGAAGGTTCCCGCTGGGCCGGTCCCCTCTGCCCACCTGCTGGGCCACTTTAATCACACTGCTTACTAGCCGGCGGCTCTAACGGTCGCTACCACGATCGGAGCTCAGCTCCGAACGGGCAGCGGTAATGAATGAGCTTCTGCGAATGTGCAGAAGCTCACTCAGAAGTGAGATGGCTGAGGGAGGGCTGCTGTACATGCTGAGCCCCGGCAGCTCCTCCCATGGATACGTGAGTGACACCTCACGTCTCCGCCTCCAGCAGCCACCAGACCAGCCAGCGCAGTACTCAGGAGCCGGGAAAGGCAGAGGGGGCAGGGGCAGCAGGACTGGAGGCAGAGGCGACTGGCACTGTGAGTCACAAGTTCTGTGTACAAGTGTGTGGCTGTGACTGTTTTCATATGTGTCACAACTTATCCACGGTGACATAGAACTCCTCAAAATTAATAAAATAAATATATCTATATATATAGATATATATAGATGTATATTTATATTAGGGGTGAGCGGGTTCGGTTTTACTCGGATTTACTTGGCTCTTATCGCCACTTTACCGCAAATTCGGATTTATTATATTGGCTATCCAAAACACATGATAGGCGATAGCCAATAAAATGCCGTTTAAAGATCCGAGTAAATCCGAGTAAAACCGAACCCGCTCACCCCTAATTTATATATATATATATATATATATATATATATATATGGGGTGTGCACCGGCCACTTTTCGTGTTTTGTGTTTTGGTTTTGGATCTGGATCTTTCTTCGTGTTTTGGATCTGGATTGGTTTTGCCAAAACCACCCTTCCGTGTTTTGGGTTCTGGGTTTTGTGTTTTGGATCTGTATTTTTTTTGAAAAAAAGCATAAAAACAGCTTAAATCACAGAATTTGTGGGTTTTTCTGCTCCTATGCAATTATTATCCTCAATAACCTTCATTTCCACTCATTTCCAGTCTATTCTGAACACCTCACACCTCACAATATTGTTTTTATGGGCAAAAGATTGCACCGAGGTAGCTGGATGACTATGCTAAGCGACACGAGTGGGCAGCACAAACACGTGGCCCATCTAGGAGTGACACTGCAGTGGCAGACAGGATGGCAGTTTGAAAAACTAGGCCCCAAAGAGTACATACTGCAAAGAAAAAAAAGAGGTGCAAGATGGAATTGTCCTTGGGCCCTCCCACCCACCCTTATGTTGAATAAATAGGACATGCACACTTTAACAAACCAATCATTTCAGCGCCAGGGTCTGCCTCATGACTGTGGCTGAAATGATTGGTTCGTTTGGGCCCCCACAAAACAAGCTGGCAATTAATGTGTCCCTGCACAAACTGGCTCTACGGAGGCAAGATGTCGTCCTCATCCTCCTCATCCACCGATTCCTTGGATAAAACAGGAAAAAGGGATTTAGGTGTCCCTGGACTGCTTACGGTCTTAGCCAAAGTTTCTGAACTTGACAGTAACTTTTTATGAACTCGCTGCAGGTGCCATATAAGGGAAGATGTTCCTAGGTGGTTAACGTCCCTACCCCTACTTATTTCACCTTTACATATGGTACATATGGCAAGACAGTTGTTGTCCGGATTTGGATAGAAATATTGCCAGACAAAAGAGGTGGAATGTTTGGTCTTCTGCCCAGGCCACCACCGTGATGGGCTTTTTCATCCCACGGACAACAACTGTCTCCCCCGGAGCCTGATTTAAACAAACCACATCACCATCAGAATCCTCCTCGCCAACTTCCTCCTCAGTGCCAGCTACACCAGTATCCTCATCCTGTTGTACTTCAACAGTGACATCTTCAATTTGCATATCAGCAAGTGGACTGTGGGTGCTCCTTTCAGCACTTGCAGGGGGCGTGCAAATGGTGGAAAGAGCCACCTCTTCCCGTCCAGTGCTGGGAAGGTCAGGCATCGCATCCGCCACCACACTTGGACTCTCCTTGGGGATTTGTGACATCTTCTTAGAACGCACAGTTCTTCGCTGTGCTTTTGCCAGCTGAACTCATTTGATTTTTTTAGCGGGAGGAGGGCTTCCATCGTTATGTGAAGCTGAACCACTAGTCATGAACATAGGGAAAGACCTTAGCCGTTCCTTGCCACTCCGTGTCGTAAATGGCATATTGGCAAGTTTACGTTTCTCTTCAGATGATTTAAATGTTTTTTTCACGGTCATTTTCCTGAACTTTGTCATTTGGGATTGTATGTGCCCTCTACTATGACATTGGACATCGGCCTTGGCAGACGACGTTGATGGCATGTTATCGTCTATGTCATGACTAGTGGCAGCAGCTTCAGCACTAGGAGGAAGTGGTTCTTGATCTTTCCCTATTTTATTTTTATCGGAGAAAGTTTGGTCCTCCATTTATGTTATATTAATATATACGTGCGGCTAAGGCGCACACAAACACAGAAAATAATTTTTTATTTTTGTTGGAGACTAGTGCACTTTGTGGGTTACACCACCCTTTAAGAAATGAGCCAGCTGGCCCTTTACTTATGGGACACAGGCGCACGCTTGGCGCTGCTCCTTTGTTGATGCACATGCAGCTACAGCCCACACAATTCACAAACACAGAAAATATTTTTTTATTTTGTTTGGAGTGCCCTTTGGGGATCACAGCACACTTTAACGGACAAGCCAGCCGGCCTTTTACTTATGGGACACAGGAGCACGCTTGGCGCTGCTCCTTTGTTGATGCACGTGCAGCCACAGTGCACACAATTCACAAACACAGAAAAAATATATATTTTTTTTGCACTTGGGGGGAGCACCCCTGATGGACAGATCACCCCCTGGACAACACTACAGCACCCCTTTAGGACTGGGACACTGCACAGGACTTTGGAGTGGACACAGCCCCTATGGACAACTGACTGCACAACACAGTCCAGCCAGCCCCTATGGACTTTAAAGGAGTGGACACAGCCCCTATGGACAACAGCAGCACAGCGCAGCACAGCACAACACTACACTGCACTACACTACACAGCTCAGCCAGCCCTAACTCCCACCCTCCCTCTTCACTGTCCACAGCCGAGTGAGAAAATGGCGCCGACGCGGGTACCTTATATAGGATCCAAAACCCACGAGACCCGGAAGGCAGGATGATGACGTTTTGCCTCGATTTCAGATCCGAGTCAGAGCCACAAAGTCTCCAAGAAAAATAAAAAATTATTTTCTGTGTTTGTGTGAGATCAAGAACCACTTCCTCCTAGTGCTGAAGCTGCTGCCACTAGTCATGACATAGACGATAACATGCCATCAACGTCGTCTGCCAAGGCCGATGCCCAATGTCATAGTGGAGGGCACATACAATCCCAAATGACAAAGTTCAGGAAAATGACCTTGAAAAAAACATTTAAATCATCTGAAGAGAAACGTAAACTTGCCAATATGCCATTTACGACACCGAGTGGCAAGGAATGGCTAATGTCTTTCCCTATGTTCATGACTAATGGTTCAGCTTCACATGACGATGGAAGCCCTCCTCCCACTAAAAAAATCAAAGGAGTTAAGCTGGCAAAAGCACAGCGAAGAACTGTGTGTTCTAAGAAGATATCACAAATCCCCAAGGAGAGTCCAAGTGTGGTGTTGGTTGCGATGCCTGACCTTCCCAGCACTGGATGGGAAGAGGCTCTTTCCACCATTTGCACGCCCCCTGCAAGTGCTGAAAGGAGCACCCACAGTCCACTTGCTGATATGCAAATTGAAGATGTCACTGTTGAAGTACAACAGGATGAGGATACTGGTGTAGCTGGCGCTGAGGAGGAAGTTGGCGAGGAGGATTCTGATGGTGATGTGGTTTGTTTAAATCAGGCTCCGGGGGAGACAGTTGTTGTCCGTGGGATGAAAAAGCCCATCACGGTGGTGGCCTGGGCAGAAGACCAAACATTCCACCTCTTTTGTCTGGCAATATTTCTATCCAAATCCAGACAACAACTGTCTTGCCATATGTACCATATGTAAAGGTGAAATAAGTAGGGGTAGGGACGTTAACCACCTAGGAACATCCTCCCTTATACGGCACCTGCAGCGCTTTCATAAAAAGTTACTGTCAAGTTCAGAAACTTTGACTAAGACTGGAAGCAGTCCAGGGACACCTAAATCCCGTTGTCCTGTTGTATCCAAGCGCCTGCAAACCACACCGGCAACTCCCTCCTCATCAATTTCCTCCTTAGTCAGGATCGGAAGTAGTCCTGCAGGCCATGTCACTGGCATGACTGACTCTCCTATCCGGGATTCCTCCAGAGGATCCTGCATTGCTACGCCTCCTGCTGCCGATGCTGCTGTTGCTGCTGCTGGGAGTCATTCATCATCCCAGAGAGGAAGTAGGAACACCACTACTTTTACTAAACAATTGACCCTCCAACAGTCCTTAGCGAGTTGGATGAAGTATGACAGCAGTCATCCTGAAGCAAAACGTATAACTGAGGCCTTGACTGCTATGTTGGTGTTAGACGTGCGTCCGGTATCCGCCATTAGTGCAGTGGGATTTAGACAATTGATGGAGGTAGTGTGTCCCCGGTTACAAATCCCGTCTAGTTTCCACTTCACTAGGCAGGCGATACCGAGACTGTACAGAAATGTCAGAAAAAGTGTCCTCAGTGTCCTGAAAAATGCCATTGTACCCAATGTCCACTTAACCACGGACATGTGGACAAGTGGAACAGGGCAGACTAAGGACTATATGACTGTGACAGCCCACTGGGTAGATGTATCACCTTACGCAGCAACAACAGCAGCGTGACCAGTAGCAGCATCTCAGAAACGCCAGCTCGTTCCAAGGCAGGCTACACTGTGTATCACCGGTTTCAGTAAGAGGCACACCGCCGACAACCTCTTAGAGAAACTGAGGGAAATCATTGCCCAGTGGCTTACCCCACTTAGACTCTCCTGGGGATTTGTGATATCTGACAATGCCACCAATATTGTGCGGGCATTACATCTGGGCAAATTCCAGCACGTCCCATGTTTTGCTCACACAATAAACTTGGTGGTGCAGAATTTTCTGAAAAGCGACAGGGGCGTGCAGGAGACGCTTTGGGTGGCCCAAAAAATTTCTGGCCACTTTCGCCATTCAGCGACTGCGTGCCGAAGACTGGAGCGCCAGCAAACACTCTTGAACCTGCCCCGCCATCACCTGAAGCAAGAGGTTGTGATGCGGTGGAACTCAACCCTCTATATGCTTCAGAGGATGGAGGAGCAGCAAAAGGCCATTCAAGCCTATACATCCACCTATGATATAGGCAAAGGAGGGGATATGCACCTGACTCAAGCGCAGTGGAGAATGATTTCCGTGTTGTGCAAGGTTCTCCAGCCCTTCGAACTTGCCACAAGTGAAGTCAGTTCAGACACTGCCAGCTTGAGTCAGGTCATTCCCCTCATCAGGCTTTTGCAGAAGCAGCTGGAGAAAGTGAAGGAGGAGCTAAGACGGAGTGATTCCGCTCGGCATGTGGGACTTGTGAAGCCTTTCATTCGCTTTGCCAGGATTCCAGGGTGGTCAATCTGTTGAAATGAGACCACTACATTTTGGCCACCGTGCTCGATCCTAGGTTTAAAGCCTATTTGGTGTCTCTCTTTCCGGCCGACACAAGCCTGCAGAGGTGCAAAGACCTGCTGGTGAAAACACTGTCAGCTGAAGCGGAACGTGACACGTCAACAGCTCCTTCTTCATTTTCTCCCGCAACTGGGGCTGCCAGGAAAAAACTTAGGTATCCTAAGCAACCCGCTGGTGGTGATGCAGGGCAGGCAGGACCAAGTTTGGACATCTGGTCCGGACTGAAGGATCTGGCAACAATTTTTGACATGTCTACTGTCACTGCATATGATACTGTCACCATTGACAGAATGGTGGAGGATTACATCGGTGACAGCATCCAAGTAGGCATGTCAGACAGTCCATACCTGTACTGGCAGGAAAAAGAGGCAATTTGGAGGCCCCTGTACAAACTGGCCCTAATTTAGCTGAGTTGCTCCCCCTCCAGTGTGTACTCCGAAAGAGTGTTTAGTGCAGCCGGGAACCTTGTCAGCGAAAGGCGTAGGAGCTTGCTTCCACAAAATGTGGAGAAGATGATGTTCATAAAAATGAATTATCAACTCTTCCAGGGAGACCAGCCTCCAGAACGTACAGAGAGACCTGTGGTGGTGGATTCCAGTGGGGACGAATTAATACTCTGTGAGGATGAGGATGTACACAACACTGAAGAGGGTGAGGAATCGGTGGATGAGGAGGATGAGGACGACATCTTGCCTCCGTAGAGCCAGTTTGTGCAGGGACACATTAATTGCCAGCTTGTTTTGTGGGGGCCCAAACGAACCAATCATTTCAGCCACAGTCGTGTGGCAGACCCTGGCGCTGAAATGATTGGTTTGTTAAAGTGTGCATGTCCTGTTTATACAACATAAGGGTGGGTGGGAGGGCCCAAGGACAATTCCATCTTGCACCTCTTTTTTTTCTTTGCATTTGCATTATGTACAGTTTGGTGTCTAGTTTTCCAAACTGCCATCCTGTCTGCCACTGCAGTGCCACTCCTAGATCGGCCACGTGTTTGTGCCGCCCACTCGTATCGCTTAGCATAGTCATCCAGCTACCTCGGTGCAACCTTTTGGACATAAAAAAACTATTGTGAAGTGTGAGGTGTTCAGAATAGACTGGAAATGAGTGGAAATTAAGGTTATTGAGGTTAATAATAGCATAGGAGCAGAAATACCCACAAATTCTGTGATTTTAGCTGTTTTTATGCTTTTTAAAAAAAAAAATACAGATCCAAAACACAAAACCCAGAACCCAAAACACGGAAGGGTGGTTTTAGCAAAACCAATCCAGGTCCAAAACACGCAGAAAGATCCAGATCCAAAACCAAAACACAAAACACGAAAAGTGGCTGGTGCAAACCCCTAATATATATATATATATATATATATATATATATATATATATATATATGTGTGTGCGTGTGTATATATATGTGTGTGTGTATATATATATATATATTTACCACAGTCCAAAGATCCGGCACTCAAGTCATAAAGCTGTATCCTTGCCGGGTGCCCTCCTCAGTCTTACCACAAATAAATAAATGAGGGAAGCTGTATTATATTATACTATGCACTGACTTGTGTGCTGTTTTTTACGGAGTGCCGCCATTTGAACGATATATATATATTTATATATATATACACACACATATATTTTTGTGTGTATATGTGTGTATATATATATGTGTGTATATATATATATATATATATATATATATATATATATTGTGATAGGATCACTGGTAAAGTGGTCTGTGGCAGGTACATTTGTCCCAGATTCCTGTCTTTTGTGTTTTAAACCCCCAGGAGAAAGTCTGCAGGGTAGCAGGCTTGAGTTTCGGCTTTTTGAAAAGCCGGTTTGGGACCTGGGGGTTGTGGGTGAGAGGAGAGGGAGGGCTCCACCCATGGCCACTCCAGGTTTTGGTTCTCACAGCCTGGTAACAGGCTTGTTAGTTTTCCACCTGAGAGTGGCCAATATAAGCCTAGTGTGTTTAGGGCTGAGTGTCTCACCTGGGAGAGCAGGCAGGGAGTTTGCTCAGAGACACTTGAAAAACCTATTTGTGAGTACTGTACTGTGCTTTGTTGCTGGCGAGGGCATTAGGCCCTGCCAGGTTCTGGTAGTGAGGGATCTACCTGTGAAGTTAGTGCCCCGACAGGGCTAGGATTTATATTTATGTTTTCTTTATATTTCTGTCATTGTACAATAAAGACTGGCGCCGACCAGCTTGTACTTGCATCCAGACTGGTGTGCTGCTTCCCTGCTGCTGTGTGTGTGTGTAAGGAAGGAGTCCTCTACCCAGGAGAGGGACCCCCTAACCTAACTGTGTCACAATATGGTGGAGAATGCGGGCAACCACACACACTGAAGTTGCAGCAAGAGGAAAACTTTCCGTTTAAAAATTAAAGGGACAGACACCCAATTTGTGAGTGTGGAAATAACACTGTGTCCTTGGAGTCCCATAGAGGAGGCGTCAGCCAATGCTCAGAGAGGCAAGGTTCAGCTTCCAACCTACACCCCAGGACAAAATGGAGGACATGATTAAGGCCTTGCTCCAAGCTACAGCAGCTCAGCAGGAATCTACCAGAGCTCAGCAGGAGACGAACAAACTTCAGCAGGAATCTACCTGGGCTCAGCAGGAATCCACCAGGGTGCAACTGTTGGCCTTGGAGACAGCCCAGAGGCAACAACAGGTCGCCATCGAGGAAACCCGCCAGGCCTTAGCAGAAAACAGCCAGGTCATAAAAGAGGTGGTACAGCACCTGGTCGCCCGGCCCAGAGATGTTGCTACTGGTCCTCCCACCACCACTCACTCCGTACGAGCCAGTCACTTCCTCCAAAAGATGACTTCGGGCGATGATGTGGAGGCCTATCTCGCCGCATTTGAAAGAACGGCCGAAAGGGAGAGCTGGCCCAAGGAGCAATGAGCAAGTCTGGTGGCACCTTTTTTGTCTGGGGAGCCACAAAAAGCATATTTCGACTTATGCCTGGCTGATGCCAAGGACTATAAAAAACTAAAACAGGAGATCCTAACTCGCTTGGGAGTCACCACCTTTGTTCGTGCCCAACGGGTCCACCGCTGGGAGTTCCATAAGGACAAGCCTCCACGTTCACAGATGCATGACCTCGTCCATCTGTCCTCAAAATGGCTACAGCCCGAGATGCTGACGGGACCACAGATCGTGGAAAGGGTCGTGATGGACCGGTACCTGCGATCATTACCTGTGACTCTGCACAAGTGGGTGAGCCATGCAGACCCTAAGTCCGCGGACCAGTTGGTCGAGCTGGTGGAGAGGTATGTGGCGGCTGTGGAGCTGATGAGTATGCCCCACCGAGCCCTGATGGCGCACCGGCGAACTCCCAGAGACACTGGTAAGACTGTTCCAGGGGAGAAGGGTGCTGGGCGGTGGAATGTACCTAAGACTGAGGGTGTAGAACCTGGAGACAGGCCTGCCAGGCCGGGAAGGTTCTTGCCCCGTAAACGACTAGACATTAATATGACTCAGTGTTTCCGATGTGGTGGCTTCGGCCATATTGCCGCTAATTGTGCACTTACAACTGAACCTATGCAATGTGATACTGCTCATGTCTACCGCAGGGGGTCTTTCTTTGCACAGATAGCCTGTATGGCTGACCGGCAGGCTGAGACTGATAAGCACATGTGTGTACTCACTGTAGATGGCAACCGAGTAGAGGCACTGTTAGACTCTGGTAGCTTGGTGACACTTATAAAAGCTGAGCTGGTGAACCCCTTGAGGCATACAGGGAAAACTGTTGGTGTGACCTGCATACATGGGGATACTCGATATTATGTTACAGCCGAGGTGAACATCGAGACACCATGTGGCTCTGCTATAGTTTCTGTGGGTGTGGTGCATGGTCTGGTGTACGATGCAATATTGGGGAGAGACTTTGCTCACTTCTGGAAGTTGTGGGAAAGCCGTTTTGTTCCAGAGGTGAACAACCCCGATCCATTTGAGAAGGTTGTCGATGTAGTGGAGGAGGGAGTTTCTTCTGAGTCAGAATTATTCCCTTTTTCTACTATGGTTGGCGAACTAGAGAATGCAGAACGTGACGGTGGCCCGCCAACTGATGTGCCTCCCATTGAGGTGGGAAGTGTTGTTGGGCCAGGTGATCGTCTGCCTGATTTAGAGGTCAGAAGAGAGGACTTTGCCGTGGAGCAGTTGAATGACCCTACTTTGGTAAAAGCCAGGGAGAATGTAAAAGTAGTTGATGGTAAACCCGTAGACCCTGATAGTCCTTTGTCCTATCCCCACATGGCAATGTATCAGGATTTGTTATATCAGGTGACTAAGAAGGGGGAAGATGTTGTGGAACAACTAATAGTTCCCAAAGCCTACAGAAGAACAGTGTTGGATCTGGCCCATGGTCATATAACGGCAGGCCATCTAGGGGTAGAGTAAACCACTGAGCAAATAATGCAGAGGTTTTTCTGGCCTGGGCTTCATAAAGAGGTATCTGACTTTTGCGCATCCTGCCCTGAGTGTCAGTATCATGCTCCCAGGCCACATTTTAAGGGTCCACTAGTTCCATTGCCTATCATAGAGGTGCCGTTTGAAAGAATAGCGATGGATTTGGTTGGACCCTTAATGAAGTCTGCCAGGGGACACCAGTATATTCTGGTCATAATGGATTACACTACCAGGTACCCGGAAGCAAATCCCGTTGCGCAATACGTCAACCAAGACCATTGCCAGAGAGCTAGTTCATGTCTTTAGCAGGCTGGGTATACCTAAGGAGATACTAACTGACCAGGGTACACCGTTTATGTCCAAAGTCATGAAAGAGTTATGCCGCCTGTTCAAAATCGAACAGTTAAGAACTTTGGTTTATCACCCCCAAACCGATGGGCTGGTCGAGAGGTTTAACAAGACGTTAAAGCACATGCTTAGGAAAGTGGTTGACAAGGATGGTAGGGATTGGGACTACTTATTGCCATATTTATTGTTGGCCATAAGAGAAGTTCCCCAGTCCTCCACCGGGTTTTCACCCTTCGACTTGTTGTATGGGAGACACCCAAGGGGGTTACTAGACATTGCCAAAGAGACATGGGAGGGGCAGTCTAGTCCTTACAAAACGGTGATTGAGTATGTTTCTCAAATGCAGGAGAGAATTGCTGCGGTAGTGCCGATAGTGAGAGAGCACCTGGAACAGGCTCAACAGGCACAGCAGAGGGTATACAACTGCAATGCTCGGTTACGCAGCTTTGCTCTTGGGGACAGAGTGTTAGTATTGGTTCCCACTGTGGAAAATAAACTTTTGGCTAAATGGCAAGGGCCCTTTGAAATCTTAGAAAGAGTGGGGCAGGTCAATTACAAAGTTTACCAGCCGGGGAAAAGAAAGCCGGAACAGATATACCATATAAATCTGTTAAAGCCCTGGAAAGATAGAATGGTACTGTCGGCCGTCCGAGACCCTCCAGTAAGTCCAGGGCCCTTAGTTCCCGAAGTGACAGTGGCAAAAACCCTGTCGGCAATTCAACAACAAGAGGTCAAGGAGTTTCTGATTAGAAATAGGGTGCTGTTCTCTGACGTACCTGGGAAAACCTCGGTCATTAAACATGACATCATCACTGACCCAGGGGTTAAAGTTAATCTAAAGCCCTATATGTTACCAGAAGCACAAAGAGAACTGGTGTCGAAAGAAATTAAAAATATGCTAGAGTTAGGGGTTATTGAAGAATCACATAGTGAATGGTCAAGTCCCATTGTGTTAATTCCAAAGCCCGACGGGAGTGTGCGTTTCTGCAATGACTTCCGAAAGTTGAACAGTGTTTCAAAATTCGAAGCCTACCCGATGCCAAGAGTGGATGAACTGATTGAGAGACTAGGGACGGCAAGGTATTTAACCACTCGTGACCTAACCAAAGGGTATTGGCAAGTACCGTTAACCGAGAGCGCCAAACAAAAGACAGCTTTTTCAGCGCCAGAGGGCTTGTTTCAGTACAAGATGTTGCCCTTCGGGCTACATGGGGCACCTGCTACCTTCCAAAGAATGATGGACAGGATTCTAAGGCCCCATAGACGGTATGCGGCTGCTTATCTGGATGACGTGGTCGTTCATAGTCCTGATTGGCAGTCTCACTTACCCAGGGTACAAGTAGTGTTGGACTCCATCTATAAGGCAGGTTTGACAGCCAACCCAAAAAAGTGTTGTCTAGGCATGGAGGAAGTAAAATATCTGGGATACACCATTGGCAGAGGCCTGATAAAGCATCAGCTCAATAAAGTTGATGCCATACAAAACTGGCCACGGCCTCTGAATAAGAAGCAGGTGAGAGCCTTCTTGGGAATTATGGGGTACTACAGGAGGTTTATACCCAACTTTGCCACCATGGCAGTCCCACTGACTGACCTGTCCAAAGGCAAACAAAAAGTCATGGTAGAATGGAGTCCTGAGGCAGAGAAAGCTTTTCAGGAGTTGAAAGAAGCGTTGTGTTCCCAACCAGTCCTGATGACTCCTAATTTTGAAAGGGAATTCATAGTACAAACCGATGCATCAGAAGTAGGGATAGAAGCGGTCCTGTCCCAGAACAAGGAGGGTGAGGAACACCCTATTTTCTATCTTAGCAGAAAGTTGAATGTACATGAGAGAAACTATGCCACAGTGGAGAAGGAGGCGTTGGCCATAAAGTGGGCGTTAGAGGCTCTCAGGTACTACTTGGTCGGAAGAAAGTTCAAATTGATCACTGACCATGCCCCTCTGAAGTGGATGTCTGAAAATAAGGACAGTAATGCGAGAATTACAAGATGGTTCTTGGCGTTACAAACTTTAAAATTTTCAGTGGAACACAGGCCAGGAAGCCAGCTGGCCAATGCTGACGCGTTGTCACGCGTTCATTGTTTGGGGGCTTCAGTTGTTCCGCCCCACAGGTCGAAACAAAGGGGGGGGATATGTGATAGGATCACTGGTAAAGTGGTCTGTGGAAGGTACATTTGTCCCAGATTCCTGTCTTTTGTGTTTTAAACCCCCAGGAGAAAGTCTGCAGGGTAGCAGGCTTGAGTTTCGGCTTTTTGAAAAGCCGGTTTGGGACCTGGGGGTTGTGGGTGAGAGGAGAGGGAGGGCTCCACCCATGGCCACTCCAGGTTTTGGTTCTCGCAGCCTGGTAACAGGCTTGTTAGTTTTCCACCTGAGAGTGGCCAATATAAGCCTAGTGTGTTTAGGGCTGAGTGTCTCACCTGGGAGAGCAGGCAGGGAGTTTGCTCAGAGACACTTGAAAAACCTATTTGTGAGTACTGTGCTGTGCTTTGTTGCTGGCGAGGGCATTAGGCCCTGCCAGGTTCTGGTAGTGAGGGAAAAACCTGTGAAGTTAGTGCCCCGACAGGGCTAGGATTTATATTTATGTTTTCTTTATATTTCTGTCATTGTACAATAAAGACTGGCGCCGACCAGCTTGTACTTGCATCCAGACTGGTGTGCTGCTTCCCTGCTGCTGTGTGTGTGTATAAGGAAGGAGTCCTCTACCCAGGAGAGGGACCCCCTAACCTAACTGTGTCACAATATATATATATAGATATAGATAGATATATATATAGTGTTCACTCTGGCTCCGGTGGCAGGCAGAGCGCCGGAGCTAGAGAGGGCAACTTTGTGTGCGCGCCGAAGGTGTGCGGCCGTGAAAAGGGGGCGTGTCTATAAGACGCGTCCTCTTTTTGTCATACTTGGGGGCATGCCGGGCAACCCCCAAGCGCTGCAGACAGTGAGAATAGATGCCGGGCGCATGCGCCCGGCGTCTATTCTCCGGCGGCGACTGGGTCACCCCACATTTCTCCACCAGCAGGACACTGCGACCTGCGGGTGAAGACGGCACCCGCAGGCTGTGAGGGCAGGGCGCTTTTCGCCCTCCTTCTGGAGGACAGGGTGCTTTTTGCCCTCCAGAAGGAGGGCAGGGCGCCGCGCCCCACTAAAACAGCCTAGTGGGAACACTATATATGTACTGTGTTTGTGTAAATATATAAATATATATATATATATATATATATATAATATTTAAGGTGTCCTATGTGTTTGTGTTACTTCTATATCATGCACACTGACATTTATGTAGGTTGCACATGTAGTAATTAGTTATTTAGAGGTGCTTATGCTATTTATAGAAAATGTGTGTCTATAGAGAGATCTGTCTGTCTATAGCAAACAAATAGTGCGCTAATTCTGATCCTGACAAAATGTGAAAATGGAAGAGGTTCCAGAAGTGATTGCTTTTGGTGTGATCACCTCTCCTTCAGTTGAAACCACCGTATCAGTCCTAGGACCAAAGAATTTTGTGGCTGGCATCTCTCCAAGTAATTTAGCCGAATCCACTAGCGTCACAGGAACGTCACTGCTCCAAGCACAGTTTGGTGTTGTGACGCTGACATGTTTGCCCACAGAAGCCTGGTGTATTGTTGGTGGTGTCTCTGGTTGTCTAACCCTGACCCCTTATCTTCCCCCTAACCCACCTTTCCCGCAGCCTAACCCTAACCTTTCCCCCCCACAGCCTAACCCTGATCCTTCCGCCCGCAGCCTAACCCTAACCCTCTTCCCCACAGCCTAACCCTTATCCTTCCCCCCCGCAGCCTAACTGTGATCCTTCCATCTTCAGCCTAACCCTGATCCTTCTCCCCACAGCCTAACCCTGATCCTTCCCCCCACAGCCTAACCCTGATCCTTCCCCCCCTACAGCCTAACCCTGATCCTTCCGCCCGCAGCCTAACCCTAACCCTCTTCCCCGCAGCCTAAAGCTGGGTACACATTAGACAATATTTACCCAACACGATCTCATAAGCAATGGGACCCAGCGGGGGTGCCGGCATCGGTAAGTGCATACACACTTTCCGATGCTTGCAGCGACGGAGCAACGGCAGGGCGTAGCGGAGGCCATGCTGCATTCGGCACCATAGCATCACTAGCAACATCCTCAGATCTTTCTGCATGTACAAAAGATCTGAGAATGCGACGGATGACCAGCGGGAGCGTGCATTGGCATTGTGCGTTTACACTGGATGATATGAATGGTTTGTTGTTCTAATGAGGAGGAATCGGCCAAATCACTTAAGATATTGTCTAGTGTGTACCCAGCTGAATCCCAGCCCCCCTCCCACAGCCTAACCTTAACCCTTCCCCCTGAAGCCTAACCTTAGCACTCCCCCCGCAGCCTAATCTTAACCCTCCCCCTCATACCCTCCCCCCAATAGCCTAACCTTAACCCTCCCCTCCACAGCCTAACCTTAACCATCCACCATGCAGCCTAACCCTAACTTTCCCCCTAGTGCCTAACCTTAACCCTCCCGCCCTGCAGCCTAACCATAACCCTCCCCCCGCAGACTAACCTTAACCCTCCCCCTGCAGCCTAACCGTAACCCCCCCCGCAGCCTAAGCTTAACCCTCCCCCCTGCAGCCTAACCCTAACCCTCCCCCCTGCAGCCTAACCCTAACTTTCCCCCTAGTGCCTAACCTTAAAACTATCCCTCCCCCTAAACCTAACACCATCGGGATTGTGGCGGTATTATGAGCGTCGGCATCATGACCCCCGGGATGTCAACTACATCCACTCCGTATGAATTTACTATACTAGTTGTATTTTCAGCTGCCAATATGGGTACGCATGCCGTATTTCAGTGTTTTATGATTGCAATAAATTATTTTACTCTTTGATGCACAATGTGGCGCCCCCGTATTGTGCTTTGGTTTTAGAATATATAATAGTTGCGTCCAACTCAGGATCAGGCTGTATGAGGAGGAATCCCGCCCCTCTCGATAGTACCTGCCCCCTCATCAGACCGCGCCCCAATTAGGGCTGCTTCCAGAAATTTCCCGGGCAGGTTTTCCATCCCAATCCGCCGCTGCCTTGGACTATTCAATTCCAGCCCCATTTTCACCCGAGCCCATTTTTAATGCCTGTTAAATTAATGTGTTACAGGCATTAACACAGAATCTATGATAAGTTCATGGACCTATGCGTTAACAGGGTCGCCACACCCGTTAACATGCTCTATAATGGGAATTTATTTTTGGGAAAAAATAACTGATAAAGCATTTAGGCCCATCCCTTTCCCAAGGAGGTAATGGGGCTGAATGATGCAAATCGCGATATTTAGCCCGACCCCCTTCTCGCGGACCTTCAAATTCCCCATTAAATCTCCCCATGGGAATGGTTGCCATCAATGGCAAAATAACTAGTGGCCATCAATGGTTACCAACTATGCAATGGCTAACCATTGATGGTTTCACCAACCGATGGTCATCCCCGTTCTATGACTGACTGACCGTGGGCCAATCAGTACAGAGGGGCGTGACTTTGTGGGTGTCGGGGGCAGAGCTATGCTCTATGTCCCGGCACCATGCAAAAAAGAAATAAATATACGGTTATGCTTTTATATCGATGGAGGGAAACCATCTGTAAAGCGCTGCGCTATATATGTGTGTTATAGAAATAACTGGTAATAAAGAATAATAAATACAAATATCCATCTTAGTCACACTAATGAGCTAATAGTACAATGTATGGGTAGACTGAATACTGACACTGGCATTTCATGTACTTCTGTGTGTCACTCAGTTGCTAATCTGGATAAAACGGCAAAAGACAGAACTCCGATATGAGTGAACCGCACCATGCCTCATGCCACGTATATTTATGCTTAAATTGCAATTTTTTATATTGCAGATTAAGCAATGTTTATACCAATTCCTTTGTGGTAAAAGTACTAATCTAGTGTGACTGCTACTCTGAGCGACTTTGTATGCAGCTACAATGTGATTAACATGCAAAATTCAGGAAAAAATACTAATCACTGCTCATGACAGAGGGTCTAAATCACACCAAGCGTCTTGCCCCATATAGTGGAAAAACACTAGGGTAAATGAGGAGACATCTGTATGCAGTAAATACAAGATATCTACAAGATGACCTTTCAGCAAAGGGTTACACAGCCAAAGTAAGTGAAAATACCATAATTGGGATTATAGCATAAAATGCCCAAGTACAGTAATAAACTATGTGCCCCCCTACAAGTTACTTTCTGGTTATCTTTGTGATCACCAGACAAAAATCCCTACATTTCAGAAAACAAGGATGGGGAAGCTATCAGGTGATCACTAGACAATACTTAATAAGGTGCCAAAGGACTGATGTACTAAACCTTGGAGAGTGATAAACTACCAACCAAACAGCTCTGAATTGTCATTTTCCAAACACAGCCTGTAACATGTCAGTTAGCAGTTGGTTGGTTTGTAGTTTATCACTCTCCACTTTATCACTCTCTAAGGGCTCTATTTACTACAATCCGCATATTGAATGCAGATTGTAGTGTGATATTACCGAGTGAATTCGCATTGCGAATTCAGGCAATATCACAGGGATTTACTACAAATCCCTTACAGGGACAGAGGTTGCGATAAAGCTCTGTCCCTGCAAATCCCCTTTGGAGCCTTATCACAGTATTTTCGCAAAAAATATCGTGATTAAGTGCCCGTGCATGGGCCGACCGGTCGCCGCTGCTACCCCCCGGCGCTAAGCCCCGCCCCCGCAATCACGGACCCCCCTGCGACCCCCCTCTCCCTTAATTACACTTACCTGCATGCTCCGGGCCTCCAGTGATGTTCTCCATTCCTCCGGTCAGGTGATCTCCAATACTGCACTGGGGCCCGATCACCTGATGACCGGGCAGCAGTGCACTATGGGAGACCAGCTGACCGGAGGGGAGTCAGCACCGGAAGCCCAATCACCGGTCCCTGGAGTCAGATAAGTAATTTTTTTTTTTTACTTTTTTTTTTTTCTTTTTTTTACAGTAATCAGCTTGCGGTCTGTTTAGACCACACAGCTGATTACTGGGACCGACTCCCGGCTCTGCTCTCCCCGTTAGAGCAGAGTAGGAGGCCGGTAACCGGGGGAGACCCTGGATAACACCACCTCCAGGTGGCGTTATTATCACACGGCTTTCCCCGATATTTTTTCACATTTTATTTTTAGTATCTCTGGTCGGATCACATTTCCCATTACAATTATGGGAAATACGATCTGCTTTACTAAAAATAAATGATACTTAGGGGTTGGAGTAGAATTTTACGAATTCTACTCCAATTGCCCAGTAATAACTATTAGGGGTGTGCACCGGCCACTTTTCGTGTTTTGGTTTTGGATCTGGATCTTTCTTCGTGTTTTGGATCTGGATTGGTTTTGCCAAAACCACCCTTCCGTGTTTTGGGTTCTGGGTTTTGTGTTTTGGATCTGTATTTAAAAAAAAAAAAAAAAAGCATAAAAACAGCTAAAATCACAGAATTTGTGGTGTTTTCTGCTCCTATGCTATTATTAACCTCAATAACCTTAATGTCCACTCATTTCCAGTCTATTCTGAACACCTCACACCTCACAATAGTGTTTTTATGTCCAAAAGGTTGCACCGAGATAGGTGGATGACTATGCTAAGCGACACTAGTGGGCGGCACAAACACGTGGCCCATCTAGGAGTGACACTGCAGTGGCAGACAGGATGGCAGTTTGAAAAACTAGGCCCCAAACAGTACATAATGCAAAGAAATAAAAGAGGTGCAAGATGGAATTGTCCTTGGGCCCTCCCACCCACCCTTATGTTGTATAAACAGGACATGCACACTTTAACAAACCAATCATTTCAGCGCCAGGGTCTGCCACATGACTGTGGCTGAAATGATTGGTTCATTTGGGCCCCCACAAAACAAGCTGGCAATTAATGTGTCCCTGCCCAAACTGGCTCTACGGAGGCAAGATGTCATCCTCATCCTCCTCATCCACCGATTCCTCACCCTCTTCAGTGTTGTGTACATCCTCATCCTCACAGAGTATTAATTCGTCCCCGCTGGAATCCACCACCACAGGTCCCTCTGTACGTTCTGGAGGCTGGTCTCCCTGGAAAAGTTGATAATTCATTTTTATGACCATCATCTTCTCCACATTTTGTGGAAGCAACCTCCTACGCCTTTCGCTGACAAGGTTCCCGGCTGCACTAAACACTCTTTCGGAGTACACACTGGAGGGGGGGCAGCTCAGGTAAAATAGAGCCAGTTTGTACAGGGGCCTCCAAATTGCCTCTTTTTCTTGCCAGTACATGTACGGACTGTCTGACATGCCTACTTGGATGCTGTCACCGATGTAATCCTCCACCATTCTGTCAATGGTGACAGTATCATATGCAGTGACAATAGACATGTCAGAAATTGTTGCCAGGTTCTTCAGTCCGGACCAGATGTCCAAACTTGGTCCTGCCTGCCCTGCATCACCGCCAGCGGGTTGCTTAGGATACCTAAGTTTTTTCCTGGCAGCCCCAGTTGCGGGAGAAAATGAAGAAGGAGCTGTTGACGTGTCACGGTCCGCTTCAGCTGACAGTGTTTCCACCAGCAGGTCTTTGCACCTCTGCAGGCTTGTGTTGGCCGGAAAGAGAGACACCACATAGGCTTTAAACCTAGGATCGAGCACGGTGGCCAAAATGTAGTGGTCTCATTTCAACAGATTGACCACCCTGGAATCCTGGCAAAGCGAATGAAGGGCTTCATCCACAAGTCCCACATGCCGTGCGGAATCGCTCCGTCTTAGCTCCTCCTTCACTTTCTCCAACTGCTTCTGCAAAAGCCTGATGAGGGGAATGACCTGACTCAAGCTGGCAGTGTCTGAACTGACTTCATGTTTGGCAAGTTCGAAGGGCTGGAGAACTTTGCACAATACGGAAATCATTCTCCACTGCGCTTGAGTCAGGTGCATACCCCCTCCTTTGCCTATGTCATAGGTGGATGTATAGGCTTGAGTGGCCTTTTGCTGCTCCTCCATCCTCTGAAGCGTATAGAGGGTTGAGTTCCACCACGTCACAACCTCTTGCTTCAGGTGATGGCGGGGCAGGTTCAAGAGTGTTTGCTGGTGCTCCAGTCTTCGGCACGCAGTCGCTGAATGGCGAAAGTGGCCAGAAATTTCTCGGGCCACTCAAAGCGTCTCCTGCATGCCCCTGTCGCTTTTCAGAAAATTCTGCACCACCAAGTTTATTGTGTGAGCAAAACATGGGACGTGCTGGAATTTGCCCAAATGTAATGCCCGCACAATATTGGTGGCATTGTCAGATATCACAAATCCCCAGGAGAGTCTAAGTGGGGTAAGCCACTGGGCAATGATTTCCCTCAGTTTCTCTATGAGGTTATCAGCGGTGTGCCTCTTACTGAAACCGGTGATACACAGCATAGCCTGCCTTGGAACGAGCTGGCGTTTCTGAGATGCTGCTACTGGTGACGCTGCTGTTGTTGCTGCGTAAGGTGATGCATCTACCCAGTGGGCTGTCACCGTCATATAGTCCTTAGTCTGCCCTGTTCCACTTGTCCACATGTCCGTGGTTAAGTGGACATTGGGTACAACCGCATTTTTCAGGACACTGAGGACACTTTTTCTGATGGTTCTGTACAGTCTCGGTATCGCCTGCCTAGTGAAGTGGAATCTAGACGGGATTTGGAACCGGGGACACACTACCTCCATCAATTGTCTAAATCCCACTGCTGTAATGGCGGATACCGGATGCACGTCTAACACTCTAACACCAACATAGCAGTCAAGGCCTGTCAGGGCTCAGCCGGGGATCGGCTCCCGCTTACTGCGCCGCCGGCTTCCCCTGTCATCCTGGGTGGTTGGGCAGCTGGCGCGGCAGCGGGGGAGAAGCTGAGCATTCTCCCCACATGCAGTGGCTTCCTGGTGGGCTGGTGTCTGGCATCGCAATCCGGACATGGGCGCCGCCATGACAGTCAGCCCATGTGACAGTATCTTCTTCCCAGGATAGGTGAGTGATCAGCTGACGCTGTGCATCTATCAAAGGGTTCCCCTGGGTATATAACTGATCCACAGGTTACAGGAACAACGGTTGTCTCCTAGCGTGCCTTAGTGAGTTCCCGGTCCAGGTTCCTAACCTTCCTTACAGCAGCAGTGTTACCATTTCTACCTGTGTGCCTCCCGTCTCTAGTGAACATCCGTGCAGCAGTGTATACCATCTCTACCTGTGTGCCTCCCGTCTCTGGTGAATATCCGTGCAGCAGTGTATACCATCTGTACCTGTGTGCCTCCCGTCTCTGGTGAATATACGTGCAGCAGTGTATACCATCGCTACCTGTGTGCCTCCCATCTCTGGTGATTTCTCAAGTAACCATGAGTCTCTCTCCACTTGAATTTCTTATTGATATTTGAGCTACGTGTCAAGGTATAGTTACTGTACGGTTAGGGTATTGCCAGTGCCTATCCAGGCATAACCTCTCTGGGCCACGGGTGTTGTGTCTCTATCCCTGCGGGGCTTGGGTACCTGGTCAAAGGACCGCGACCTGCTCACGGGGTGCAGCTAAGCCCAAATCCCAATTGGAGGGGTCACTGGCGAACACCATCCTGTGGGTTAGATTCCGCACCTTTGCCCAGGTCTCGCCTGTGGATGAGGAGAACATATATCCAGGCCACTCGTCTCCGCTTCCTCCCACAACCTAGGCCCACCACGTCTCCTACTCCAGTCTCAGATGTGACAAGGTATCAGTTATACGTTTTGCTTCAGGATGACTGCTGTCGTACTTCATCCTCCTCGCTAAGGACTGTTGGAGGGTCAATTGTTTAGTAAAAGTAGTGGTGTTCCTACTTCCTCTCTGGAATGATGAATGACTCCCAGCAGCAGCAACAGCAGCAGCGGCAGCAGGAGGCGTAGCAATGCAGGATCCTCCAGAGGAATCCCGGATAGGAGAGTCAGTCATGCCAGTGACATGGCCTGCAGGACTACTTCCGATCCTGACTAAGGAGGAAATTGATGAGGAGGGAGTTGACGGTGTGGTTTGCAGGCGATTGGATACAACAGACAACGGGATTTAGGTGTCCCTGGACTGCTTACGGTCTTAGCCAAAGTTTCTGAAATTGACAGTAACTTATTATGAACGCGCTGCAGGTGCCGTATAAGGGAGGATGTTCCTAGGTGGTTAACGTCCCTACCCCTACTTATTTCACCTACACATTTGCATATCAGCAAGTGGACTGTGGGTACTCCTTTCAGCACTTGCAGGGGGAGTGCAAATGGTGGAAAGAGCCTCTTCCCATCCAGTGCTGGGAAGGTCATGCATCGCAACCGCCACCACACTTGGACTCTCCTTGGGGATTTGTAATATCTTCTTAGAACGCACAGTTCTTCGCTGTGCTTTTGCCAGCTTAACTCCTTTGATTTTTTTAGCGGGAGGAGGGCTTCCATCGTCATGTGAAGCTGAACCACTAGTCATGAACATAGGGAAAGACCTTAGCCGTTCCTTGCCACTCCGTGTCGTAAATGGCATATTGGCAAGTTTACGTTTCTCCTCAGATGATTTAAATGTTTTTTTTAAGGTCATTTTCCTGAACTTTGTCATTTGGGATTGTATGTGCCCTCTACTATGACATTGGGCATCGGCCTTGGCAGACGACGTTGATGGCATGTTATCGTCTATGTCATGACTAGTGGCAGTGGTTCTTGATCTTTCCCTATTTTATTTTTATCGGAGAAAGTTTGGTCCTCCATTTATGTTATATTGATATATACGTGCGGCTAAGGCGCACACAAACACAGAAAATCATTTTTTATTTTTGTTGGAGACTAGTGCACTTTGTGGGTTACACCACCCTTTAAGAAATGAGCCAGCCAGCTCTTTACTTATGGGACATAGGCGCATGCTTGGCGCTGCTGCTTTGAGGATGCAGGTGCAGCTATAGCCCACACAATTCACAAAGACAGAAAAAAAAGAAGAATTTTCTATTCTTTGTGGAGAGCACTTTGAGGGTTACACCACCCTTTAACAGACAGACACACGCTTGGCGCTGCTGCTTTGAGGATGCACGTACAGTGCACACAATTCACAAACACAGAAGAAAATATTTTATTTTGGTTGGAGCGCACTTTGGGGGTTACACCACCCTTTAACAGACAGACGCACGCTTGTCGCTGCTGCTTTGAGGATGCAGGTGCGGCTATAGCCCACACAATTCACAAAGACAGAAAAAAAAAGAAGAATCTTTTATTATTTGTGGAGCGCACTTTGAGGGTTACACCACTCTTTAACAGACAGACGCACGCTTGTCGCTGCTGCTTTGAGGATGCAGGTGCGGCTACTGCGCATACATTTCACACACAAACACAGAAAAAAAGAAGATTATTTTATTTTGGTTGGAGCGCACTTTGGGGGTTACACCACCCTTTAACAGAGAGATGCACTTTTGTCGCTGCTGCTTTGAGGATGCAGGTGCAGCTACAGCCCACACAATTCACAAAGACAGAAAAAAAAGGAGAATTTTTTTTTTTGTGGAGCACACTTTGAGGGTTACACCACCATTTAATGGACAAGCCAGCCGGCTCTTTACTAATGACACAGGCGCACGCTTGGCGCTACTTTGTTGATGCACGTGCGGCTACTGCGCACACAATTCACAAACACAGAAAATATTTTTTATTTTGTTTGGAGTGCACTTTGGGGGTTACAGCACCCTTTAACGGTCAAGCCAGCTGGCCCTTTATTTATGACACAGGCGCACGCTTGGCTCTACTTTGTTGATGCACTTGCGGCTACTGCGCACACAATTCACAAACACAAAAAAATATATTTTTTTATTTTTTTGGAGTGCACTTTGGGGGTTACAGCACCCTTTAACGGTCAAGCCAGCTGGCCCTTTAGTTATGGGACACACGCGCACGCTTGGCGCTGCTCCGTTGTTGATGCACGTGCAGCCACAGTGCACACAATTCACAAACACAGAAAATATTTTTTAATTTTGTTTTGAGTGCACTTTGGGGGTTACAGCACCCTTTAATTGTCAAGCCAGCCGGCCCTTTACTTATGACACAGGCGCACACTTGGCGCTACTTTGTTGATGCACGTGCGGCTACTGCGCACACAATTCACAAACACAGAAAAAATATTTATTTTTTTTGCACTTGGGGGAGCACCCCTGATGGATAGAGCACCCCCTGGACAACACTACAGCACCCCTTTAGGACTGGGACACTGCACAGGACTTTGGAGTGGACACAGCCCCTATGGACAACTGACTGCACAACACAGTCTAGCCAGCCCCTATGGACTTTGGAGGAGTGGACACAGCCCCTATGGACAACAGCAGCACAGCACAACACAGCCAGCCCCTATGGACTTTGGAGGAGTGGACACAGCCCCCTATGGACAACAGCAGCACAGCGCAGTGCAGCACAACACTACACTGCACTACACTACACTACACAGCCCAGCCTGCCCTAACTCCCACCCTCCCTCTTCACTGTCCATAGCCGAGTTAGAAAATGGCGCCGACGCGGGTACCTTATATAGAATCCAAAACCCGCAAGACCCGGAAGGCGGGATGATGACGTTTTGCCTCGATTTCAGATCCGAGTCAGACTGGAAAAGTCGAGCCTGACTCGGATTGTCCTCGGATCGGGGGGGCTCGGGGGGGTTCGGATTTCCGAAATCCGAACCCGCTCACCCCTAATAACTATAGGTGATACTAAAATAATGTGAAAAGGGTGTGAAAACTCCCTTTTTCACTTTATTTTAGTCAAAATAATGTTAATAAATAGAGCCCAAAGGCTTACAACAGTACATCTCCTCCCAAAGCATTTGAACGTGGGGACTCCCTGAGTTAGTGGAAGCCAGGATTGCTTTTGCAAGCTGCTGCTTCTTGGTGGGTCAGACCTCAAAATTTAAAGCTGCACTAATATTGACTGCAAAACACACCAGGCTTTGCAATTACTAGTAGTGCAGGTTTACATTTTGAGATCAGACCTGCCCAGTTGCAAGCCACTACTTTTTATGTGCGCTGACCCCCGTGTTTTTTTTTGGATCTGAATCTCCGTCGTGTTTTGGATCTGGATTTGTTTTGGCAAAACCACCCTTGCATGTTTTGGTTTTGGTTTTGGATCTGGATTTCTTTTAATAAAAACAGCTAAAATCACATATAATGGGCCTGTTTTTGTTCCTACAGTATTATTAACCTCAATAACAATAATTTCCTCTAGTTTCCAGTCAATTTTGACAACCTCACAGCTCACAATATTGTTTTAATCTAGTTTAGGCCCAGAAATTGCACCAAGATAGCTGGCTGACTAAGCTAAGTGGCAGCAGTGGGCGGCACAAACACGTGGCAGTTCAACTTCCAACATGGCACATATGTTTTCATTAAACAAGAGGCTAGCAGAAAAAAGCTCAGAGGGCCAAACCAAATGATTTTGCGGGCCTTATATGGCCCCCGGGCCTGAGGTTCCCCATCCCTGGTCTACAGGAAGAAGGGTTTACATCGTCAAAAGAGGTAGAACCACCAGTCATAAATAAAGGCCAATGCCTTAGCCTTTCCTTGCCACTTCGTGTGGTGAAAGGCATAGCTTTCACTTTTATTTTTTTTTCTTTACCACTGTAAAAGATTGCTTATTAGATTTTTAGATGCCCTGACTTAAGCACTGTATTCCCTTGGGCATCGGCTTTAGTAGATGACTTAGATGCACTAGTATTGTCATGACTGGTGGCACTGGCAGCAGCTCCAGCACTAGTGTGTGGTTCCTGCTCTCCTCTTAACTGATAATTCTCCATATCAACAAACACAAATTAAGTGGGGTACAGCCCGCATGTCAATTTGTACCAGTTTTAAATATTACACTGCGGTATTAATGCCCTACAGCGTCAATATTTTTTATGAATACACTGCATTACCACTTACAGTATCAAAATACGTGTTGTATATTACACTGCGTTTCCACTTACAGTGTCAAAATATTTTTAGGAATACACTGCGCTGCCACTTACAGTGTCACAATATGTGATGAATGTTAGACTGCATTTCCACTTAGTGTCAAAATATTTTGTATGAGTACACTGCGCTACTACTTACAGTGTCACAATACATGTGAATATTACACTGTGTATCCACTTACAGTGTAAAAGTATTTTTTATGAAAAGACTGCACTACCACTTACAGTGTCACAATACGTGTTGGATATTACACTGCGTTTCCACTTACAGCGTAAAAATATTTTTTATGAATACACTGTGCTATCCCTTACAGTGTCACAATAATTTTTATGAATATATTACACTGTGATTTTACTGACCAACAGTGTCACAATACTTGTATAAATAATATTACACTATGGTATTACTGACTGACAGCGTCACTCACAACACAGCCCAGCACAGCACCCCTGTATTGGACAACACAGCCAAGCACAGCACACCCCTGCATACCCCAGTATTGGAGAACACAGATGAAGCACAGCCATGACAGCCCAGGACTCAGCAAGCAAATGACGCCGATCACCGTGGGGAGGGACTTATATACAATCCAAAATCAGCGAGAATCCAACAGTGGGATGATGACATTTTGCCTCGTTTTAGGATCTGAGTTAGGCGGGAAAACCCGAGCCGGACTCAGATTCCGTCCCGGATCGTGAAGTTCGGGTGGGTCCGGTTCTCTGAGAACCAGACCTGCTCATCTCTAATTACTTTGAATAGTTTTGAAATACTTCACTATCATATGACAATATAATACATGCTCTAAAGAGAAGCAAAGAATAGAGAGGCAAGTGATAATCCAAACAAGGAGCGCTAAATGTAGAAATATAAAAATCAATTATTAATAAAAATAAAACATAATAATGCACAATAACACACATTTACATCAAACTGATGAAGAATAAATATAGCTGATTAAAAAATATATATTTTTATCCCCTAGAGGAGATCACCGCTGCAGTAGGTGTCTCCCAATGAACATAAAAAAAAAGGGAATGATGTACTGTACATAAATAGTGGAGTAGAATTATAATTGTAGTCTGAGTCAGGGTTTAGTAAGTGCTGGAGCTGATTTAAAGAAGTGGTCACTTTAAGTCATTCATTTTCTGCTGTTTAGTTCCACAAAGTACAATGGGCCTGATTCAGAGCCGGACGCTATTTGCGCTCGCTCGTCAAGAAAATAGGGGTGGCTATTCAAATGAACCGTTCGCTGTTTGCGGTCTGTTCACGCCTCTAGGTCTGAACGAGCGTACAAAACTTGCGGTCGTTTTTTGGGAAACTACGCCCCCTGGCCGCTCGCATCCTACGTCATGTCCGCTATTTATTAGATTAATCGAGTACATCGACCAGGGTATGAGCTGCTCGCTATTCTTGTGGTTGGTTTTTGCTACCACAATTTTGCGAGCAGGTCTGGCTCTAAAATAACCCAGTGACGTGGTCAATGACGCTGCTGTTTTAAATATGCACACCCATAAAACGCCCGTTTTGACCTTTAAGCACGCCTGCGATCGGATCTCCACTCCCCGTTTTCAAGCAGCTTCCCCTGTTACCACCCACATACGCCTCTTTCTGTCACTCAAATTATCAGGCATTCGCTATTTTGCGAGCACATGAATTTCGTCCGCACTGAGTGGTTCGCGCATGCGTATTACGATCCGTACGCATGCGCAGTTGGGCAAACATCGCTCGGAGCGAACGAGCAGCCACTTGCGTCCGGCTCTGAATCAGGGCCAATGTCTGTAGACCTCGCAGTCCAAACATATGGTCTAATAGAGCATAAATCAGGTGCTTAATACTCCAGGTCTTTCTGAGTTGATTCCATGCAAGTGTGTGGAGCAGCAGACATTGATAAACAAGTTCAAGCTAAGCGGCCGCCTAGAAGGGAACAAGCAGACGTCTGTAAATCCCAAAGAACACACAGCTTGCAAGCGTCATAAGGTAAAGGCTGGATACTAAAAGCCGCTGATGTTCTAAACAGCTCCCGACTTCAAAGGGTATACACCGACCCTATCCACCTTGTCCTTTGCGCCTGAATTGTATATGGTTTACATATACTGGTTTATTTCATTAATCTCTAATTATATTGCTCCAGAATGAACACAATGTAAAAACATAGGATCAAATTTGTATTTATGTTAATAGTGGTTAAATAGTTAGGGGTATATTTACTAAAGTGCAAGTTTTTGGAAGTGGAGATGTCCATAGCAACCAATCAGATTCTACTTAACATTTATCTAGCACCTTCTAGAAGATAATAGCTAGAATTTGATTGGTTGCTATAGGCTACATCTCCACTTCTAAAAACCCAGCACTCTAGTAAATATACCCCTTAGAGTGTGCTTGCAGTAAAGGGAAGCCCAGAAAATTATCCTTTTAAATTCTACTGTGGTGGATACTTTTGTTACTATGGGGTCTATTTACTAAGGCTTGGATAGAGATAATGTGAACGGAGATAAATTATCAGACAATCAGCTCATAACTGCTATGTCACAGGCTGTGTTTGGAAAAAGACAGTTAGGAGCTGATAGACTGGTACTTTATCTCTGTTCACTTTACCTCCATCCAAGGCTTAGTAAATAGACCCCTACATTCTTTATAATGGCATGACACATTGACACATTGGATCTGGTTCTGAGTCTCACAGAATCTGCCTACAATGCCGATGTTCATGTAGTTGAGCAATTTTTAGCAACTGTACATGTGCAAAAATTTCTGAAAACCTCTATGATGCATGCATGAAACAGTGTAGGCACAAAGGTGCTGTTGTGATCAGGACAGATGGTATCAGAGATGTGGAGCAAAAGTGATGGACTTTTCTGGGCAGTAAGTAGGAGGTGGCTAGTAGTGAATGCAAAGAAATTCTGCCTCATTATGGGCAGGGCTTAAAGTGGGCCGGAATGGGGCAGAACTACATCCCATCACTTCTATTTGGAGATGGAACAAGTTCCACCTCAGTCTGGTCCCGCTGGGAGGCTCCATTTGCCTAGCACCCGCTGAGATTTTGTTACCAGCGGGTGCCCCTCTCCTTCCCTGCAGCATCAGCGGCCGGCGGAGGCTGGAGTTCACTCCTGAGCTCCGGCTTCTGGCTCCCACAGTGTGCACTATGGGAGAGACGTCATGATGTCTCTCTCATAGTTCCGAGGGGCAGCTTGTCGGACGGCCGAGTATGCAGGAGCAGGGCTTAAGGTAACCATAAGGTTTTTTTTGTGTAAGTGGCACTACTACAGGGGGCACTACTACTGGGAGCATTACTATTAGGGGTATTACTATTGGGGCCACTACTACAGGGGGCATTACTACTGGGGGCATTACTATTGGGGGCACTACAACAGGGAGCATTACTATTGGAGGCACTACTACAGTGGACATTATTACTGGGGGCGTGACTATTGGGGGCACTACTACAGGGAGCATTACTATTGGGGGTATTACTATTGGGGTACTACTACAGGGAGCATTACTATTCAGGGGCATTACTATTGGGGGCACTACTACAGGGAACATTACTATTTGGAGCACTACTACAGGAGGCATTACGACTGGGGGCACTACTGCAGGGGGCATTACTGTTGGGGGCATTACTATTGAGGACACTACTATAGGGAATATTACTATAGGGATCACTACCACTGGGAGCATTACTACAGATACATTACTACAGGGGCACTACTACAGGGGGAATTACTACTCAGGGAACTAATATTGGGGGCATTGCATAGGGGGCACTGCATAAGTGGCACTACCACTACTGGGGGCATTGCATATGGTGCCCCATTACTGTGGGCATTGCATAAGGGGCAACATTACAGTGGGCATTGCATAAGGGGCACTACTGCTGTGGGCATTGTATAAGGAGCACTACTACTATTGGCATTATGTGTATTAGGAGCACTACTACTGTGGGCATTGTGTAAAATAAGCACTACTGTGGGCATTGTGTAAATGGGGCACTACGGTGGGCATTGTGTAAAAAGGGCACTACTATGTGCCATAACTACTATGTGGTGAATCAGGGGCACTATGTGTAGTGTAATGTGAATAAGATTGTGCTACTGTGTGGCTTAATTTGAATTGGGGGTACTATTGTGTGACCATGCCCCTTTCTTTTGAGGCCACACCCCCTTTTTCCGGCGTGCATTTACCAACGTGCTGTCCTTTTATTGAAAAAGCGCCATGGGGGTTTGAGTTCCACCACTTCTTTAGGACCACTTTAAGAACTGGTTATGAGAGTGTCATGGGCAATTCAATGAAAGCAGCTGCATTTTCAGACAGAGAAAATGCAGCTGCCATAGGGCTGGTGATAGTGTAGATGGTGCGAGTGATGGTGTACCGATGGTGGTGTGTAAAGAATCACCGGCAGTATTATAGTGTGCAGAAATGCAGAAAGTGGGTGTCTCAGTCCACACTACACTAGGGGAAGGGCTGACATTAGCATTTACATATTATTGCAGCCCCAACTCCAGCAGTGTCCATCTCTGATTCAGGTCACCTGCTTGTGGGTGTCTTGTGCATATGCCCCCATCTCATAGATTCTGTCAGTCACCATGGTGGATACACACTTATACAGGAGAAGATTTAGTGTAAATATTACATACTACATTTTAGAACACTATTTTCAAACTTCTATAGGCATCACAGTTTCTTCAACACTTTTCTCTGTTTTATTGAATCATTAACTGTGTTCTTGTGTTACAGTCTCCAAATTCACGTTCTCTCAACATAAACAATCACTTACAGCCAGAGCCTATTCATTCATTAACTAAGGAAAGCCGTCCTCAGCATTGTCCAGTGGAAACCACGTCTGCAGACTCTCTTCACAATTTACCATCAGCCTGGAGGGGGAGAGAAAGGAAAATAAACAAAAGTTCCATCATTATGTCATACCCAGGACTCTCCTTCTGGCAAAAATTCTTCTATTTACCAGCTGAATAGTATGAGGTCTATTTCAACTCAGAAACAATCACAATTGGACTTAAATGAGAACTCAACTTTATTGTCACAATACTTCTCTTTTGCAGGAGTTTTAAGGTTGCTTTTAAAGTCTCACAAAACACTTATTGTCTTTTCACTCACAATGTTTTTGTCTGGGCAGAAAAAAACCTGATGGTTTTTTGCCTTTGGATCAGTCCCTTTCACACACAATGGTTTTGTGCCGTTTGTGATGTTTTTGCCATGTGTTTGAGTCTCTTTTCAGTCTTTAACACTGAAACCGTGGACGGTAGTCATCCTAGTCAGTGGCTACCATGGCTGTAAAACGGCAACCGTGCCGTGTTTGTGCCTTGTTCGTGCAGTGTGGAAGCCCTAATTTATTTGTAACTTCCACTAAGGTTAAACAACGGTAAAAAAAAGTCCGATTTTTTTCCGGACGGACAAAACCCTTGTGTGTGAAATAGCCTTTCAATTGCAATAGCATACAATTACAAGTAACATCACATTAGATAATAAACTTTACATATAACACTTTAACAATTTTTTATCATTACCAAGTTCGTACATAACTACATACAGTATATAAATTCAATCACATGTATTGGCTATACCATGGGCCGCAAAAAGAAATATTACTCAGTTCAGCTGAATTGGCCTTGGTGGTGTATGTTATAAAGATCTCTTCAGGGTTAAATATCTGAATTATCAATCTAGAGTCATAAAATTGAGCATCAAAGTTTAAATACTGGCTAACTTTCTTTATTTCAGTAGATAATGTTTCTTTCTCCTGAAAGGGAACAGATTCAGCTCTCTGCTACACGCAAAAATCCTGAGTCTGGTGCTGGTCTTAAAAATAGGGGGAACCCCATACCATATTTCCCTGTTTTTAAAACCAGGACTGGCTCTCAGAGCCCAGTGCTGGTTCATAAAACACACGGGAACCCTACACGTTTTGTCCCCTGTATTTTTAGAACCAGGATTGGCTCAGGAGCCCACGGCTGTTTATGCTTTGGGGGGGACCCCACGTCATATCTTTAAAAAAAATTAACCCTTTATTTACAGGCAGAAAGATACATGGATCACACTGATCTATGTATGTTTCTGCCAAACACGCAGCTCAAGAGTTAGTCTATTTGAAACTTTTATTTTGCTAAAATTACACCCATGATTAAAATCACGATTCTTGATAAATTCCTGAGTCGTATTCCTGGCTATGAACAGTACCTGCAATTTTTGCTGATGGTGTATTTATTTCTATTTGTGTTTTCACCAGAGATTTGCAGAGTTTCATGATTTCTCACCCGAGTTTGCCTTTAGTAAATTTACAAGTTGTAAAAATGCCCAAACACACCTGTGATTGCAATCTTGACCAGACACTTTTCTTAGTAAATTTATCTCTGAGACTGTGCTGTTCTATATTGTGCTACAGCGTACTGACTGAGTCTGAGGAGAGCTGCCATAAAAGTTTTAGCAGGCTGACTGAGCTTATACTGGTGTGCCTACTCTATTATTAGCTCTTATTAACTTTACAGTCTATGCTGGTAGTGAGGGCTGACTGCCTAATATTTTCGATTTATACAGTTTACTCCTGTATACTGGTATACTAGTCCTTAAAACTTGCCATAAGATGTCTGTAGCACAGTCTGCTGGCTTACGTGGTTATCCCTAGGGCTCTCACTGTTTAGTGATGCAGGAAGGTGTAGTCGATTACCTGGGGTTTACGGAATCGGTATGATTTACCGCCAGACCCCTGGCCGACTGTTCAAATCCCGAAGCGGTGGCCCGAACAGGCTGAAAATCCCGATTGTCCCAGGTAAGTACTTACTAACCTAATTCTACCCCCTAACCCTCCCTTAGGGGTGCCTAACCCTAACCTTCCCCCCCAGTGCCTAACCCTAATCCCCCCTCTAAGTGTCTAAAGCTAACCCCCCCTTCCCCTAGCCTAACCCTAACCTCCCGGGGGGTGGCTAACCCTAAGTCCCCCCCCCGGGAGCCCTAAACCTAACCCTCCCCCCCGCGGCTGTCCGCAGCGGCGCCCGGCATCGCTTCGATTGGGATGCCGGTCTCCCAGCATCAGTAAAATGACAGGCGTCTAGATATAGATGCCGGTCATTTAACCCTCGCTGGGATTAAGCAGTCGGGAAGCCGGCTGTCGGGATTAGGTCCGCCGGCTTCCGACTGCATACCTCATAAAGTGTTTGCTACGTGATCTTAGCTGATGTCCATCTGTGCTACCGCATCCAAAGGAGTGTGAATTATAAAAGGATTGCCCTGTTGCCCTGTTCCCACTGCACATGTCCATCTCTAAACATGCAATCCTCGATTATTATATAGGTTATAGCAGTGATGTGTGGTGGGGTGAGGCAGAGCCTTTCCTGTCATACTTAGGTATATTCCAGAGTTTTATATATAAAAATGATAAGATAAACGATACCTTTTCTGCACATCCCTGATCAAAACTAGCTAAAATCAGCACTATATACCTAGCACCTTTGTATAATGCCCACATGAACACTCGGGTTCATATATGTATATGTATTTACTAACCTCCATCCAGGCGTTTGCTTTACCCCCTGAGCTGGCAAGACCTGCCAAATGATCTGATGTTCCTCCCACTGGCAGCCGATTATGTAGGAAGACATACCCCTGCAATGTATTGCTCACCAGTGGCTGTACTGATGAAGGAAGTGCTTCTCTGGTCACCTCCACTGGGAGTGAAGAAGCTGCTTGCTTGGCCGGAAGATGTCACTGGGATCAACTTCCTCCGGGACCTGCTGCTGCCGAACTTCACTGCTGTCTGAGAGCCGCTCTGCTGATCTCCGGTCACCGGGAACGCCTCTTTTTCTCAGGTAACTGTGCTGCATCTCAAAACCTTCCTCACACTCGCCGGAAGCTGTAGCTGTCCCTAGCTCCTAGGTGGGAGCTAGGGATTTCATTTCTGGTTTTGGTGCCCATTATTTGGAATATAATCATTCCTAAATTTGTTTAATTATGTAAGTGTACACATCTAGAATACCAATAGATTAATATATGCCCTTATGTATCCCCCACCCTGTAAGGCTTATATAGAAGATTTTTTGCTATAACCATCCCCAAGGTTCACTTCAGGGCCGGCTCCAGGGGTCGGAGCACCCTGTGACGGCTATTAATAGAGCGCTCTTACGCCGCGCACGACCGAAAATGGGGGCGTGGCCTAATTACCATAGGCCATGCCCCTGCTTGACATTATTTGTAGGCGTGCCCGCATGGCACACCTCCAAATAACGTCAGGCTGGGGGGAGCCTCACTAGCTTGGCTTCCCCCAGCCCTCTCTGCATGCCTGCAACATTCATTCAGACTCCGGGGTCTGGCACCACCGCTCAGCTGCGGTGGTGGGGGTCCCCAGCCTCCCGATTTGACCACCCACGGGCCACATCTGCCCACGGGTGGAACAGTGGGACAGTACTGTCCCGCTGAAATTGGGATGTTGGGGAGGGATGCGCCCTCTATGGGTGGTGCCCCTGTGCAACCGCACTGGTCGAACACCCCTAGAGCCGGCCCTGGTGCACTTCCTGGGCGGGATGCAGCAAGGTGAGAAATGTTGGCAAACCCACGAAAATGCAAGTTTGACCGCATTTCTCATATGCACCAAGACCCGGAATGCGATGCACTTCGGTGCTTGGTTGCAGTGGATATCGCCATCTTCTTGATGGCGTTACCCATAGAAGCCTATGGGCTTCTTTCCGCAGAGTGCTGTAAGAGGGATCTGATCGGATCCCTCCCAGCACCTACCGCAGTGCGCGCGTTCTTCTGTGCAGGCACAGAAGGATTCCGGAGGGGCTTATCGGTCATAGCCTCGGGGACGGCTGCTGGGCAGGGCCGCCATGAGGGGGCGACTTCCAAGACTGGAGTCCCGGGCCTGGACACTCAGACAGAGAGGGGGGCCCGCTCCTACTGCGCAGCGCATGCTACTACCCCCTGAATGAACAGTCAGTGACAGGGGAGGTAAGCTCTTACCAGTGCTCTGCCCGCTAGAAACTACCCTACACAATAAACGTGAATGACAGGGGGTCCTGCCTGCTCCACCTCCTACAGTCCGCACACCCACCCACTTTGCCTCCTATCACTGCCCACCGTCCCGCTTTGCCTCCCACCATCCTACCACTCTGCAACTTTCCGTCCTTTCGCTCCGCCTCTCACCACACGGCCGCGGAATAATGTTTTTTTTAGCTAGTGCATGCAACGTCATGACATCACGCCGCTGAAAGAGGAGCCATGGAATGTGAGGACGGAGCAGTCAGGAGTCTCGAGACAGACGAAGGAGCTGGTAAGTGACTTGCATCATGTCTTCTTGGATACTGGCTAGGCCTGGGGAGTTGACACAAGGGCTAGCAGGGCTGGAGAGGCAGAAGGAGACTGGCTGGGGTTAGGAAGTCCTGCAGGGCAGAAGAGATTTGACAGAATTGTTTTTATGTAGGAAGAGAGGGGGGCTGCCTATTGTGACTGTCCCGGGCCCCAGAATATCTAATGGCAGCCCTGCTGCTGTGTGTCTCACATTCACCAGATGTCTTCCTCACTACTGTATAATCCTGCTGCAAGACACAGCAATGGCCGCTCTCTGCTTCTTCCTGCTGCCAGTCCAGATCAGCAGGAAGAGAGCGGCCATAAAAGCAACTGTATAAATGTTTGATACACAGACATTTTTGTATTTAACTCAGAAGATTATAAGAAGTGTATATTATTACTCTCTTAATAACACACAAGTGAAGGAGCACTTGATATAACCATTTTTGAGACAATCGCTCACTAATATTGGCTTTATCTCTGGAACATCACCACAATTTGGAAAATATGGAAGAAAATCTGCACTTCTGCATTGGATTATGGATTAATATATACATTTCTTCATGTAAAAAAATTAACAATTATCTGTGCAAAGTTCTTTCCTTCTTCTCCTTTGGGTATCATGGGCCAGTTAGTATATATTCAGTTATATTATCCCCTTCTCCCCAACAACATACTGTAGGAGTAAACTCAAAATAATAAAGAAACTGATATAGTGCTTTAGCTTTATAAAGCCATAAAGACATATGACAAGGTAAATATTCTGTGTACCAAATGGAAAGGTAAAAATATCTTATCTGACTAGTAGGTTGAAGCAATGTCCTGCAAACTTCCACAGCAAACTTCCGGTCGGTGTAAATCCAGATATAATAAATGAATCTAAATAGGTGGCTGAATCCCTCACAAGCACACCACCAACGCATTTCAATTTGACAGTCTTCCTCAGGGTGATACCTTAAACATGATTTGTGATAGTAAATTGTTATTTGTACAATTCAAACATTATGCAATGCAGCTGCAAATTACTAACCGCAAATTTGAATCGGGGTCAATTGCCAACTGAAAAGCAAATATGTTTGTGATAATCCATCCAGTGAAATTTGATCAAATTTCTAATTGATTCAAAATTTTGAAGCATCTCTAGTGGTGAGTGAGGGAGAGGAAGCATTAAAGGATGAGAAAATAAATTACAAGATGGTGAGGGTTAAAAAAGAAGTAAGTGACATAGAAGAGTGAACGGCAAAATAAATAACTAGGTAAAATTAGGCAGGGGACATAAAATTACCAGGGAGGTGTGGGGGGGACATTTCTAGGTTGCTAAGAGTGAGCAATATGGATTATTGTAGAGGAGAAATTAATTACGGGAGAAGGTGGAGGTAATGAGCATATGTATATGACAAATGAGAGGACTTTTTTGAAAAAATTTATTGAGAATGGTGATATGTGAGAAATAAATTACTGGGGCGTAAGCATCATAAAGAGGAGCATACACCTAACAAAGGGAAAAGCGGAATTTCTGGGATAAATGGATGGCAAGGCAGTTAGATGATAAAAAGCCATTCCATGTCATGGCCATGTGTCTTCTCTCGGGGTGGTGAGGGAACATACAGTAGGCCATAACTTTACTTATGGGGCCTACCTAGTATGCTAGTATTGGTTCTGCATCACTGTGCCACTGTGTTTCTTCATACCTCACATTATTTGTTCTTCTTCTTCTTCTTATTATTAATATTTGTTTTATATTATTAATATTTTTTTACATAGTTCATTTCAAAATTGGCTACAGTTATAATTGTGCTATTTATTATTATTATTATTATTATTATTATTATTATTATTATTATTATTCAATAGGGCTTTTTGTAGTCATCTATTGAATCATCATACTTTCAGTATGTATTTATAGAATGTTCACATTTTATTTTTTTCTGACAAATTTCAGTTTATCCAGTTAATGTTTTGTACTGTACACCTTACCAAAGATATCCCAACAACTAACATGTACCCAAAAGATACTATTTAATAAATGTAATATTTTTTTGTCATTTGGAGTTCCTTAATTCCATGGTAGCCTTTGGTCTAGGTTTTAAATGATTTCATGCATGTATGCGTCTTTTGAAGTGCATTGTGTTTGTTTTTTCTGTTCCAATTTAAATAAACCAGAAGTGTTGAAGGAAAATACAGGCAGTACAGACATTTTATGAAAGCAAAGTTTGATTCACTAAAAGGACACAAATATTTTCCAGTTTACAGCTGGCTTATTTAACAAATTTAACTTCACATCTAGTTTAGTTTTGTTTTTTTGTTAAATTCCTGTTTGAAGCAAACTTTAGCTTGGAATCAGATATAAATACCAGTCTATGTGCTCTTAATATTTAATCTAGCTGTTACATATGTTACACATGTCCATTAAAAAATAAAACAACAAACTTTTACTGTAGACTCGTAGTTTTACATTCTCTAGTACGCAGTGCTCAAACCACATAAAAAAGAGGTTTAATCATTTCCAATCTTCTTGCAAGCAGAGGAAGGTACAGTGAGTTCGGAAAGTCCCTCCAAAGTGACTGTGTGCTAAGTGTGTGACAGACAGTGGTGGCTCCTGAGGTGTGGGTTGCACCTCTAATATAACTGCCCATTCTTACAACCGTGCCTTTTTTGTACAGATACCTAACTTGTAACCTTTGTCTGTTTCAAAGTCAAATTTTCTTACTATATAAATCAGGGGCGTTTCAAGAGAGGAGGTGGCCCATGTGCAGTCTCCATCACGGGCCCCCTCCTCTCAGTCCAGCGCCCGGCAGTGCACCGAGCGCAGCGTGGCCAGCACCGCACTGATAGACTCTGGGCACTAGAGTGTGCCCAGAGTCTATAGCACATGCGCAGGTCACAGCCATTTTCCCTGTACTGTGCATGCACAAAACGATGGGAAAGCGGCCACGACAGCCATTTTACAGGCGTTTTTACAGAGCTGAAACCGGCACCGATGCGGGACTCCGGAGAAGTAAGTATAATATGGGTACAAGGTGTGCGGTGTGGGCCCCCCTGGACCCAGGGGCCCGTGTGCACCGCAAACCCTGCACCCATGGGCGTAACTACCATAGGTGCAAGTGGTGCAGCTGCTATGGGGCCCAGAGCTGAAGGGGGCCCATCTCCCTTGTCAAAGTTACATGTGTTATATACAATTTTCACCATTAGGTGGTACATAGGGGCCCTTACAAACTTTTGCTATGGGGCCTTCAAATACCTAGTTACGCCCCTGCCTGCACCCATTATAAATATGCCCCTGATATAAATATAAACTAGTCCTCTAGCTTGCGAACCAGGTCTAACAAAAAGTTTGTCTACTGTACAATTAAGAAATAGAACAATGTAGAAAATGTGACCAGTATTATTAACATATTCTCCAAATCCTTTGATAGGGTATGGTGCCCCTGATTCACCTCTTTCTCTGAGGTAGGTTAACTTACCTCACTACTTAGTTTGGTGCCCACCCACCTGGATCTCTTTCCTTCTTTCTCCTCTCTTCTGTCTGTATCTGTCTTATTTTCTCCCTTTTTCTCTTCAGGGTCTGCCACACATCACCTCTCTCGTCTCCTTCCTTCTCTTTCTCCTACCCCTTTAGATATAAAACCGGTCACTATGCTGTATTCTGATAGATATCGACTATGTTCTGTTTCTGATACTCGTTGTGCTTTCTTTTGTATCACTGCTTCCATTTATTGTGACCTCTTCAATAAACTGTATGTTTAAATAAAGAAAGAAATAGAACACTGTAACCCATTCTCATGTATGCGTGATATACAACATCTGGTAGCTAGAACTGCACTTTTGTGTTGTCTTTTCTGCAGGTGGCATCCAGTGGAGAAGTATACAGTAATCAAGTGGATAAGAAGTACATTCCAGTAAGTATCTCAGGTCAGTGTTGCGCTCGTATCCATGCAAGTAAGGTTACCATGGGGGTCTCTCCATGTAAAAGCCATCTGTAGTCCCTAGTTTCCTTGCCAGAGCAACGGGGCAACGGTATCTGGGTGTTGCTTTGTAGCCTCATCCCAGTTACTTGCTCCATACACACCCATACAATCTTTCACCTCACTTTCTTACGTTACACTTACAGGTGTATTATGTGGTGGTGCCAATGTGTTAGGATATAGTAATAAGGCCGTTACAGGGTCTAGCCTCATTTGCTCAAGATGCTCTCTATTGTCTCCTTCTGGTCCGTCATTTGTGTCAGGGCTCTGCTAGCAGCAGTTTTTCTGCACTGATGTGGGTGCATTATTGAGGAGCTATATTGTTGTATGTTTATAAATCACACTTAATCTTTTTTCAAATGGTTTTTCATTTTATTAGAAATAAGAGAATGTTATGATAAATAAGTGTTTTACAAATAACAGAATGATTTATTAAAAAATATATAATATATAGTTTAGTGTCTCTTGTCTTGTGCATAGCTTGTCTTTGTTCTCCAGGGCAAGAGGATTGTTTCAGCTGGAGTAAATAATCACACAGATGCCATTATCGATGGTGTGCTGGTAACATGGAATACTAAGTCTTTTGATAATCTCTTTCTGGGTCACAATTATTCATAGATTTGTCATGAATCTGGGATATTTGGTATAGTGTACTTAATAAGTGAAGTTGTTGTCATGACGATGTTAACATATTTTACTAATTATTAAATAATTGCAAAGATTGAAATCAAAGTTCACACTGAAACAAAATGCCTCTTATTAAATTTAAACATTTATTTATCTCATTTTTTATGTGTTTATGTGGGGTTCTCCTTTAAATAGACTGTGGGGTATCATAAAGTGTTTGCTAAGTGATCTTAGCTGATGTCCATCTGTGCCTCCACATCCTATGGAGTGTGATTTATAAAAGGATTGCCCTGTTCCCACTGCACATGTCCATCTCTGAACATGTAATCCTCGATTATTATATAGGTTATAGCTATGATGTGTGGTGAGGTGAGGCAGAGCCTTTCCTGTCATACTTAGGTATACTCCAGAGTTTTATATATAAAAATTATAAGAACAATTTAAAGAAAATACCTTTTCTCCTCATCCCTGATCAAAACACGCCAAAATCAGCACTATATACTGCTGCACCTTTGTATAATGTCCGAATCCTCTGGTTCATATATGTGTCTGTAAATCTGGCTCTGATACTCGCCAGTGCCTCCCCAGCCATTTACCTCACCGCACGTCACTGGGTTATAGTATAGTTGTGTAACTCTGAAAAAACATGGTCCATGGCTAGCGGCATTTCTTAAAACAATGTTCTGTCCAATTTTCAAGTTTATGCTATTGTTAATGTCATAATAAAAAACATTTACACATTAATGGTCATTTACAAAAATGCGCTGTCAGCGCTGCCTTCTCTGCTGCTAGCGCCATCAGCGCTGCAGTTTCTGTTTACCCGGCGCCTGCTTTGTCCCCTCGACAGGCGCCGGGGGTGGGTGCGCCGGTGCTGGGCTGTCCGATCACAGCTTAGCCGGCCCACGAGGAGGGACAGCATGCAGAGGGACCAGGAGGTCCCTCTGTGATTGGCGGCTGCTAGAATATGATTTTCTAGCAGCCACCCACAGAGCTTTTCTGACTGGTCGTATCAGATAAAACCATGTCAGAGAAAGCCCAGTCTGGTATGGTCGTATCTGATACGACCATGCCAGGCAAGTGGTTAAGGAACACTTGGAGTCCACTGCTTGTATCCTGGATACGTGAGACTATAGGTGACTACATCATAAAAATAAGCAGCAGCATACTGTCTTTGAGGTCTTAGGATCCTATCCAATATCCTCTGAAGGGAGGTGGGTGCTCCATGTAACCCAAATGGGAACAACTTATATTTGGACAGACACTCTGGTGCAGAAAAAGATGTATTTTCTTTTGCACTGTCTGTCAATGGCACTTGCCAGTACCCTTTAGTTAAATCTAGAGTGGCTACGTACCATGATGTTCCAAGCCTTTCAATTAGTTCTTCTACATGAGGCATTGGGTAGGCATCAAATTTAGACACACTTTTCAATTTACAGAAGTCTTTGCAGACGCATAAGTGGAATAAGTACAATGGGACTTACTGTGTGACTCATCAATTATATCTAGCTACAACATTTTAAATTTCTTTTGACACTGCCTCCCATCGGACTTAACCCTTGCATGTTTAATGACTGACATTTTACCCAGTATCACAGAAAACAAATCTCTATAGCGTCATGCTGTTAGATAGTTGAGAGGGTTTTGCTTATGGTGACATCGGGAATCAAAGGCACTGAAGTTAATATAGGGATTCGGGGTGGATGACAGGGCTACTCTATTCTTCCAATGTTTTATAAGATTTACATAGTAGATCTGTTTAGGCTTTCTTTACCCAGGCTGGTATACCTTATAATTAACCTCACCTACTTTTTCCATGATTTCAAATGCCATTTTGCCAAAAATGTACTTTCTACTGTGGGAACCAAATAAGTACTCTTTCTCCAGCAGCAAGGTGTGTAATTGGGCATTACGATTGTATGCCTTTTGTTCTGCCTGTTGGGCCTGTTCCAAGTGCTCTCTCACTCTCAGCACCACTGCTGTTATTCTTTCCTGTATCTGAAAAACATGCTCAATAACAGTTTTATAAAGACTGGGTTGCCCCTTCCATGTCTCGTTTGTAATATCCACCAATCCCCTTCGGTATCTCCCAAACAGCAAATCAAAAGGCGAGAACCCAGTGGAAGATTGTGTAACTTCTCCAATGACCAGCAATAAATAGGATAACAAATAATCCCAATCTTTCCCATCTCATATTCCTTAGAGTTTTGTTAGACCTCTCCACCAAACCATAAGTCTAAAGGTGATACACAGAGGTCTTTAGCTGAGTAACCTTATACAGGTGAGACAACTCTTTTATCATTTTTGACATAAGTAGGGTACCCTAATCAGTTAGGATTTCTTTAGGTACTCTCACCCAGCTAAAATCATTTACTAGTTCTCTAGCCTTTGTTGACTCACTGTATTGAGCAAAGGTATCGCTTCTGGGTATCTTGTACTATAATCCATTATTACTAAAATGTACTGATGACCTGGGCAGACTTTACTAGAAGTACAACCAAATCCATAGCTGTTCTCTCAAATGAGATCTCAATAATGGATATTGGGACAAGTGGACTTCTATAATGTGGCCTGGGAGCATGGTACCAGCACTCAGGGCAGGGTGCACAGTTATCAAACTAATCTCAATGGACTCAAGACCAGAAACAAACTCTGTAACATTTTCTCAGAAGTTTTCTGTACTCCTAGATGTCCTGTAGTTATGTGACCATGAGCCAGGTAAAACATCGTTCTTCTATATGACTTAGGAATGACACATTTTCTACAATATCTTCCTCTTTTTTGGACACTTGGTACAATATATCTTGCCTTAATGCCATGCGAGGGTATGACAATCTACTATCAGTCTCTACCAGGTTTCCATCAACCACTTTTAACATTCTATCTAGCCTTTACGAGAGTAGAGTCTTTAAACTATCATGAGGCAAACATGTATTTCCTTAATTCAAGATCAGGCACACAGTTGACTGGTTCTACAACATTCCTTACTTCAGTAGGAGGTACATCATTCTGCTCCCCAATGCTGTTTTCATTATTCTCAGACTCGTCATGCTTGTAAAAGTGAACACTTTAGATTCATAAGATATGAGTATCATTATCAAACTGGTCTGGATTATTTACTTCTGTAACAAATCGGTTTTCCCACAGCTTCAAAAGATGTGAAAAGTCTCTCCCCAATATGGCATCATGCATCAAATTATGAACCAAACCCACAATTACTACAGTGGAGCCATATTATGTTTCTATGTTCACTTCCACAGTAACATAATACAGAGTATCCCAGTGTATACAGCTTACACCAACAGTTTTTCCCTGACATTTTAAGGGATTCACCAATTGATCTTTTATAAGAGTAACCAGGCTACTAGAATCTTACAGAGCCTTTACCCATTTGCCTTCTACAGTGATTATACACATTGTTTGTCTTGTTCAGCCTATTGTTGTGCCGTACAGGCTAGATGAGCAAAGAAAGATACTCTGTAATTACATAAGCATGGTCACATTGCATAGGTTCAGAGGTAAGTAGACAATTAGCAGCCATAAACCCAGGTCACCACATCTAAACCATCTGCTAATAATAGTATCAAGTCTTTTACAAGGTGTGAACCTTCCTAGCACAACTGGCCAATCTCCAGGTTCAAAGCCTACAGTCTTAAATTCATTCCTACAGTATGCCCCGCATCCTTCACTCCTGGAACAGACTTACCAGGATTTTCTGCAGATTGCCGTTGCGGAACTTGGACCCGTTGGGGTATACACAACAGTTACTCAGCTACCACATACCTACAAACACCATTTTCACCAGTTGGTCTGCTGTCCCTGTGGCTCACCCACTTCCACAGAACTGCAGACAGGGACTGTAGATATTGGTCCATAATTACACTTTCCATGATCTGTGGCCCTGTTAGAGTCTTTAGCCATTTCTTGGTGAGATGGATGAAGTTATGAATTTGACAGTGGGAAGGTTTGTCCTCTTGGTATTCTAGAAGTTGAACAGATATTGTGACACCCAAATGAGTTACAATCAGTTTTCAGTTTATCATAGTCTTTGGCATCAACAAGTGTAATGACCCACCCAGGAGCCCACTTTACCTTCAGACACTACACAGATTGGAAACTCCCTTTACATAGGTAAGTTCTCTGTCAACACTTTGAAATGAAATGGACCTCAGTTTCAGACAATAAATATAACCTTGGCTGGCAAGTACAATTATATTATTGCAGGAACGGAGCAATGGACATCCCCACGATTCAATACTTTCCACAAAGTAAGAGATTAAGGGGCCTATGTATCAAGCTGATTTTTACATAAAATTATAAAGAAACTGCAGTTTCTGCATAATTTTGTGTACAGTGCATCCGGAAAGTATCCACAGCACTTCACTTTTTCCACATTTTGTTATGTTACAGCCTTATTCCAAAATGGAATAAATTCATTTTTGTCCTCAAAATTCTACACACAATACCCCATAATGACAACGTGTAAAAAGTTTTTTTTGAGATTTTTGCAAATTTAATTTAAAAAAAATCTAAGAAATCTATACTCTTAGCCTGATACCCATGGAAATCATATAACGTGATATGTATTTATCAATGGAGCAGACATAAATGTTTTTAGATATACCATTATAATGTGTATGTAATTTTTATGTATGTTTTTATTTATGTTCATCTGCTAATAAATAGATAATAGTGCAACCAGCGCTGCATTGTGTTACTAATGTTTCCAATTAGTTGGATACATTTTTGATAGCCTATTCATTATCACCTCATTTTTACAAAAGCAGGTGAAAATGCATATTTTCACCTGCAATTGTAAAAATGAAGTTATCGGGCCATTCATCAAGGAGGTAAAGCAGGAGAGATCACAGAAACAGGGGCGCCGAGAGGGGGGGGGAGCGGGTACAGATTACCCGGGCCCGGGCTTCCTGAGGGGCCCGGGTCCGGCGCCGCCCCCCCTCACAGCAGCCCAGAACACAGCGTGTGCTGAGCTGCATTTGGAGACTGCTTGTGGCTGCTTAGCAGCAGCCACAGCAGTCTCCTATGCCTGTGCGGGGGAGCGATCACACTGATCGCGCCCCCCCTGGCTTTGCACCGGGCTGAGGGGGCGCAGAGCGCCCCCCCTGCCCAGCACGCAGCGCCGCTGCAAATCTTTTTTTTTTCTCTCTCGGCAAGGGGGCGTGGACACGCCTCCCCTATTAGGCCATGCCTCCTATTACCGGGGCCCGCCACAGCTCTTGGCGGGCCTGCACAGAAATCTCCTACTTACCTTCCTCTTGCGGAAAGGCCCGCTGTCCCCATACACTACTATGGGGACAGTATTCATCAAGCTCCGAAAATACAATATTTTCGGAGCTTGAGTGCAGTAGCATTCGACCATCTTCAGATGGCAAATGCTCCCGATACCCGCTTCTTCCCTATGGGAAGGAGTCTCAGGTCACAAAGAGGGAGCCTTTAGGATCCCTCTGCCCCTGTCCGGCTCCTTCCGCCGGAAGTCGGGGCTCTTGTGCGCATGCGTGACCTGTAGGTCGCACATGCGCACTCCCGTCACTGCTCCGAAAGGAAGCAGTGAAGCCGCTGGCGGGGACAGCTGATTTCGCATCGGCTGTCACCGAGCCGGAGCAAAAATGAATTGCTCTGGATTCCTCAGCGAGTTCGGACCTCGATAATTAACATCATGAATAGGCTCCAAAATGTCCATAAGCATATACAATGAAATATAGTAAAAATAGCTAAATATAGCTGTAATGTGATTGGCTAAGCATAAATGTTTATGGACATTCATTTTGCTAGCTAGACAAACAAATGCACAAATCAGTGTAAAATAAAGAACATTTCCATACTTCTACAGACCTGCCATGACACTACAGAAAGTGCCACCAATAAATGTGCACTCAATTAGCTAATCACTACTAATTAGAGATGTGCGCGGACCCCCGTGTTTTGGTTTTGGATCTGGATCTCCCCTGGTTTTGGATCTGGATTGGTTTTGCCAAAACCTCACCTCCATGTTTTGTTTTCGTGTTTTGGTTTTGGATCTGGATTTTTACTTAAAAAATAAAAAAAAAACAGCTAAAATCACATAAAATGGGCCTTTTTTTGTTCCTGCAGTATTAATAACCTCAATAACATTTATTTCCACTCGTTTCCAGTCAATTTTGACCACCTCATAGCTCACGATATTGATTTTTTTTATTAGTTAAAGGGCCAAAAGGTTGCATCCAGCTTGCTGGCTCAAAACTGATTGATATAATTATTAATAGAGTCGAGGACTGTGCAAAGATGATGGTTGGGATACCCTTGAGGATTGAAGAATTGATAGTTGATACTAGTTGGTGCAGCCCCTGGCTGTAAAATTGATAATAAATAAATTAAAAAACAATTCATTGGTGCAGCCCCAGGCTGAATAGTTAATAATAAAAAGAAATTCATTGGTGCAGCCCCTGGCTGTAAAGTTGATAATAAAATTAATTTAAAAATAATTAATTGGTGCAGCCCCAGGCTGAATAATTAATAATAATATAATTAAAAAAGTAAAAAACAATTCATTGGGTGCAGCCCCTGGCTGTAAAATTGATAATAAATTAATTTAAAAACAAATCATCGGTTCCTAAACCAACCATAACATAACAGCAATGCCCCAACCAGCACATAATGGAGAGGAAAAAGGTGCAAGATGGAATAGTCCTTGGGCCCTCCTACACTTATGTTGTATACGAATCAGGACATTCACACTTTAACAAACCAATCATTTCAGCGACAAGGACTGACAATTGTGGCTGAAATGATTGGTTTGTTTGGACCCCCATAAAACAAGCTGCCAATGTGATATGGACATGGAAATGAAAATGATCCCATACACAAACTGTCTTTACATTACTAGTTGTCATCGTCCTCGTCATCCCAATCAGTGTGTACATCCTCTTCTTCACACAATATTAATTTGTCCCCGCTGGAATCCACCATAGGCGCCTCTGTAATTTTTTTATGTAATTGTTGGTAGAGGTCTTCCTCGTGGAATTTGTAATTAATTTTAATGAACATCATCTTTTACACATTTTGAGGAATAACCTCCTACGCCGATCACTGACAAGGTTGCCAGCTGCACTGAAAACTCTTTCGGAGTACACACTGGAGGGTGGGCAACTTAAGTAATGCAAAGCCAGTTTGTGTATGGGCCTCCAAATTGCCTCTTTTTCCTGCCAGTACTGAAAGGGACTGTCTGACATGCCTAGTAGGATGGTAAAGGGGGGAGAACACCTAGCGCATATAACACTCCGGATCTGTGCGGGCAATTAACCGCCTCTTGTGCTCTTTGCATAGGGTGTATGATTACCTTCCTTCTCTGGGTGTTCGGAATCGGCTCCTCAGAGTCCCGTGGAGTTGGTTTGTCTGCCGGCAGACTTTCCAAGATGGCCGCGATGAAAGCTGTACGGCTCGTGCGGCTCCTGTCAGGATCGATAAATCTGCATTAGATAGATTTTTATATACACTAGTGTATTGTTCTACTATTCCAGTTTTTATAAATTTGCTACATCTTTTATAAATAAAATATTATTTATTATATACACCTATTTATGTATGTATTTATTTATGTACAATCTTTCTACCTGTACACTTTTTTATTTATTTATTATATCACATGAGGCACCCCTTGCGGTGCTACAATACATATGCAAATTGATTGAATGATTGCTGCAACTCACTCATCTATTGTATGATTAGCCAGGGTGTTATATGCGCTAGGTGTTCTCCCCCCCTTTACCACTTATATGCACACATACAGTGAGGATTTGTAGTGCCCTCACTTACGCCAAGCTGCAATAACCCTAATCAGATGGTAGTGGATTAGTGCATCCCTTTCCCCCCCCTTCATATACCATGCCTAGTAGGATGTTATCTCTGAAGTAGTCCTCCACCATTCTGTGAATGGAGACTGTATCACACATAGTCACAGTAGAAGACATGTCACTAGTAGACAGTTCTCTCAGGCCCGACCAGAAGTCATTTTATGATGACTGATCTGCCTTACCAGCAGGCATTCTATAAGGATTTTTAGTCTTTTCCTGGCAGCTGCAGAAACTGAAGGAGGAGATGATGGCGTTTCACGTGCGGCTGCAGCTGACAATTTTTTTACCAACATCTTTTTGCACAGTTTTTTATTTCGGTCTGTTGGAAAAAAACTCACAAGGTAGGACTTAAACCTAGGATGCAGAATGGTTGCCAAAATATATTTTTCAGATTTCAATAGATTGACGACTCTAGGATCCTGGTGAAGTGAATCAAGGGCTTGATCCACCAGTCCGACATACTTTGCGCAATCGCTCCGTTTCACCTCCTCCTTCAGTTTCTCCAGCTGTTTTTTGCAAAAGTCTGATGAGAGGAATGACCTGACTCAAGCTGGCAGTGTCTGAACTAACTTCACGTGTGGCAATTTCAAAGGGTTTGAGAACCTTGCACAACACTGAAATTATTTTCCACTGTGCTTGAGTAAGGTGCATTCCCCCTCCACGGCCTATGTCATAATTCGTTGTATAGCCCTGGATGGCCTTTTGCTGTTCCTCCATCCGCTGAAGCATATAGAGGGTAGAATTCCACCGAGTTACTACCTCTTGCTTCATCTGATGGCAGGGCAAATTTAACAGTACCTGCTGGTCATGCAATCTTCGACAAGCAGTTGCCGAATGTCTAAAAAGTCCGGATATTTTGCGGGCCACGGAGAGCATCTCCTGCACACCCCTGTGATTTTTAAAAAATGTTGCACCACCAAATTAATTGTGTGAGCAAAACATGGGACGTGTTGGAATTTGCCCAGATGTAATACTCTCACAATATTGGTGGCATTGTCTGAAAATCACAAATCCCGAGGAGAGTCCAAGTGATGTAAGCCATTTAGCAATGATTTCCCTGAGTTTTTCTAAGAGGTTCTCAGCGGTATGCCTCTTAGTGAAACCAGAACTACAAAGAGTAGCCTGCCTCTGTATCAGCTGTCTTTTGGTAGATGTTGCTGCTGCTGTTGCTGGCAGCCTACCCAGTGGGCTGTCACAGTCATGTAATCCTTAGTTTGCCCTGTCCCACTTGTCCACATATCAGTGGTCAAGTGGACAGTGGGTACAATGGCATTTCTGAGGACATTAATAAGGTTCTTGTTAATGTCCTTGTACAGATTTGGAATTGCTCTTCTAGCAAAGTGGAATCTAGAAGGGATCTGGTAGCGAGGACACAGGACCTGAATTAACAGTTGAAAACCCACTGCAGTAATGGCGGATACTGGACGCACATCTAATACCAGCATAGCTGTTATGGCATCAGTAATCTGTTGTGCAACTGTGTGATTGCTGTCATACTTGTTTGCCCTTGCAAATGATTGTTTGACAGTTAATTGTTTTTTGGAGGCTACACTACAAGTAGTCTTCCTCCTGTTCCCCTTCTGGGATGAAGATCCACTCACAGCAACAGCAGCAGCAACAGGTGTAGTCATCAAGGATCCTTCTGAGGAATCACGGATAGGAGAGTCAATCATGCTTCGAATAACAAAATTGGATGCAGCAGGACTACTCCCGATGACGAATGAGGATGTTGATGATAAAGGTGTTGGTGTTGTAGATGGAAGGTGCTTGGATCCCACAGAGAGGGTAAGGTAGGTGACACTGGACTGTCAGCCAAGGTGCAGTTACAAAATTCATACACGTGCAGTTGTGCGCACACACTAAAATATTAGACCAAAAAAAGACAATTTTTTTGAAAAAATGTTTCAGCTCCAGAACTTGGGCCCAGAGCAGCGATTGATCACGACTGGAGTGGGGCAGCACTAGGTTACAACTTAACTTGCATTGCTGGCTGGATACACGCACAGACACAGACAGTAAAAGATTAAAAAAAAAACAATTGATTTTAATTTTTTTTATAATCAAGAACTTGGCCAAAGAGCAGCAATTGATAACGACTGGAGTGGGGAAGCACTAGGTTGCAACTTAACTTGCATTGCTGGCTGGATACACACACAGACACAGACAGTAAAAGATAAAGAAAAAAACCCAATTGATTTTCATTTTTTTTATAATCAAGAACTTGGGCAAAGAGCAGCAATTGATCACGACTGGAGTGGGGCAGCACTAGGTTACAACTTAACTTGCATTGCTGGCTGGATACACGCACAGACACAGACAGTAGAAGATAAAGAAAAAAACCCAATTGATTTTCATTTTTTTTATAATCAAGAACTTGGGCAAAGAGCAGCAATTGAACACGACTGGAGTGGGGAAGCACTAGGTTGCAACTTAACTTGCATTGCTGGCTGGATACACACACACACACACAGACAGTAAAAGATAAAAAATAAACCAATTGATTTAAATTTTTTTTATAATCAAGAACTTGGGCCCAGAGCAGCGATTGATAACGACTGGAGTTGGGCAGCACTAGGTTGCAACTTGCATTGCTTGCTGAATCTTGTGCGGTACTGCGGTTAAGCCTAACATGCATGCATGCACACAGAAAAATATAAAAGACACTTTTATTGATATTCCTTTTTTTTAGTATGACTGGAGTCGGGCAGCACTAGGTTGCAACTTGCGTTGCTGGCTGGATCTTGTGCAGTACTGCGGTTAAGCCTAACACACACGCACACACACACACACACACACACACACAGAAAAATCTAAAAGACACTTTGATTGTTTTTTTTTTTGACTATATATTTTTTTTTGAGTCCAGAACTTGGGCCCAGATGGACACAGCACCAGCCCAGATGTATCTGCACCAGCCCAGATGGACACAACAGACAGCACAGCACCAGCCCAGAATGGATTAGCAGCACCAGCCCACGACACAGCACAGACAGCCCAGATGGATCAGCAACAGCCCAGATGGACACAGCAGACAGCACAGCACCAGCCCAGAACGGATCAGCACCAGCCCAGGACACAGCAGACAGCATCAGCACCTCTCCCAGCCCTACACTACCCACCCTCCCTCTTCAGTCTCCACAGCCTGAGTGAAATGACGTCCGTCGCATGTTCCCTTATATACTACATTGATCATAGAGACGAAAGCTCGCGAAACGCTAGATTTCAGACTTTATAGTTTTGCCTCGGTTTGAGATCCGAGTCAGGCGGGAAAAATCGAGCCTGCTTGGATCCGACTTTGATCTGCTAAATTCGGGTGGGTTCGGATCACAGCGAGCCGAACCCGCTCATCTCTACTACTAGTGAAAGCAGTGCTATCCTACGCAGAGGTGATTCTGCAATATTCCAATTAGATACGATTAGGTAATGTTCTGTAGCAGGTGCCAATCATACACAACCAAACATTAGTATATATCTGGTAACTACTTATCTGCATATGCCACATTTTCATAATCATACCTATACTGTAATTCTCCCCCCCTCCCCCCTTCCGTCATTCTAGTTGTAAGGAGTGGCAAGTATGAAATGCACAATTGTCTAAAATGCATAGAGTATGCTTTATGGGCATCATGCCCTTAATGTTTTATGCAAATGTAAAATAACATTTTCAGTAGTGGATTTACTTACATCCAGCTCTTGGAATTGCAATGACCTCTAAGCTTTGTGCTCACATTGTGGTTCAACTGCCTGATAATTGCCTTCAGAGCAGACAGCATTTTAGGCATAGCAAGTAATGGTTGCTAGATAATTCCCTGAAATAATAGAACATAAAAAAACATTTCTGTGCAAAAGTTTCATTTTTACATGAATCAACTTAGTCTATAAAAGGTGCTTGAAATGTTTATAAACCATTTAAATAGAAAAAAGAAATTATTTATTCTTGTTAAATACTGTTTGGTCTCTCTGAGCACACTTAACCACTTAACTGACGATTTTTTTTTCTAAAAACTGCACCAAGATTTGTAATTTTTTTATGGGTGAATTAGGTGAGGAACACCTATTTCAACTTATTCAAAATTATTTCAGAAAAAAAAAAAATATATTTTTTTAAGATTTGTTAAAAAAAAATTGTTTTTTTCCCCAAACATCGGTACCACCATCGGAACATCCGAAATATCACGAACATCGCGACTTTCAATTTGACACCATTTTTAGGCACCAGGTACACAAAGGGGGTAAGGGGGCAAGTTAATTTACTTTTTCCCAGCGGCTGCTAATCTTTGCAGCCACTGGGTGGAGGGCCCTGCTTTGCTGTCCGATCAGCAGTGATCGGTAGCACAGCAGACATAGGGGGAGAGGGTACAGGGAATCCGAGGGACCGTAAGGTCCCTCTGAGAACAGCAGCTGCAGGAAGATTTTCTCCTTGCAGCTGCCCTCATGTTTATCTGACTGGTCAAAATTTTGCGACCAGAGCAGATAAAGAACTGCCTGCTGTGGTCGGAAAATTGCGACCATGCCAGGCAAGTGGTTAAAGAACATTTTTTAAATGTAAGGTTTTATTAACTTTTATGTTTTGCTTCAGCCTTTTACTTTAAAACGTCTTGGGCATGGGCGTAACTACCATAGGTGCAAGGGGTGCAGCTGCTATGGGGCCCAGAGCTGAGGACGGCCATCTTTCTTGTCAAAGTTACATGTGTTATATACATTTTTCACCATTGGGTGGTACATAGAGGCAATAACAAACTTTTGCTATGATGGCCTTCAAATGGGATGTAGTTAGGATACCTACGTATGGGATGCCGGCTGATGAAATTCCGGTGCCGGAATCCTGACCTGGGACAGGACACCATAGCCGAAATCCTGACGCCAGTTCAGATGCCGACGCTGGAATCCCGACTCCTACCATCCCGAATGTAAGTATAGCGGGCTGGGTTAGGTATTAGCTGCAGGGGGGAGGGTTAGTTTAGCCACCACTGGGGGGAGGGGGTTAGGGTTAGGCTACAGGGGGAGAGGTTAGGGTTAGGCTATAGGGGGGAGGTTAGAGTTAGGCTGTGAGCAGGGTGGTTAGGTTAGGTACCACTGGGAGGATATAGGGTTAGGCACTAAGGGGGGAGGGTTAGGTTCAGGCATGAAGGGGGAGGGCTAGGTTTAGGCACTAACGGGGAGGGTTATTGTGTAGGGGGGGAGGGTTAGGGTTATGATACAGGAACAGAGGGTTGGGGGAGAAGGGGGGAGGGTTAGCATACTTATGGACCCGTCGGGATACTGAACATCAATGTTTTGACAGCTGACATCCCAACTGCCGGTATTTCAAACCCAACCCATTCAAATACCTGGACTTGGGGAATGTCATCTCTGCAGTCATGCAAAGCTATAACTTTGCCTAGAACATATATAGTATTATTTAAAAAGCATCAGAACTGTGTCCATGCTGTCAAAATGTTACTTTGTTATGTTATATAACCACTTTTGTATGTTTGCATTGTTAAAATAAGTTAGCACAAAAGTTAACATGGTAACTGCAGGGGGTTTACAATTTAGATTTTTCTCTTTGGAAGATCTGGGATAGTGTGGTATCTAACAGCGTGTTGAGAAGGAGTAGGCCTTTCTGAGGGCCTGGTGGGTGCCTGGGCCTACAAAGGATGCGTAATCATACCCCCAAGATGAAGTTGCTATGGCCCCATTTGCACAGTTTTTCAGAGGGCCACAGTATTCATAGCAATATATGACCATGCCAACATACTTGGCCACACACCCTCTGGTACTGGGGCCCAGACATCTTTATGGTGGACTGGGTGCTAAATATGAGCTAGGCGTAGGAACTTACCTTGCTCTGCTCTGCCTCCCCTGACTGCAGGTCCCTGGTAATGTTGTATGTGCAACAACATATGGCAAATTTCCGTTTAGTAAAATCAAGGAAAAAAATGATACTTAGCTGTTTGCAGGGTGGAGTCTGTGTATGGAGTGACAAGACTTTGGATGTCCTTCACCTTGATGTCCAGAGAGGTGCCCTAAAGTAAAGTAAGAGCCTGGAGTGGTGAATAATTAATACATAGGATCAGCTGGAGAGTGTGAGTGGTGCAAGCTGCATCGGATGAAACCGAAATAGCAGAGCTGCTCTGCCATTTTGGTTTCACTCCCTTGGATGCCGAGCACCACTATTTTGGTGTCACCGAATGCCGAGCACCGGTAATGGATGATGTGCACCTGTGTGCGTTATCCATTACACACTCACTTGTACAGTATCTGGAGAGGCTGGGGGCTGCCCAGCAGCTCCCAGTGCGCTAAGTAAGCCCCCAGCAGGATATAAATGGGGGCATAACACGCGGTCACGCCCCCAAGATGGCACAAATCGGAGTGTGTGGCCTCATGAGCACACCCCCTATCGACGCACGCAAAGGGTTCATAGTGCCTCACCAGGTGTCACCACAGCCGGTGACGCTACTACATAGAATTCCAAAAAAATCTATTGATTACAACAACTGCAATTAAGAATTGAAGAGGTGAGTGGATGGGTATCCAGTCTGTAGGTCTACATTGTCTAGATAGACAGTGTTTAGGTAGACATGGGAAGATAGACAGGCAATAGATAGACAGGGACTGAAGGTCGACAAACTAAAGGTAGACTGGTGACAAGGCCGACAGGTACTGAAGGTCGACAGGCAATAGGTTGACAGTGACTGAAGGTCGACAGGCAATAGGTTGACAGGGTCTGAAGGTCGACAGGTTCAGAAGGTCGACACACTAAAGGTCGACTGGTAACAAGGTCAACAGGTATGACGGTCGACAGGCAGAAGGTCGACAGGGCCATTAGGTCGACATGCATATAGTCAACATGCAAATGGTCGACACTCATATGGTCGGCATGAGACTGGTCGACGCTCATGTAGTCAACATGTAAATGGTCGACAAATGTTTTTGTTTGTTTTTTTGCCCTAATCTTTATTCCTAACCCTCCTCTTGGTGCCTAACCCAAAGTGCCTAACCCTAACCGTCGGGGTAAGTGCCTAACCATAACCGTCGGAACAAGTACTTAACCCTAACCGTCGGGGTAAGTGCCTAACCCTAACCGTCGGGGTAAGTGCCTAACCCTAACCGTCGGGGTAAGTGCCTAACCCTAACCATCGGGGTAAGTGCCTAACCCTAACCATTGGAGTAAGTGCCTAACCCTAACCGTTGGAGTAAGTGCCTAACCCTAACCGTCGGAGTAAGTGCCTAACCCTAACTGTTGAGGTAAGTGCCTAACACTAACCATCGGAGTAAGTGCCTAACCCTAACTGTCAGGGTAAGTGCCTAACCCTAACCCTGATACTGACCCAAAATAAAAAGTGTCAGCCATTTGACTACATGAGTGTCGACCTACTGCCTGTTGACTGTGTTACTAGTCGACCCGTCGGAGTAAGTCCCTAACTGTTGGAGTAAGTGTTACTAGTTGACCTGTCAGAGTGAGTGCCTAACCCTAAAAAAAAAAAGTGTCGACCACTTGACTATATGAGTGTCGACCTACTGCCTGTCGACCTCCATACCTGTTGACCTTGTTACCAGTCGACCTTTAGTGTGTCGACCTTTAGTGTGTCGACCTCCTGACCCTGTCGACCTACTGCCTGTCGACCTTCATACCCGTCGACCTTGTTACCAGTTGACCTAGTGTGTGTTGACCTTCTGACCCTGTCAACCTACTGCCTGTCGACCTTTAGTACCTGTCAACCTTCTGTACCTGTCGACCTACTGCGTGTCGACCTTCAGTACCTGTCGACCTTGTTACCAGTCGACCTTTAGTGTGTCGACCTTCAGACCCTGTCGACCTTCAGTCCCTGTCTATCTATTGCCTGTCTGCCTTCCATTGTCTACCTAAACACTGTCTATCTAGACAATGTAGACCCACTGAACCATACCCGAGTGGATGAAGGTGTTATGTTACATTTAAATATTTAGGGGTAAATTTACTAAGATTCGAAATGGTCCCAATTTTCAAAGATATTAATTTTGCTGGAACTTGCCAAAACTCGGGTGATTTACTGACTTTTTATCTGTCAAATTTACCATCAGGCGATTTGAGGCTAAACGAATTTGCCGATGGTGATGTAGGTCGAGTTTCTCAGGTGATTTTTAAGCAAGCTCGAGTGAGTTATCTCACCCGAGATTGCAGTGATTTCTGGCTGCACATCTCTCCCTAGCAAGCAGCCTGCACATATCAGTGAGATATGTGTAAGCTGCTTGTGTTTTGTTCCTGTAAAAAATGGGTTAATTGTATAAAAAAATTATGTAGGGTCCCCACCCAAACGTATTACCAGCCCTGGACTTGCCAGCCAGTCCTAGTTCCTAAAATTACGGGGAACAAAATGAGTAGGGTTCCACCGTAATTTAAGAACCAGCACCAGGCTGCAGGGCCAGTCCTGGTTTTTAATATAGGGGGAAAAAATTGCGTAGGTGTCCCCCTATATTTAATACCAGCACCGGACCCATAATGGCCAGGGTGTAATGCCACAGCCTGGAGACCCTATTACCGGGTCTCCAGGGCCAAAGCATTAACAACCCAAGCAGCTCAGGCCAAGCCGGAGATCTCAGGAGAGGTGGGACCCCCTAAAAATGCCAGCTGCTGGGACATCATGGGGTTTCCCACATCCCGCCACACAATCAGAGGCTGCTTCACATATAGCAGCCTTTCATTGGCTGGGGTACATGTGGGTTCCTGCCAATGAGAGGCCGGTATATGTAAAGCGGCTTCTGATTGGCTGGCAGGACATGGGAAACCCCGTGACGTCCCGAAAGCTGGCATAGTCCGTTTGGTATTTGGTAAGCATGTTCTTGTTTTGCCAAGACCCCCTGGGATCCTATAGAGACCAGCGTGAGGATCAGGTGAGCATAGGATCTTTGTTGCAGGTCCATACACACAGATTTCTACTTGGAGAAGAGGACAGAAACATCTGGTAGAAGGTAAATATGTGTGATTGATGTATGTGTGTAATAAATCTTTACTAACTATGGTGTGTGTGTTATGTCTTTATTTAACTATTTATTTTACAGTGGGGGTACGGGTGCCGGATGCCTGCTGGCACTTTTAGTTCCACAAGTGCCAAAGGGCAGGCACGCTGGTACCTTTAGTTCCACTGTAAAATACAATAGTTTCCATCTATTTTACACTTTATTACTCCCATACCCACAGCCCAGGGGTGCGGGGATTTCCCCCCCGGGCTTCATACCAAGTCTGGGGTTTCAAGAGAGGAGGGACCCCTTTTTTAGGGGGTCCCCACCTCCCCTGAAATTCCCGGTTTGGCCTGACTGGCTTGGAGTGAGAATGCTTTGGCCCTGGAGACCCAGTAATAAGGTCTCCAGGCTGTGTCATTACACCCTGGCCGTTTTGGGTCTGGTGCTCATTTTAATTATAGGGGGACCCCTATGTAATTTTTTCCCAGGAATTTTAGGTACCAGGACAGGCTGACATGTCCGGGGCTGGTTAGGCTTTTGGGGGGGGACCTCACGTCATTTTTTTAAATTAATTTAACCTGTTTTTAACTAGTTAAAGGCAGAAACATACACAAATCACAATGATTTGTGTATGTTTCAGACTAACTCGCAGCTCAGGAGGTGGTGTGTTAGAAAAGTGATTTGGGAAGAGAGTTTGCTGTCATCTCACCCGAGCTTGTCATCCCGATTCTTGGTAAATTTGAAAGATGTAACTTTTAGGTGAGAAGTACCTCCAAGTTGGCCCGATGGTGATTTAAGGCCAGTTGCCTATTATCTCTCCCGATTTAAACTAAATAGATTGAGACATCTCACCCAAGATAGGATAGCATGAAAAAAATCACCTGAGATGGTCATCTCGACCAATCTCGATTCTTATTAAATTTACCCCTTAGAGTTAATTATTATATTAAAAACTGACTTAAGAATTTGACATAGCACCAAAATATATCAGTAAACATACTACCAAAATTTACATTGTCACTTTGATCCCCAGGTTGTAACACATTGATCCTTTAAAAAAATTAATTTTACAGAAAATTGTTATATAATGTGGTGGGATGTACTTTTAAAGTTATAAATTGTTGTATTGGAGCTAATGGTGGTACAAGAAATAATTCTTAGTATAAAAGTACATACTGTATGAATAAAAATTGTCATGAAAAATATAATAGGAATAGTAATAAATAATTGTGAAGTATGGTAGATACGTGAAGGTCATTTCACAAGTTATGAAATGAAATAAGCAGTGATTATCGATAAAAATGAATACAACTAACTAAAAAGATTAAGAATAAAGCACTTAGAACTGATCAGTACAGAATGTGTAGATGGATAAAATAGATAAAAAACAAATCATATGATAATACAATATAGGTTCTACAGTATACACAATATGTCGTCTTCCTTGGAATTTACCTATTTGTTCAAAAGGTGCAAGATTTAGAAAGTAAATCATAAAAGACAGAAAGGTGTCAAATATAGTGAAGCAAACTACAATTAATAATGTCACAAACAGTCCAGCATCGGGTCCAGCACTGGATCTTCGTAGATGTACAGTAGGAACCTGGATGTGATGCCACTTACGGAACCCAGACGTCACTGACCAGGGGTTATAAATGCCTCCAGCTATTATAACTGTGGACATTCTTTTCAGTACATTTGTAAAAATGGTTCTCTCTAAATATTTTTTTTAGTTAAGAAGACGTGTTATTGTGCTTGCACAATACGCATTTTAAACGGAATGGGTATGAAGTCCCGGCTGCTGAATAGCCGCCTGGTGAAATACCAACACCGGAAGCCCCATCGTTAGGGATCCCGACAAGGGCACGTAAGTATGTAACACTACTGTTCTCTCCCCCTTACCCTCCCTTGGTGGTGACTAACCCTAACCTCACTGGGGGATGCCTAACCCTAACCCCTCTCCCTGCACCCTAAATCTAACCCTCCCCGGCCAGGGGGGTGCCTAAGCCTAACCCCCCCTCCCCCCAGCCTAACCCTAACCCACCCTGGGGGGTGCCTAACCCTAAGTCCCCCCCGGGAGTGCTTAAGCCTATCAGCTACGAGCTAACAGTGGCCGGCTTACCTTCATTCAGGAAGCCGTCTGTCGAGATTCTGGCGTCGGGATCTAGATGGGCGTCGGCATTTTGATGCCTGTCTTTAGTCCCGAGTCAGGATTTAAACATCAGCATTTTGATAGATGACTTCCCGGCCATCGGTCTTTTAACTACATCCCCTTTTAAACTGATTCCCTGCCTCCTACTACATTGGATGTGTACTTAAGTAATAGTGCCTCCACTCAAGCTAAATTATGCTGTAATGCACTTAGGTAGGCTTGCTTGGTTAAGCCTAACTACTTTTCTTCCTCTAATATGTAGTGGTGTGTCACATACGAGGTATGTCTATTAAATAATGAGACTGATTAAATAACTCATCGTTATTTATTGGCATTACAAATTTAATGTTTGTCCCCTTCAATATACTCCCCATTTGCACTAATACATCGCTGTAGTCTTGTTTTCCACTGGTTGGAGGCATGGAGCAAATCAATTTCTGTTAGTTGTTTCAACATATCTGCTGTTTTCTTCTTTACAGCATAAACTGATTCAAAATGTGTCCCTTTAAGCACTGATTTAACTTTTCTGAAAAGATAAAAGTCACAAGGTGCTAAATCGGGCGAATATGGGGGATGTTGAAGTGTAGTGATGTGATTGTCAGTCAAAAACTGCTTCAAAGAAAGTGCTTTGTGATCAGGCGCATTGTCTGAATGAAACCATTTTTCCACAATTGCGGCCGTTTCTTTCTGACTCTTTCTCTCAGCTTTTTCAAAACTTCCTTATAATAATGCTGGTTAACTGTTGTGCCTTCTGGAACCCATTCTTGCAAAATTACACCCTTGATATCGAAAAAATGTTACTAAAAATTTCAAATTGACACGTTCAATTTTTAAATTCTTTTTTTCGGCACTCTACAGAAAACACAACCAAATTAAATGGTGACTCACAATCAACTGAACGTCATAGAGTGTTTCTGCTTGTCATGCAGGTTCAGATAAGTTCAAGGTTACTACATATGCAGTTAGAAACGATTCTGACTGCTTTGTTTACTAGGTGGAATCACAGTCTCGTTACATACCTTGTATATATGATAGGGCATAGGTTCTCAAATTCGGTCCTCAAGACCCCAAACAGCGCATGTTTTCCAGGTCTCCTCACAGAATCACTAGTGTGGGTCTTTAAAAAAGTGTCTGTGAGTAATTAATACAACTGTGCACATGCTGGGTGACCTGTAAAATGTGAACTGTGTGGGGTCCTGAGGACCAAGTTTGAGAACCACTGTGATAGGGTAATTGACTCAATTCTACATGTATATGAACAAATATATGATACAGTTTACTTTTACTTATACCAACCTTCCCTTCTTTCCTCAGGTTCGAGTAATGCTGGAATTTGTCTTTACACCTTCAGGTAAGTAAACTCATATACACATAAAAAATACTTTTCTTAGTTTTATCTTATACATTACATTACATGCACATACCCTACAAATGCACATACACTACAATATAAATAGAACTTTGCAAATATCCTCATTTAATAATTCTGGCTATAACCCCAAATGGCCAACCATAACCAGCAAAATTAAACTATAGCTCCTTAAGATTATCCTACTAAAAGAGTTTTCAGGTATTGGCCCATATTCAATTAGCAGCGAAAAATCGGAATCCACGAAAAAGTATTGCCAATTGCTACTTTTAACCTGTCAGAAAAGTATCAGTGTATTCAATTGCAACCGCTTTTCGCTTACGCAAAAACGGAATGCAATGTAATAGGTTAAATGTTTCACCTCCGAATAGGTGGAGAAAAAAAGTGCAAAATCACTATTTTGGTGTGTAAAGGTGGGGAAACCATTCAGCACCCTAGGGACAGCCCCCCAAAGAATAACTGCGTAAAAAAACCCTAAAAAAATGTAGGAATACCCAAAAAAAGCACTTTGAAAAAGGGGGCAAAAAAGTGCAACGTGGGGGTACAGACTTAAAAACTAGCGAAATTGACTTTTGTGGGGTCTGCAAGTATGGGTGAGGTGTTTTTTTGGATTGCAGGTGCTTGCTTCAGGTACATTTTTTATGTTTTTTAAACGACTTTATACCATGCTTGCACTCATTTTCAAGTACCCCAAATTTGACAGGACTACTTATTTTCACCCAAAAAAACTGCTTAATGCTATTCTTCACCACTTGTGCAATGACGCTAATTAGAAGAAATGTACACACCTTAAGTACCCCAAATAGCTTTATTAGGGCTATTCGGGGGCATGTACATTGATCCCCAATGTTAGTACATCTTTTAGGGGGTGTCAGGCTGATTTCCCCAATTCTGTCAGCACTTTCGCCTGGTTTGCATTTGCTGGGTTGCGTTTTCACGTCTTTTGAAATTGAATATGGCGAATAGCGGGGGCGCACATGATAAGTTTCCGCGGCTAAAATACGTGATGTCAGCGAAAAGTACGGTATGCGAAAAGTATTTCCGGTGCAAAACTAATTGAATACGGGTCATAGAGTCTTAGGTCTTTGAAATATCTAAGTCCTTTATGTCATAAAGCTTTGATATATTAGTTGAAGTCCAGAGACATTAATATGACATCCGTTTATAATGTGATGAGAGACGTATGTCTCTTTATTGTTTTCCCTTTGTCCGAAGCTTTCCACTATTACGGTAATCCTCTGTTAAATAGACACTTGGATGTCAGAGATATCCTCTAAGCCTGTGTTCCTCAATCTTGTTTCAGCTTATATGGCATTCAATACATATATTCCCTTTGAGATATAACTATTACTATAATACTATTTAGCTGGCGATCGTGTGCTGAGCTGCCGGGGAGAGTTTCAAGGGATATCGTACACATCGGCTCATCTTGGGCACATCGATATGTGTGTGGCCACCTTTAGACTGCAGATTACAACGCAGAAGCCAGAGTAGGACTTTGTATGTGTTGACTTTGTTACGATTTTCACAGACACTAAGCAAAGTCTATAAATGGACACTTTGTCACGTTGTTTATTTAGTAATGTTGTACAAAGTATCTCCTTCAGCTAACACGCTGCTTTCATTTAAGTATTGCCTCTTCTAAATTGTTATTGTGTCACAGTTCCCTTCTATAGCTGAGTGGATAGGATACCGGTCTTTTATTTCTTTCGCTTAGATCAGTGGTTCTCAAACTCAGTCCTCACACGGTTCACGTTTTGCAGGTCACCAGCAGGTGCACAGGTGCATCCATTACTCACTGACACATTTTAAAAGATCCACAGGTGGAGATAATGATTTCACTTGTGATTCTGTGAGGAGACCTGGAAAACATGCACTGTTGGGGGTCCTGGGGACTGAGTTTTAGAACCTGTGGCTTAGATGATTTGTTATGGATTTGCTTGTACACTCCCCCAATGTCTATCTGCATATAATCTCTGTGCCATCTTCTGACATAACTGATATAGTAACACCCAATATTTATTGCCTCCAGCTCAAATAGAATTAGATTGGATATCCCCTTCTATTCCCTCTCTCATAAGCTTCTGCTTCCTGGTGTAGACTGATTTATAATAAGGTTGATAGTGTCGTCTTGAATAAATACTAGAAGGGGCTGTTATTGAGAGGTTGTAGCGAGTGTGATGCTTTGTCTTTACTCACAGCAGGATGACGCTGCAGCAACTGCCTTCTGGCTAGCCTTTATAGTGGGAGCTGTCCCGTCCCCTTTTTCAGGATCAACAGCACCACCTGCCTCCTGTCCTCAGGCTTTCTCACTGTGAGTCTGGACTCTGCTGTGCTGGCTGCTGCTCACTCACAGGCAGCTCCGTGCTGCTAGATTCCGCCTCCTGCCTGGGTATATTTATCATCCGTCCAGCTGGCGCACACTGACAGCCTCTGCTACCACCGGGTCCCACCTCCTGTCACTCTGTCGCAAGTGGGATGCCTGATAGCCACCTGGCTTGGATCCTCGGAACAGCCTTATATGGGCTCCGCCTCCAATGCTCTTGGCGATTGTGTATCCAGTGATGCGACACCTGACCACGCAATATATATCGGGCGGTCGATACATACTGCACGATGTGGGCATCGGCTCCATCCACTATGCCGGTGTCGGCATCTGGGTCGTTCCATAGGCCCTACATGCAGGCCGATGGAACAACCCCGATGGATGACCCACAGGAGTGCGCAGGGTCATGCATAGTGGGTACACACTGGCCGATGTGGACGATATGTCGGCCCAATAAGCAGGGTCAGGTGACATATCGTCTAGTGTGTATGTACCCACCTTTCCTTTACCTGACTCTTCTTCTCCACATTTCTCTCACTCCTCTTCTTTACCTCCTTCATTCCTGTCACCTGTCTAATTCCATTATCCCCTCTTTTTAACAGCCTCAGTAATTTTAACTCACCACCATGTACTGTACCTGCCTCATTTCTATCATCTAGTTTACCTCTCCATCTTGCCTGCCCTCTCCAACTTCACCATGTCCACTGGCTACTGCCCTCTATTCCCCAGACACAACCACTGCAAAATACACACACATCACACACCCATTTACTTACCTCCAGGGGTGCCTCGGCAATACACACAAAAAAACAAGCCCAAAAACAAGCAACCTTAAAAAAACAAACCCATAAACAAGCAACAAGCTACTTGCAAAAAAAGCAAGCAGCTTGCAAAAAAAAAACCAAGCCCAATTCCGCTTGTTATAAGCTTACTTGGCAACTATGGTCTTTGACACTGTGAGAAACTGCTGCAGCACCAGGGCTGCACACTGATTGGCTCTCATTGTCTCAGAGAGCCAATCAGAGCTAGTAATATGACCTGTGTTGCCTAGCAGCAGCCTAGAGAGAGAGCACGGACAGGGTCACGTCTGAGGCAGTGAGAGACAGCCTCCAACGATCCCCAGGGCCGCCAAGAGCCGCTGCGGCCCTGGGTAACAGGGGGCATGGCCTAATTGCTGGAGGCGTGGCCATGCCCCCTTCGGAAAAAGAAAGAAAAAAAAAGATTTTCAGCTCCGTGAAGCGGTGCCACGCGCTGGCGAGAGGGGCACTCTGAGCCCCTTCAGCCTGGCGCAAAGCCAGGGGGGGTGCGATCAGTGTGATCGCTCCCCCCCACAGGCATAGGAGACTGCTGTGGCTACTGCTCAGCAGCTGTGAGGGAGGGGGGGGTGGCGTCGGACCCGGGCCCCCGCCGGGCCCCTCAGGGAGCCTGGACCCGGTTAATTTGTAACCACTCCCCCCCCTCTCGGCACCCCTGATGATCCCAGCAGCATGAGCCATGAAGATTTTTAGATACAGAGACACAGCACACAGCAGCCAGGGGAGGCATAGCTTTTAGAATTTAAAGGAAAGATGCCACCATCGGAGCACCATCAAATGCTTACAATTCGATGGCAGAAAACATCGGAATGCTGCCATCAAAATGGTAAAAACACTAACATCGAAAGAAAAACATAGATGGTCAACAAACATCGACCATCAATGTCCATCCCTACCAGTGAGTCACTAGAGGGTAGCTCTGGTGAGCGGAACTACAGACTGATGCTAGCACCAGCACTCCCTCCTTATCAGTGGCGTAACTAGGGGCGGTCGGGCAGGGTGCGTGCCCCCCCGCGCCGCTGGCCACGGTCCGGCCCGCCCTAGTTAGCCACCAGTGTAGCGCCGACCGCAATGAGTGCGGTCAGTGCTACACATTTACACAGGACCGGCGCTAGGCTTCCAGCGCCGGTCCTGTGCTGCACGCCTGAGTCCGTTCCCTCCCCCTGAGCGCTTGCCCAATAGCGCCAGGAGCCGGGCTCAGGCTGTGCATAACACACGCATCGCCGCCAGCGCTGGCGGCGATGCATGTGTTAAACAGCAGCCAATGAGAGTCAGATTGACTCTCATTGACTGCTGCAGCACCCACTGCAAGAGCCGGACTTCCGTCCGGCTCCTGCAGTGGGTAATGGGACAGACGTCATGACGTCATGACGTCTGTCCCATTATGCTGAGCGCGCCAGCCCGGGAGGACTGGCGGGCGGCGGGAGCGGCGTCGCGGACTGAAGGAGCAGCAGCAGCGTGGATTCAGGTAAGTATGTTTTTATATATATATTTTTAAAAACCTGTCAGCACTACTGGGGGCACAACGGGGGTGGCTACCACTGGGGGGACCTCTACTGGGGTGGGGGCACAACGGAGGGGTGGCTACTACTGGGGCACCATTATTAGGAGGACCTCTTCTGGGGGGGGGCTATTACTGGGGGCACCATTATTAGGAGGACCTCTACTGGGGGGGCTATTACTGGGGGCACCATTATTAGGTTTACCTCTACTGGGGGGAGGGCTATTACTGGGGGCACCATTATTAGGAAGACCTCTACTGGGGGGGGCTACTACTGGGGGCACCATTATTAGGAGGACCTCTACTGGGGGGGGCTATTACTGGGGGCACCATTATTAGGAGGACCTCTACTGGGGGGGGCTATTACTGGGGGCACCATTATTAGGAGGACCTCTACTGGGGGGGCTATTAGTGGGGGCACCATTATTGGGAGGACCTCTACTGGGGGGGGCTATTACAGGGGGCACTTAATCGGGAGGGGGAACCTCAACTGGGGACCACTACTTGGGGGGGGACTACTACTGGGGGCATTATAAAAGGGGCCTACTAATCGGGGTAATGCACTGGGGGGACCACAACTGGGGGCAATAACAGGAAGGACCACTACAGGGACCACTGGATAGGGGGGGTCACTACTGGGAGCCTGCATCAGGGGGACCACTACTGGGGGCACTGCATGGGAGGGGGGGACTACTGCTGGGGGCACTATATAAGGGGGTTACTGCTAGGGGCACTGCGGGGACCACTACAGGGGGCACCAAATAGGGGGGATCACTACTGGGTGCCTGCATAAGGGGGACCACTACTGGGAAACCTGCATGGGGGGACTACTGCTGGGGGCACTATATAAAGGGCACTGCATAGGGGGGGGGACTACTACTGGGGGCACTACATAAAGGGCACTGCATAAGGGGATACCACTACTGGGTGCACTGCATTGTGGGGACTGCTACTGGGGGCACTGCATAAGGGGGAACACTACATAGGGCACTGCATTTGGGGGGACCACTACTGGGGGCACTGAGTAAGGGGAACTAATTGGGGGCTGTATAAGGGGTCCACTACTGGGGATACTGTATAAGGGGCACTACTATGGGCCTCCATAAGAAGGACCACAACTGCATACCGGGGGTACTGTATAAGGGGTACTACTGGGGTTAAGGTGCATATGGATAGGAATGTTCAGCGTGAAAATAAAGGGGTGTGTCATGTTGACATGCCCCATTTTTAAGTGACCACGCCCATTTTTTTTCAGCGCACATATCGGGGTGGTGGTAGGGGGCTCCCTTTTCAAATTTGCCCTGGGCTCCAAGTACCCTAGTTACGCCACTGCTCCTTATATACCCCTAGAGTGGCCACGAGCTTCTCCTTCCCGCTCATTGCGCAAGCCTAACTTAGGTGGCTCGTGACAATGCTAGCATGTTCTCAATGCCCACGAGCCACTATTTGCCCAGTCATCAGTAAACCTTAACCCCACACCCATTGTTAGTTTATCCTGCTGTGGCTTCTACCTTATTAGTATAAACACAAACCTCACATTTATTACAATTTAAATACATCTCCCCAATATATATATTTTACCTAATAAAAATGAATAAATGACACATTAACATATAACATCTCCCTTATACATCTTTTACATCTTAAATAGAATTATATAGTACTAATACACATATTTCCCTTCATTTATGTTAAAAGTATTTGAATAAATAATACCTAAATGTGGAATTTATTTAATACCTACATCAACCAATAATTTTACGCAGAATGGTTATTTGTTATGTACATATATATATATATATCTTCCTCTATATTAGCCATATATGTAATATAGCTACAGATCTCACAGTAGCCATCAACATGTCACTCTACAATCCATCTGAAAAAGTTTAAAAGTATGAAATGCTTCAAAACCATCATTTTGAAGACACCACTACTAACTTGTCATCTACCGTAACCCTTTGAGGCGCGTTTATGTTGTCACACTCTTATTGTATGCTTATGTTAGTTACAAAGGACTAGGGAACTTTTGCGAGGAAGACCAACTCCAGGGAATTATACAATAAGAGAACCAAATGAGTGTTATAAGAATGAGGTAGTTTAAACCTCTAGCATGGGGGCTGGCATGAGGTCTGATCACTTGACTTAGCCTGCTTATAATATGGCAGGGCCAGGGTGTGTTTGTGTTGGACTTATCTAGGAGCACTAGGAGTAGGTCCTTTGTCCCCTCATGCCACATTACCTCCTCAAGAGGGCTGGGCCAAGTCACTGCTGTGCCATATGTTCTTGCTTGTAATATTGACGTGGCCGACTTGTAATATCTTATGGTCTTTTATTGTGCCCAGGCAGGTTTGACATGGTGTGAGGGATGTGTTGTCTTAGACTCAGCCCAGTGTATGGTTAATGCGGCTATGGTTAAATTTGTTGTGCCCCATAGTGGTAGATTGGTTCCACATTTCGGCATTAAATTTTGATTTCAGTATTTGTGAAGATCGAATTGGGTTCAACTGACTGGGGAAGGGCTCTTCTTGGTTATTGAGGATCTGTTTTGGGTGTTTCCTTTGTTTCTTTAGCTTCATTTGGTATCTTGCGGTGGCTGGAAAGAATGTCAACTCAACCGGGCCGGAGTCAATCATTTATTTTGGGTGCACTCATTTCGTTGACTGTTAGTTGTCTGACCAGCCTGATGGGGGCAGCGTCCTTACCCAAACAGGTGGGTAGTCAAGTTTGAAGGTTTAGCAGATATCTTTTGTAGTGTTATAGCTGTGCTATAGTTGAGTTGTGCAACTTGGGCGGTATCTACCTACAATGCATGTTGTTGATTGTTATTGTGCATTGTGGATTGTGCTGATTCTGGCCGTCCTTTCTTTGCCACCATACTCTCCTTTTAAATATAAATTAATGAAATAAAAAAAAAATACTTTTTTCTGCCAAATTTATGTCTCTGTGATTTATTTATTATTATTATTGTTATTATTATTATTATTATTATTATTATTATTATTATTATTGAATGATGGTGGTTCAATAGGTAAGGTAATAAGACCTCTCATGTGTATAATGTTCTCTATTTTATGCTTATTTCCCACCAGGCCAGAGCAGGTAGACCACTGCTTCCCCTCACGGCTATTAGACTGCACCTTATATCAGACATACTGTCCCAACATCAGTTGTTTGATGGCAGGGCTGGTGGAAACATGGTCAAACATTGAAGTGCGTAGTCTTATCAGATTTCTGCATCTAAAGGGCTGAAATTCATCGCCAACTTGTCCAGGTGTATGGTGATAACGTCATGAAAACAGGTTTGGGTTTGGTGCACTGCCTCTGATAATAGCAAGACAGACGTTCAAGATGAGCAGCGATCCGGCCAGCCAGGCACGTCCGACAATGGTTATCTGGTTGCAGAATTTCATTTTGGGTTATATGGTCACTTTCCTACAAAAGTCTGTCTTGAAACTTAGCTCTCTTCAGACACTTTTCTAGAATCTCTTTGGGTGTCTCCAACTGTTTAGGCCTAGTCTGTCTTGGTGCTTGTACTTACTGTTCTCTGTGGATCTCTGGAACTTCTTATAAGAACATTCTCTTCTCTGTCAAAATACTGTAAGAGCTTATCCACTAAAATGTGTTAAACAAATATTATGAGCTTTACTCCTTTTCACTCACAGTATATGTATTTATATTTAATAAATTAGTCTAATACATCTGGTATTCACTAGTCTGTGAGACTCCAGAACTTGGGCATTTAGCCATCTTTCCTATCAGGATTCATTGAATCAGTAGCCAATTAATACTAATAAAAATAGCTAGACTAGAGTCCAACTACAGCATTTGTCATGATAGTGATCAAGGAGCTCCAGGACCTGAGTTCCTTCAACCATAAAGTGATGTCAGTATAATCTGTTTAAATGGAAAGCATATATCTTCCCTTGTAAGGTGAAACAGATGATGTAGAGGGATGTAGTGAATATACCTAAACCCAGCATCCTGGCTGATGAAATCCCGGCGCCGGAATGCCACTACCTGGCCAGAAGACCAGCGCCGGAATACAGACAGTAGTTGACATGCCGACACTGGAATGCTGGAATCCCGACAGCCGGGATGCTGAACTTAAGTATAGCAGGCTTGTTAGGTCTTTGCCGCAGGGAGGAGGGCTAAGTTTAGGCATCACAGGGATGTTAGGGTTATGCTGGGGGAGGGGGAGGTTAGGGAGAGTTAGGTTTAGGCACAAAGGGGGGAGGGTTAGGTTTAGGCACTAACGGGGAGGAATAGTGTTAGGATGTAGGAATAGAGGGTTATGGGGAGAAGGGGGGAGGGTTACTATACTTACCGGACCCTTGTAAGGATCCTGAGCATCGGGATGTCGCTGACGGTGTTTTGACAGCAGGCATCCCGACTGCCGGTATTTCATACCCATACCGATGTAGATACATACCAGTATACCTTGATGTCTGCGTGTAATATCTTCTTTTTCTAAACCCAATTTTCTGTGTTTGTTGTGGAATGCAGATGAAATGCTATTATTCCTCTTCCTTTCTGCCTGCTTAGTGGGACCAAATCCACTGACGCATTTCATTGGCTGGCACTTCATCAAGAGGATGATGTGTAGTTCTTGTTCTCTGTTGTATATATAATTATAGATAGTTGTATATATAAATGAATTAATAGTTGTGATGTGGTGATCCAAGAATGAAATAAAAACCCTTACTTATGTGATTTCCTCTGGTTAAATGGGCAAAGATGATGTTTCTTTCTACTATATCTGCCACATATTTTATAGTTCCATCCCAATATTTCCCTATTATGTCATTGTATTTACTTTAAATGTAAAACTTGCCATATTTTTAAACCTTTCTCTAAATTCCCATGATGCTCTTGTTGGTTACTTTGAAAAGTAGATCTGACTATGTGATTTCCAACTTTACTGCGTAAACACATTTCAAGTGACATTTGGCTTCTAAAAAGTTTTTAGAGATGCACTGTCCCATGATGGAAAATATTGGCTAGTATTCAAAAATCTTAATCACAATGACTTTGATGTCTGATTTGCAAGCTTTGGTTTATTTGGGACACTCCTCGTTTCTATTCTATTTCATGGTTCACATGCACACACATACAGATTTTCTTTTAATCATTATCACTATCTAATCTTCTAATCTGCAAAATACACACAGGGATATAGTTTATAATACAAGAAATACAGTATATTATGTAAAGTTTTATTAGCGATAGTGGTGTTTATATATTGAGTTTTTCTGTTCAGTTATTAAAGCTCAACTAAGTCCAACATTTTAAAGGGTTGTAAACAACACTCATGTTATTACAATGAATGAGTACTAGTTTGTCATGAAAAAGGGATTCAAAATAGCTCTATGTCCACACAATTGAAAAAAGTTTGAGGATTGTAGATTTCCATGTAAGACCTAGGCCAAGTCAAGCAAAAAGCCACTTCACATTACACAATCTTCCCTTGGACAATGCTCCAAAACCCACAGAGAGAAGTTAGCCTCCATGGTACCCGTTCTAAGCAACCAGAAACTATTCCTATATACCCACCGTTCAGCTGTCCTTTCCTTACTCAGATAAATTCATGTGTAGACTGTACCCACAGTGCTCACACAATATATATCCTAAAAATCCACCGATGGAAATATTCCTAGTTTCACTGCTACATTCCCAACAGTGATAGCTGTGAGAGCAAAGTGACTCTATATGCACATACTGTCAGATTTGAGCACAGACCTGGGTCAGAGTATGGCTCACTACCTGTGCTGGAGCCTGGAGCACAGGTAGTGAGCCTGGATTTCAGTAACCAGTTTAGCTGAATCCTGTATCCTGCTTTTCTCTAATGCACCTGACATGACTTGTTCCTGACATTCCCCTTGTCTGCTATTTGGCTATGATTCTGCACCATATGGGTCTAATCTTTTGGTGATTCTTTTGAATTATCTGCAGTCCTGGTTTGTCAACCAATCATTCTGTCAAGTCAAAAGCCATGTCACATCTAGAGGCTTGGCAGAAGAACACAACTTGTGGTCCTTAGAGCAACAAAGCTCAAATCCAGGTATGCAGGTCACTGGTAAATACCAGGGACATGTTTAGTGTTCACTCTAGCTCCGGCGGCAGGCAGGGTGCCGGAGCTAGAGAGGGCAACTTTGTGCGCGCGCCGGAGGAGCAAGCGCGTTCGGAAAAGGGGCATGGTCATGAAAAGGGGGCGTGTCTATTAGACGCTTCCCCTTTTCGTCATACTTGGGGGCGTGCCCGGCACTTACGAACACACCGGGCAGCCCCCAAGCGCTGCAGACAGTGAGAATAGATGCCGGGCGCATGCGCCCGGCGTCTATTCTCCGGCGGTGACCAGGTCACCGCACATTTCTCCACCCGCGGGACACTGCGTCCCGCGGGTGAAGACGGCACCCACAGGCTGTGAGGGCAGGGCGCTTTTTGCCCTCCTTCTGGAGGGCAGGGCGCCGCGCCCCGCTAAAACAGCCTAGCGGGAATGCTACATGTTAGACTCTGTAGCTCTGCTACTGCAAGCACATTAGCATAAGTGGATTCACTAAAACAAAATCATGACATGTACTAAAGGGGCCTATCCATTACCCGGCTTTGTGAACAATCCGACCAAAACAAGGAGGTTTTGGTCGCATTGTACACAAAGTCGGGTAATGGATAGCCGGCAAGGACTACTCGTCAGGTTCGGTATGTTCAGAGATAGGAGGTCAGACTCCTGCACTGAATGACGTTCAGTGAACTCCATTCAGTGCGGGAACTGCACCTCGGCGACCTGAAGGTCTGAACGTTAGACGTTCAGTATTTCAGGTCACCTAGTGGATAAGCCCCTTAACACTGTACCTACCTGTTGCTTCAAAATGATCACTCAGAAATATTTCACATTTAGCATGTCGACACCATATGCGTGCGCAGAATCCGCCACCGGGACATAGACTATTCACCTGGATGACCAGGTGAGTCCAGGTGAGTAGCGTATATGGGGGAACGGGGTAGTTAATGAACTGGTGGAGGGGGTAGTGCAGAAGCAGCACCCACTGTGCCTTTAGTTGCAGCCATGAAAGGGGCAATAAAAACTGTTCCCTTTCTTCTAAAACCGGTTCTGAATTGGACCTTTCCATATGTCAATAATTAGTACTGCAGGCTTGTTCTGGTGGTGAGACAGTCACTTGCATCATGATCTGTACATAAAAGCTAACCTTGGCCATTCAAAACTTAAAACTAAAAAAATATAATATATATATTTTTTAAATGGTAGATTCATCACTGTTTGTTGCATATCCCGGAATGTTTGGAATTTATTAATGTGCATCATTTCTCACACAGACCACATGCATGTATGCCCATCTAATACATTAAACAAAACACATGAGTGTCCACATATAACATGCATCTGTGACTTCTATCATTCTTCCTCCCATTTAGGAACCCTATGTGTCAATAACAACATGCATTAAATGCAGATACAACACATGTAGCACATAGAAGGGAAATGCTTACAGTAATTGCCAATCTCAGTATCCACGACACGTACTTCCATCTGATTTTATAAGAGAAAGTAGTGATATTACCATTCAGTTGGCATCATATCATACTCCTCGTGATTAGATCAATATCCAGTTTTTGTTTCTTCATCGCTGCAGAGCTTGATATTGGGTGCGGTTTGGAAAAACCTGGAGATCCTGCAAGATATTCTTGTGGAGAGAGACACTTGTTAAACCATGCCAAATATCTTTAGCAGAAGAAAAACACAAAGCGCTCACAGCACTATCAAAATAGGTTGAAAATGAATATATATAAAGAGACTATTGCAAAAAGTAGCAGTGTCACAATACATATAAAAACAATTCAGAAATCACAATTACATCAATACACTCAATAATATCATAGGATTTCAATCGGCTCTAAGAAATTCACTTGTTATTAATAATAGTATTAAAACTGTTAATTTTGACACCAGTATCGATTAGAGCAGTGTAATTGTCATGGTTTTGTCAGATATCTTTAGCAGGTACTAGATGTTTTTGGAGAATGTCTAGACCTGTAATAAAATGGCATTAGCGCAGCTAAACATTTTCCGAATGGTAACATTTTTTGTCCTGTTTGTTATTCTGGTGTGTGGTTTGCAAAATAGTAAACTGCATGTGAACTCTCTGGGAGACTGTAAACTCTAGCTTCACCACTAGATGGCTCTGAGTGCTTTGTGAGAGTTACAGAGATGAATCATTCTGTGTGTATAGATCTCTGCACTTCGAAATTAATTTGATAGAATATTATAATTTAGAGATGTGTGCAGACCCCATGTTTTGGTTTTGGCAAAACCACCCTCAAGTATTTTGGTTCTTTTCTGTTTTGGTTTTGGATTTCTTTAAAATTTATACAAACAGACAAAATCATGTAATTTGGACCAATTTACTGCAAGCGATTTGGTTTTTAAATCAGAGGGCCTGATTCAGACCCGGTCGCAAATGCTGAGCGCTCGCAACCGGGTCAAAGGTGGCCCAGAGCGCATGCGCACGACGGAGCCGACTCAGTCGTGCGCATGCGCGAGACCCGGATAGCGACGGGCAATCCGTCGCTCCAGGTCTCGTACCAAAGGGGGCATGCTGTCGATGTTTTGTGACAGCACACCGTCTTTGGTGGGCGGTCCGGGGGAGTGGCTGCCCAAATGGAGGCGTTCCCATGTGAATGCCTCCGTTTGGGGCCGGCTCCACTGACATCACGAGTGATGTCAGTGGGAGAGATTTCGGCTCTGTTAGAGCCGAAATCTGTCTGGGGCTTGCAGCAACGAGACCCTACCACAAGGGTCTTGTCGCAAGCCCGAGCTCGCAATTTTGCTTTTTTTGACCCACTCTACTATTTATCCTCCAGCCGTTGGTACGCCATTGGCCTGTCAGACGCGAATGCCTGTCCTAAGTGTGGCCACGCAGTTGCCTTTTTCCTACATTGCATGTGCGATTGCCCCTTCATTAAAATGTTTTGGTGTTTGGTCCAAGATTATACCTATACTTATTGGTGAAGTATGATCCCCTTTCTCTGGGTGGGCGGTATTGGGCATTTTAAACCCTTCTCTCAAACCTACAGCAGGTTGTCATAAGCTCTTGCTCATTGTTTAAGCAGTCACACGTAAATGTGTCCTGCAGTATTGGATTCAGGATGACCTACTCCCACTTGTCTGTTTTGTAAATTAACTATACTTTGTTTTCAGAATGGATTGGATTGAGGCCTATGTACACAAGGAAACTAACACATTTTTCACCATTAGGGAGTGTTACATTGCCTCTCTGTTACACACTTTATGCCTCCAGATTAGTACTTGTTTTCGTAACGCTACATGGTATGAAAAACGGTTATGTCTTAATGACCCTCTGATATTTTTGGAGACTCTTACTAATTCTAATCCTTAAATCTCGCCCCCTGTTTATTGTAATCTGCTACTCTGTTATAGATAGCCCAGCCGGCACTATTCTCCAATATACAGTATACAGTACATGATATGGCACTCTGTGCATTTTTATATTGTGGTGTTCCTACTGTTTTAAGTGTTTATGCTTTGTACAGTACTGTACATGCTTCCAGTAAAAATATGTTTAAAAAAAAAACCCAGAAGAAATGACAGTGCTAGATCTCTGCCGTCGCTATTTGTATGTATGAGTGTTGTATGTGCATGCTGTTCTCATTTGTTTTTGACATTTTTGTGGTTATGGTCAAATAATTTCAGTTTGCGCTGGCAAAAACAAGAATCAGAATATGATCATTTTCTACACAGAGGAAAATCTGCATCCAAGAACTGCTCAGGACTTTCACATCTTGTGTCACTGATCATAAATCACTTATAACTAGACTATCAGTGCCTTGGTAATCATAAAGCAGTTGCTTATTTGAGGACGTTTGTCATACTGTTTAGAATATATGCAGAATAATATAATAAATATAAATAACTAGCTGTTGTCTACTGTGGCTTCAACCATGATGAAATCGCTTACGCCAACATTTTTTTTATATGAAGTGTTATAGTTGTGTTGCTTTGCATAGGGGCCTGTCGCGGGAGTGGCCCATATGACCAGCAACATAATACAGATTGGTGGCAGCAGCGCCTTCACCTATCACCCATAAAAATGTCAGTCACTGTGTGCCCTGTGCACAGACTGCTAGGTAGCCTAGCCTATTCAAGTGAACACGGGTCCAAAGCACCTCTCCCCCACCCCTTACCAGTCGTGCGCATGGTGCCACACCTACTTCTGGAATTGATGATGTCAATAAATTTTGTTTTTGTTGTTGCTCAGCTTTAACTTGACGGATCAGGATTAAACAAAGTACAGGTTATTTCTAGGAGTTTCCACTACAAATGATGCAGTTTTGATGAAAATCGGTTCAATAGTGTTTACACCAACTTGGAACAAACAGACAGACACAATGTTCTTATATTAGTATTGATGAAAAGTTGGTATTATACAGTTTATGATACAATTACAATCACTTTGTAGAAGTTTATAACACAGAATCAGATTGTCCTATACAGTCGGTTGGCAAGAAAAATCCTTTCTTCTGATTAGAAGTGAATTCAGGGATGATCTTCTGATCTACAGTATAAGTTATAATGAGTCTTAATAAGGGTTGCCAGAGCATTTTGGGTTTTGTTGTTCTAGAAATGATGAATTAATTAATTAAATTAGCTCATTACCCCGACCTTTACAAACTCCAAACCCCAACCATTAACCTTCACTGTCACCAAACCCCAACCTCTAAACTTCACTGTCACCAAACCCCAACCTATAACCTTCACTGTCACCAAACCCCAACCTCTAACCTTCACTGCCACAAAACCCCTACCTCTAACCTTCACTGTCACCAAACCCCAACCTCTAACCTTCACTGCCATCAAACCCCAACCTCTAGCCTACATTTGCTTTCAAACCCCTACCTCTAACCTTCATCTGATGTCAATAAGAGTCATAATATCCAGCATAGGGTTGATTGATTTGTCAATTTACTGTCTGTCCCTCTGCATTAATCAATCAATCAATCAATCAATCAATCAATCCAGGCTGGTGTACAATGGTACCTAAAATTTTGTACTTTCATTTTAATAATTCATAAGAACGTCTTGTACATTCCTATTACACGGTGGCAGCACGCTATTTTGTGGTTTTACCTTCTATTTTATTACCACAAACCATTTCTGTTTTAAAAATAGTGGCAACCCATCATTGCTGTAGCAGAGTGACTGTGTGCAGAGCCGTAACCAGGGTGTGCAACCATTGCTGCCCCAAAGAACGTAAGGGCTCTGTTGGTGAAACTGTCCCCACCTCATAACCCTTGGTTCTGGTTAGCAGGGTGCCTGGAATGGCATCCTGCAGCCAGTATTGCTTATGCTTGTGCCAGTGGATGCTCCAGGCACACTGCAGTCTGTGCAGCCGCCCAGGCTTCCCGAGGATGCCCATTCAGCTCTACACTTAACGGTGTTGCTGGCCCCACCTCTTTTGTGCTGCCGACCACGCCTCTTTTGTGCCACATCATTATGTCATGCGCGTGAGGTCATGATCTCAAGGGACGGGGCCAGCACACGGCCCTGACTGTGCAGCTTTCCTTGCAGCATGGTGCCTCTCCAGAGCCCCTCTCACCCATTTTAGCACAGAGTAATTGGATGCCATAGGGGTAGTGATTGTGTTTTCCCTTGGCCTTTGAAACATGCGTAGTGGCACCAGATGCACAATACTTGGAATGGTCCTGTGATCCATTCCTCAAATTTCCCCTAGGCCTATTATATATTTGATTTAGAATTTTATTTTTCAATCAGTCATTTTATTATTTTTTGCCCATTCATATATTCAATTTACAGCATTAACAACTGTTTTGTTAGTACTCATTTTAACTGTCATCTACAGAAGAGCAAAACTACAGCAACATTTGCTGTTTTGGGGCTCTATTTAGTAACATTATTTTTACTAAAATAAAGTGAAAAAGGGTGTTTTCACACCCTTTTCACATGATTTTAGTATCACCTATAGTTATTACAGGGCAATTGGAGTAGAATTCGTAAAGTTCTACTCCAACCCCTAATTATCACTTATTTTTAGTAACCAGATCACATTTCCCATAATTGTAATGGGAAATGTGATCTGGCTAAAGTTACTGAAAATAAATTGTAAAAAAATATCGGGAAAAGCCCTGTGATAATAACGCCACCTGGAGGTGGCGTTATCCAGGGTCTCCCCTGGTTACCAGGCTCCTACTCTGCTCTAACGGGCAGAGCAGATCCGGGAGTCGGTCCCAGTAATCAGCTGTGTGGTCTACACAGACCGCAAGCTGATTACTGTAAAAAACAGAAAAAAAATTGTCAACATTTTTTTTTACTTACCTGACTCCAGGGACCAGTGATTGGGCCTCCGGTGATGCCTCCCCTCTGGTCAGCTGGTCTCCCATAGTGCACTGTGGCCCGGTCATCAGGTGATCAGTCCCAGTGCAGTATGGGAGATCACCTGATCGGAGGCATGGAGGTCATCACCAGAGGCCCGAATCATGCAGGTAAGTGTAATTAATGGAGAGGGGGGGGTCGCAGGGGGCGGAGCTTAGTGCCGGGGGTAGCAGCGGTGGCCAGTTGGTGCATGCGCAGGCACTTTGCCATGGTATGTTTTGCGAAAATACCGTGACTAGTGTGCGGAGGGGATTTGCAGGGACAGAGCTTTATCGCAAGCTCTGTCCCTGCAAAGGATTTGTAGTAAATCCCTGTGATATTGCCTGAATTCGCAATGCAAATTCAGTCGATAATATCACACTACAATCTGCATTCAGTATGAGGATTGTAGTAAATAGAGCCCTTGGAGTGGTACAGTAAGAGTTTCTGGTGATACACTTTTTGTCACCTATATTTATACCTGATTTACTCTAACTTGGAATCCTATTGCTGTATTCAAGTGTGGGGTTCAAAGAAGAACAAACATGGGAAAACAGTAGTTACACAGTACAATACAGTCCAAAGTAGAAACAACAGACAAGGAGAATCCAGGAGACATGGTCAATGGGCAAAAGCAGAGGCCGGTACATGGTAACTGATATATTATGGCAGAATGGCAGGCAATGTAAATCTAAGAGATGTGGTCGGTGGGCAAAAGCAGAAGTTGGTTCATGTAAGGCAGTGTATACGGCAAAGCATCAGACAAACGTAATCCAGGGGATGTGATGGTCTAGGTCAGCGTTTTTCAACAGCTGTGCTATAGCACCAATGGTCCTCAAGTGTGCCGCCGGAGATGCTCGCCAGTGTGCAGCTGCTGCTCAGTGGCAAATGCAGGATTTCTAGAGGGGGGTTTCTAAATGCTTGATTTTAGAGCGAGTGTGGCCAGTCCATGAAGAGGGCATATATAGCACTAATCCAGCTTTAATATGTTATATACAAAGTATATTGTGTTGCATAATTCCAGCATATCCAGGACCAGTGATCACAGTAACCCACTATATGTGTCATACATAGTGTATTGTGTATCATAATTCCAGCATATACAGGACCAGAGATCACAGTAAGCCATTATATGTGTCATACATAGTGTATTGTGTATCTTAATTCCAGCATATACAGGACCAGAGATCACAGTAACCCATTATATGTGTCATACACAGTGTATTGTGTATCATAATTCCAGCATATACAGGACCAGAGATCACAGTAACCTATTATATGTGTCATACACAGTGTATTGTGTATCATAATTCCAGCATATACAGGACCAGTGATCACAGTAAGCCATTATATGTGTCATACATAGTGTATTGTGTTGCATAATTCCAGCATATACAGGACCAGTGATCACAGTAACCCATTATATGTGTTATACACAGTGTATTGTGTGTCATAATTCCAGCATTTACAGGACCAGTGATCACAGTAACCCATTATATGTGTCATACATAGTGTATTGTGTATCATAATTCCAGCATATACAGGACCAGAGATCACAGTAACCCATTATATGTGTCATACACAGTGTATTGTGTATCATAATTCCAGCATATACAGGACCAGTGATCACAGTAAGCCATTAGATACGGCAGTAGGTCCATCCTGCCTGAGCAGAATGTTTTTATTTCAGATGTAGGCATCATTCCAGAGCATTGGAGCAAGTCCAGGAGTCTGAGGGAGCAGCAGAAGAACCTAGCAGTGCCCTGGACATATATGTACATATTGGTCTCCTTATGTACTGGATAATGTATTATTATACAGTATTAATAATTAACCCTATTGATGGTCTATAGCAGTGCACTCCTAACAGTGCATGTTTTCCACATCTCCTAGTTGATGCACAGATATATTTGTTACTGGCTGACACATTTTAAAAGATCCACAGGTGGTGCTAATCATTTCATTTGTGATACTGAGAAGAACATGCAGCACTAGCAACATTGTATTATATTACTATTTCTATTGTGGTCATGGTATGTGCTGGGGAGAGGGGTTTCCAGGCAGACGGAAACCCCCCCTGCGTTTGCCTATGAGCTCGGGCAGCCCTGGGCTCTTCCAGGTACACCAGACACACAGCCCGGGCTGTGACCTATGAGACGCGGCATGCGTTGTCCTATGAAGTCCTGCCCGCATTCACTGTCCTATAGTCCTCTGCACTAGTGATCGAGTGTGACTGAGACTACACACCACTGAGTGCTGCTGATGCCACCACTAGGTCAGGTAAGTCTTTTGTTGGGGACTGGGGCAATAATTGAGTTTTACTTTGTGTTTTCTGTGGGCCAATGTCTTTTACTTATTTTCCTATGGTGGCCTAAGTGTTTTTTTTTTCCCTGTGTGGGTCTATGTGTGTGTTTTTTTTTAACGTGGAGACCTATGTTTGTGTTTTTTTTCCACGGGGGACAATGTGTGTGTTTTTTTCCCTGTGAGGGCCAATGTGTGTGTGTGTTCTTTTTCTAGTGGGGGACTGGTCATGTCCTTGGGCAATTTTAAAATCGCATTCGGTGTGCCGCGAGTTGAAAAAGGTTGAAAATCCCTTGTCTAGGTAATAATAGTTGTGGCTGGAGGCCGACCACACGTGATTAAAATGGCTGCCACGGCACTGAAGAGATTAACCCTCATGCCGCGGCACCATTTTTAAAAGGATCTTTAGGCGCAGTGAGCCACGTACTGTGACTGTATAAGTAATGTGTTTGAACATGTCATTCAATGTGCTGTGCGCAGTTGTGGAAATGTACTTTTTAAATGTTTAGCCTATGCACATAAAGAATGTATAAGTTGTTTTGTTTTAGAAGGTTGCAACAGTTAAGTCAAATGGTTATGGGACATTCTCACCTCCTAGTGATATGTTAATTATCCTGATGTAGTGACCAAACCTTCGTTTATCAGTTTAATCGAAATGCAATGTAGAGGTCTCTGGTGTGTCTCTGTGTACAATACCCAGCAAGTTTGGTAAAAACAAGTTGTTTGTGTTTAGGAAGCTTCTATTTTGTGTAAGAACTTAGAAGGTGTGTAAGACTCAGAAAGCCAAAACTGGTTTAGTCATGGACATGTGAAAGGACGAATGCAATAGAAATGTGCATTACATTTACCTTTTCAGAAACAGTATATGCTAACTCAGTTTGTGCTTAGGAAACCAAATGTTTTTGGGTGGTATCAAGGAAATTAATTTAATTTCTGTGAAATGTAAGACGTATTTATTTTCTATTTTGTGAGACAGCATAATTGGTTGAGAGGAACACAGGACGGATTTACCCCCCTGTGAAATCCCTGTGTAAGAATGATATAAAAAGAGGGCCTGTGAGCCCTGTAAATTCTTTGAGGAGAAGAACTGCTGATTGATAAGATTGATAAGTACCCCTTCATTCGGAAGGTTGAGTCTTTTTTAAGACTTTGGGCAATAAACATTTTCCCTGACTTCAATTGCATCTTAATTCTGCGACCAACAGAATTGCGCCAAACGCTATTCCGTTCTCCGGCTGTTCTGGGTAAGAGCTCCGTGTCTCCAAGTTCAAGCCCTCTGCCAAGCTACCGTGCAGATCTGGTCCATTACGAGAGATCAGGAGGGATCAGCCGACACCAATCAGGGGGTGTGGCCGCAGCTAGTCAAACGCATACACAGCAGAAGCGGTTCCAGGTGACGAGGTAGGAGCCTGAGTGTAACTAAAAGCGGTTCCAAGCTCCGCTGAAAGGAGCTTGGTGGTGGCAGCTTCAGTAGATGCCCACAGCGCAGTGGACAGAGTCAGTGACAGGCGGTCACTGACGGTGAGTGGGAGTCCGAAAGCGCTAACCCGTGACCAGGGCTGGCCTAGACGAAAGGCGTCTGGTCTCAATAGTGCAGTAACAAAACCAGCTAGATACATAAGGAACTCTTATAATAATCAAGCACTGTAATGCATGCTGGGTTTCCTTTAATAGGCTGAAAGCAAATTACCTCATTCAGTCAATGTGCACATGCTCTGTGGTCAGGGTCACCATCAGGGGGGACTGTCTGGAGACCCCCAGGCTCCAGTGTGTGTGTAACTATGCCCCCCCCACACCCCAGTGTATGTGTCACTGTCACCATGTCATCCCCCCCAGGCTCTAAAGTGTATCACCATATCGTTCCCCCAGGCTGCAGTCTGTTTCACCCTGACCATCCATAGTGCATACAGTATGTCACAGAGCCGTTGCTGTAGCTAGACATTTTGGTGCCCTGTGCCAGAATTTGCATCGGTGCCCCCCATGTTGTAAACAGGGACAAGTGCGCATTACAGGCGCGTGTCCATAAAAAGGGTGTGGCCACACTATACTATCCCCCAATTCACATTACGAGACATAGTAGTTCCCCTCATTGACATTACACTACATAGTAGTGTCCCTTATACACGTTAGTAGTGCCCCTTACAGATTACGCCACACAGTAGTAGTGCCCCTTACAGATTATGCCACACATTAGTAATGCAAATTACACATTATGCCCACAGTAGTGCTCCTTACACATTATGCCCACAGTAGTGCTTCTTACACATTATGCCCACAGTAGTAATGCCCCTTACACATTATGCCCACACAGTAAATATCTCCCCTCTCCCTTACACATTAGGCCAAACAGTAACCCCCCTCCCCTTTACACATTAGGCCAAACAGTAACCCTCTCCTCCTCCCCCTTACACAGGCCAAACAGTAACCCCCCTCCCCCTTACACATTAGGCCAAACAGTAAAAATCCCCCCTCCCCCTTACACAGTATGCCAATTAAAATCCCCCATCCCCGCACATAAAGCAGCACTTAGCTTTATAACGAGCCAGGGGGCTCGGGGAGCTGCAGCCTCTGTATCTGCCGCAGTAGGGGGAATGGCAGAGGGCCAGCGGCTCATCATCGCAGTGCACCTTGGGACTGACTGGGAGACGTCATGACTTCTCTCCCAGTACACAGTGATACTACTAGAAACAGAGAGGGGGCGCTGCAGCGCTGCCCAGCCCACTGTAAAGTATATAAGTAGCAGTGTGCCCGGCAGTTAAAGACCCAAACACACCGCTACTATTAATCATTGTAGCGGGCAGTAGTGGCCATGATTGTAGGTGGAGGTGGCCCGTTCCGCCCACAGAGCAAGTGCGCTTTGTGCGGGTGCACCGTCCGCACCACCCTAACTACGGCCCTGATATGTCATATGTCTCCATGTCCCTCCTGGCCCCAATGTATGCATCACCATGTACCCCAGACCCCAGTATGAATGTTACCATGTCACCTCCCCAGACCCCAATGTGTGTCAGCTTGTGGTCCCCCCACATCTATCTTGCCTCCAGGTGACTAGGATGAAGTTACACCACTGGGGAGGACTTCTAAAAACAAGCCTTCCCTGCACTCTGTGAATTTCTACTGCAGGTCTGCGGTGCTCCATCTATGTGTGCTGCACTAGAGAGTGCCAAGTGAGTGAAGATTGCATTGCAGAGGAGAGGACAGAAAGACCAGCCAAAAAAGAAGGTAAGTAATTAAGATGTTTTTTTAGCAGATCAGAATCATAGAGAGAAATAAGTGATTGTGTTTTGCAGGGAATAGGTAGCAGTGGTGGTAACGGTGGGGGGAGTGGGGTCCTCCCTATTTTGTCAGTTCTGGGCCCCACAACAGCCCTGTCTGTGGCACCAGAAAGCTAGTTTGTGGGCATAACCCCACAGTGTACTGGTAGGCAATTTATGAGAACTGCACAATCCCATACTTGCCTACCCTCCCGTTTTGGTCGGGAGCCTCCTGAAAATCGGATGCTGCTCCCGGGAAGGCAGACAATCCTCCAAACTGCCGCCCACCCCTCTTAACCCCCCTGCACTTACCTTAGAAACTCCCACAGCCGGGGGGGCCATGACGCGCATCACGCCGAATCGTGCCATTTTGGCTCCGCTCCCTGCTTCACAATGCCGGTAATATCGGCATTGTGTAGCGGGGCGGGGCCAAAATGATGCAATCGCGTGGCCCCACAACCCCTCCACCAACAAATGAGCATCACCTGGCAGGCCCCGCCTCCTCACAATGGCCACGCCCCCTGTAATGCCGATCTGGCTGCTCCCTCCCGGAAGGGGCAGCCAGAAAGTCGGCAAGCCTGCACAATCCATAATGGTGGGCAAGTCACCAGAGTCATGTCACCCACACCTTATATGAGCAGCACCTCCATGGAAAGTCTTTGAAGGCAGCACCAGATGGTCCTTAACATAACGGATAACATCGCTGCTACATCTAAGTACTGCCACTTGTGACAATTTTGAATTCTGCTTTTGCTTTGCCACTCCACAAACTGACACAAAAATGTTTTAGCCTATGAAAAGTTCTGGAACACTGTAATTCAATTCATTCTGCTGTGTGTTATGGTTGAGGAAGAACTGAAGATATGAAAACAGAAGTACAAACAATAAACTTAGGTGTTAAGTAAAATGTGGAAAGGGGAAAAAGAAGGAAACTGCAAAAGCAGTTACTGTGTAGTGGCTGCAACCACCTAAATATGGGAAAAGAAAAAAATAACTTCAGTTCTAAAACACTATAAAATGATGTAGTAGTATGCCTAAATAAACCAATGCTAAATATATATATATATATATACAGATGTGCCCAGCTAGTTTGTTGCTCCATACGCTATTGAGTGCGCCTCGCATGGCGCGCCACACATAAAGTTTTCTTAATGTATCGTAGCGCTGGAAAAAAATCATAACATGTAATACAACTTTTTGTCCACCAGGTGTCACTTTTCCTAAACTACATAGCGCATGCATCTGATTTCCAATGCATGTTCTGTATTACCGCCCGATGATTGGCTGAAAGAAGCATTTTCCACATGGAATCAGGAATGTATATTAAAGCTGTAGAACAATGTCTAATAAAGTTTGAAATCATTAAGCTTTGTATTACACACTGACTGTGCGGTTGAAATTGCACACTTGCGCCAATGTAAGTACTGTCGGCACTGTCCCAGACAGACGTTGTAGTGATTTCATTTACTTTAGGAACTACTGTAGTAATGGGATGAGGCATGTGGCCTAGGGGGCTAATGCCTAGTCTCACTGCTTCTCCCATGGGGTTACAAATTGGATCTCTGGAGCATGCCCAGTGGAGGGGTTGCAATGGGATTTCTGGCGCATGCCCAGTGGAGGGGATACAATGGGATCTCTGGCGCATGCTCAGTGGAGCCGCTCCGTAGCTGTGGTGTAAGGAGGCTCATACAGTAGTAATGCGCATGCCCAGTGTGTTGGGAGTCACACACAATGGAGCCACTCCATACGCCAGTCGAGCTACTGTACAAGGAAGCTCACAGTACACGTACTGTAATTCGCAGCCATCACATCACATACACACAACAGATGCAGTTCTCGCTAGGACAGGCTTGCTTACACTTCCTGTCCCGCCGGTTTGAGACTTTGATAATTTTTTTTTTTTTTTTAAATCTTCACTACAGTAGTTCAGTGCTGTCATCCAGCCCTTACTAAACACAATACATTATATATGTAGATGTGCCCAGTTACTGTAGTTTGTTGCTCCATATGCCATGTAGTGCATTGCTAGTCACGCACTACGCTGTGGCGTATTGAGTCTCAGACAGAGACAGTCAACAGAACCCACTACCAGTTACTGGTCATGAGAAATCACTATAGTGTCCAAGTCTATGACAGCGCCGATATTGACGCAAGTTTGCACTTTAACGTATGTACTGTAATACAGACATCCCACTTTCGCTGTGTTTGACTCCCGACCCACTGGGCATGCGCAGTGCTGTGATCTCCTATATGCCATGGCATACTGTAGCGCTGCATGTCGTACTGAATAGCTTGGGTCCACTGGGCATGCGCCACATATCCCATTGCAACCCCTCCACTGGGCATGCACCAGAGATCCAATTTGTAACCCCTTGGAGCTGGCTGACAGCCACCAAAGTGCCAACCGTGCAGACATTGATGCAAGTTTGCGCTTTAAACACACAGTCAGTTTGTGCTGTAATACAGACTTCCCACTTTCGCTGCATTTGACTCCCGAAGCACTGGGCATGCGCGGTGCTGTGATCTTCCATACGCCATGGCTGGCATACTGTAGCGCTACATGGCATACTGTATGGCTTGGCTCCACTGGGCATGCCCAGAAATCCCATTGCAACCCCTCCACTGGGCATGCGCCAGAGATCCAATTTGTAACCAATCGGAGCTGACTGACAGCCACCAAAGCGCCAACCGTGCAGACATTGACGCAAGTTTGCGCTTTAAACACACAGTCAGTTTGTAATGCAGAGACTTCTCTCTCAAACAGAGCCCACTACCAGTTACTGGTCATGAGAAATCACTATAGTGTCCTAGCCTGGGACAGCGCCGACATTGACGCAAGTTTGCGCTCTAAAGTATGTACTGTAATACAGACATCCCACTTTCGCTGCGTTTGACTCCCGAAGCACTGGGCATGCACTCCACATGTTTTGAATACTGAATAAGTGAATATTTATTAAAAAAACCCCAAAAAACTATATTTTCAAGGTCTCGAACCCACGGGACAAGAAGATGGGAGAAGCAGTGAGACTAGGCATTAGCCCCCTAGGCCACACACCTCATCCCATTGCTACAGTAGTTCCTAAAGTAATTAAATCACTACAATGTCTAAGTCTGGGACAGTGCCGACAGTACTTACATTGGCGCAAGTGTGCAATTTCAACTGCACAGTCAGTGTGTAATACAGAGCTGAATGATTTCAAACTTTATTAGACATTCTTTTACCACTTTATGATACATTCCTGATTCCATGTGGAAAACACTGTACTACTCTATAGTGTACCGAATCACCGCTTCTGTCAGCCAATATCGAGCGGTGATACAGAACATGCATTGGAAATCAGACACATGCGCTATGTAGGAAAAGTGACGCCTGGTGGACAAAAAGTTGTATTACACAGTATGACCTTTTTCCAGCGCTACGCTACATTACAAAACTTTCTGAGTGGCACGACTCATGGCGTGGTGTGTGGCGTGCCTTGCGTGGCACATGGAGCATATGGAGCAACAAGCAAGCGTGCCTTGCATAGCATATGGAGCATATGGAACAACAAGCTAGCTGGGCACAATCTGTATATATATATATATATATATATTTATGAGTGTGTGTGTGTATATATGTGTATATATATATATATATATATATAATGTGCATGTGTATATACATATGCGTGTGTATATATATATATAATGTGTGTGTATACATGTGTATATATACATATGTTTGTGTATATATATATATACACACACACACGTACATATACTGTATGTGTGTATATATATATATATATATATATATATATACACCCATATATATATACATATATACTGTATATGTGTATAGACATTGGCGGCTGCGGTTTCAAACAATCAATTGTTTATATCGATTGTTGAACCCATCGGCCATCGATGGTACAGCTGTCAATGGCCATCACTACAGTATACCATAAAAATGTTTATTTTTATGATATATGGTGTTTTTTTTATAAAAAATTTGTGTTGGAACAGTTTTTAAAAGATGTTCTTGAACTAAATCAATCATAAAACAAACGACAATTTCGGAGCCGTTTTTGAAAAAAAAAATTGTCAGTTAAGTGGTTAAAGCAGTGTTTCCTTTCAGAACCCATTCTGAGACAGCCAAATATTGACCAACCTTTTTTCTTGGAAGTGGACGCCTTTATGGTTGGTGTTGGGGCAGTGATGTGGGTTCTTCTAACAGAAGTTCTCTGCGCCAGAGAGGAATTATGCTGTCGGAGAACTTTTAGTCGTCAAGTTGGTTCTTCATGAGTGGTGATACTTGTTAAAGGGAGCTAAATTTCCAGTGACTGTCTATACCGATCATGAGAATTTGATGCACCTCAAGACAGCCCGCTGTCTAAATTATCGGCAGTCTATATGGTTTTTATTCTTTTCCGGTTTAATCTAGTGATTACCTACCGTCCTGGTAATTAAAACATCAAGGCTGATGCCCTATCCTGAGCATTTAGTTCTGCTGAAGTAGAGGAAGTAAAGGAGGACAAGCCCTTTCCAAACCCTGCTTGCTTCATAGCTGCCACCACCAGGGCCAAGATTCCGCCAGGGAAAACATTTATAGTACCTGAACTCCAGTCCAAAGTACGGTGGGCACATTCATCAAGTTTCAGTGGGCATGCAGGAGTCAAAATAACCTTGGAGCTGATTCTCAGGAGGTACTGTTGGCCAATGGTCCGTCAAGATGATAAGGACTTTGTGGCAGTGTCAGAAACCGTATCGGAAAAATCCAGGGGGTTCGGGTGGCTAGGGAACAAGCAGGTGAGTGACAGTGCTAGGTCTCCCTATTGCAGCCAAAACCAGGTTTGGCTAGACCTGCCCAGAGGCGTGGAGTCTAACTCACTTGGTGGTCAACACCAGTGACCTCTCCAGTTGGGATATGGGTTTCACTGCACCAAGTGAGCAGGTCGCGGTCCTCTGGACAGGTACCTGTGAGTGGCAGGAAGACTGTAACTATATTAGAATGAATACTTGAAGACAGGAGCTCAATGTGAACTGAATACTTGAGCACAGGATCTGGGTATGAACTGAATACTTGAATACAGGAGATCAGTGAATGAACTGAATACTTGAACACAGGAAATCGACATATGAACTGAAGACATTGTTTCCAATCGAGGGGTACAGTTTACCTCTAGATTCTGGAGAGCATTATGCAGGTGCTTTGACATCAATCTGAGCTTCTTGTTGGCTTACTATCCCCATAGTAATGGCCAGACACAGAGAATAAACCAGGATTTGGAGAAGTTTATTCAGATGTATGTTTCAACCAATCAATCTGTATCATGAGGCATTGGGGTACTCTCCATTTTTTACTCAGTTTGCATCCTATGTTACCGGAGTTACCAGGTCTTCGATCACTTCCAGCCATCCGTGGTACAGTGAACCAGTTTTTTAAGATCTGGAAGGAGGTAAAGAAAAATTTATGTAAAGCCTCTTCAAGTTATAAATGGTTTCCGGACAGGAAGAGTAGGAGGGGTCTGGTACTGAGCCCTGGTGATAAAGTCTGGCTGTCAACCAAGCACTTGCGATTAAAAGTTCCTACCATGAAATTCGCTCCCAGATTTATTGGTCTCTTTTAGATTATACAAGTGAACAATCCAGTGGCAGATCATTTGTAACTTCCAGGCACTCTTAGAATATCTAATGTGTTTCATGTTTCTTTTCTAAAAGCCCTAGTACTTAATCATTTCTCAACACTTTGCAGTCTTCCTTTTGTGATTCCGGTGTACCATCAGGAGGAATATGAAGTATAACAGATTTTGGACTCCAGGGTTTCTATAGGAGCTTTTAAGTTCTTGGTGGATTGGAGGGGGTATGGCCCTGGGGAGCACTGCTGGGTCAAGGCCTCAGATATTCATGCACCTCAGCTCCTTCAGAAGTTCCACCAAAGGTTTCCTAACAAACCATTTGTGGGGTGTTCGGTGCCCACTCCTAGAGGGGGTAATGTCACAGTGTGCTGGACTCGGGCTGTTACTTACCAGGTCTGGCATCACTGGAATCCTGGCAAGTGGCGGGCAGCAGGCAGGGAGTCCCCAGCACCCGCTACTGTGTCTGCTCCTGGGTCCCCCTGCAGTGCAGCTGCAAAGTGCAGGCGTCCGCGGCTCCCCTAGGAGTACGCGCACTGACCTGCAGGAGGATGTAAAGGGACAGGCGTGCCAAATGTGAAGTCATGTTTGGCGCGAGATTTGAACTCCTCCCTGTAAGAGGTCCTAAAGTATAGGCTCCATTACCTTACTACAGCATTCATGCATATATTGGCTATCTGATCCTGACCTTGGCTTTGTTTGTGACCCATTTTTGTCTGATCCCTGGTACTGTGTTTGGTAATCTGGTTCTGATCTTGGCTATCCTCCATGACCTGCATACGTCTGCTCCCTGGTACCGTATTGTCCGTTTGGTTCTGACCCAGCCTGTAGTCTACGCTGATATTCTTCTCCACTCCATCCAGAGTTCACCAGCACCTGTATAAGGGAACCTATTCTGAGGGCCGTGATCTGTGTGTCAGACGCAGCTAAGTTCATACCTTCTTGCTAGGGTCCATGGTGAATCCCGCCGGCAAATTAGACTCCGCGCCTCAGAAATAGGTCTCGCCAATTCCCAAATATGGGTTGCATCCATTATCTACCCGAGAGTTGCGACCCAATGGCTGCCTCTAGACTGATTCTAAACTTAAAGTAAGTCTCATTAAGACATGCTACAGCTGAACACAAATGGCCCACTAATCAAAGGAGAAATTTAGCACTGGGTTTGAGTATACACTAGCAGTATCCTACAATAAATTAGGCTTCACCAAACAACACCCCCCACCCAGGTAAGAAGACCAATTACAATCAAGTCATTACATCACAATTTTTACAAACATAGATTAATTCCATGAGGATGAAATGTAGGTAACAATTTGTAGCTTGCTAGATGGAAATTAATAACATACGTTTAAAAAGCACAGCTTATCTGAAAGAGATTGAATTGCAGAGTAGTAATGAGAATGTGCAGCTTGAAAAATGAATTGCAAACGTTTAAAAATCATTGCTGATCTGAATGAGATTGAATTGCAGAGTAGTAATGCAGCTTGAAACATGAATTACATACCTACAGGGATGAAAAGAAATAGATGTTCAGTCCAGATTATGCAGATAACAAACTATTTTTTTTAACTGTTTCAGAAATTACACTTTGTGATTTATTACACTTCGTGATTTTAAAACACGGCTGCCATCGTCATCCACGGCTGCCATCGTCATCCACGGCTGCCATCGTCATCCACGGCTGCCTCTAGACTAGTATGTAGTGGAAGGACAGAGAGCTGCTGCCCACTAGATTAAAATAATCATCTCCTGGAAAGTCACATATTTTAATGGGGAAAGTAAATTTAAAAGACTGGGAATGAATGTTGGAAGGGGAAAAAGAAGGAAACTGCAAAAGCAGTTACTGTGTAGTGGCTGCAACCACCTAAATATGGGAAAAGAAAAAAATTGCTTCAGTTCTAAAACACTATAAAAAGATGTAGTGGTATGCCTAAATAAACCAATGCTAAAAATATATATATCAATTAGACATGTATTAATCCCCTGGGACTTGCAACCTAAGGTTTAGAGTGTTAATACATCTACACCAGACACACGGTTACACTGTTACCGAACTAAGAACCTTTTTAGTGTTACATATATCACTTCTGTAAAAATAAGGACAAACAGTAACACTTTTTTAAAAATTCAGAATTGCTAAATTTATTGCAGTATGTTGGTATCTGCAGTAAGATTTGTTTACTTATGTCATTTTATGTTATTTTTCACATATATTGCTACCCCTCCATGGACCCAGAGTATTAATTTAGTTTATAGATACCTTTTTTCATTTTTATTGTTTTTATTTGTACTAAAATTCCTTTCTATCCTTCCTTTCCTAATTGGTAATTAAATGTATTGTTTATGTATGTTTTTATATAATAAATATACCATTTATGGTTTTTTTGTTAATAAATTGCTAATATATATTCTTTAGCATTGGTTTATTTAGGTATACCACTTCAACATTTTATAGCGTTTTAGCGCTGCAGCTATGAAAACAGAAGTATATATTTTCAACCAATTTGCAAATATTGCTTATCTCTATAGTTAAACCTTGCTACCAGAGTGCTCTCATGAGGTCCTGCAAGCTTTCTACTAGAATACTATACTGTGTTCCTGCAACTTTGCTGCCAGTGTGCTATCATATTCCTGCAAACTTGCTACCAGAGTGCTATCTTCTGTTTCTGTACCTTGCTACCAGAGTGCTATCCTGTGTTTCTACAACTTTGCTACCAATGTACAATCTTGTGTTTTTGCAACGTCGCTACCTGTGTGCTAGCAACTTACTATCAGCATGCAAAAAAGTATTCTCCATCTATATTTAGGCACTTTTGCATACACTCTTATGTATTTATGGTGGAAGAAAACATGTATGGATATGTGGCCAAGATGTACCTGAATGAAGAAATTATTTAAACATAGGATGTTAGTAAATTATGTGAAGTTTACATCCAATTGGTTAACCTTGGGCCATATATGTCTCACTGAAGTCCAGTTTTCCCAGTCTTTTAAATTTACATTCACCATTAAAATGTTTGACTTTCCAGGAGATGATTGTTTTAATTTAGTGGGCAGCAGTTCTTTGTCCTTCCACTGCACACTAGTCTAGAGGCAGCCGTAGATGATGATGGCAGCCATTTTTTAAAACCACAAAGTGTATTAAATCACAAAGTGTAATTTATGAAACAGTTAAAAAAAAAGTTATATGCATAATCTAGACTGAACATCTTCTATTTCTTTTCATCCCTGAGGGTATGTAATTCATTTTTCAAGCTGCACATTCTTACTACGACTCTGCAATTCAATCTCATTCAGATCAGGTATGTTTTTTAAACAAATGTAATTAATTTCCATCTAGCTAGTTACAAATTGTTACCTACATTTCTGCCTCATGGAATTAACAATGTTTGTAAAGATTGTGATGTAATGACGTGATTGTAATTGGTTTTACCTGGGTGGAGGATGTTGTTCAGTGAAGCCTAGTTTATTGTAGGATACTGCTAGTGTATACTCAAACCCAGTGCTACATTTCTCCTTTGATTAGTGGGCCATTTGTGCTCAGCTGTAACATGTCTTACTTTAAGTTTAGAATCAGTCTAGAGGCAGCCGTGGATGATGATGGCAGCCGTGTTTTAAAATCACAAAGTGTAATTTATGTAACAGTTAAACAAACAGGTGAATAAACATTGAACAATCAGGTAAAATAAAAAAGCCATTATTTAGCAAATGTACTGTCTGAGCATGCCTAGAAATAAGAGGCACAAACACAACCATTAGAGCTATGTGTGCAAATGCTAGGAGCTTAGGAGATAAAATCTCATAATTAATAGCAATAGTGACTAGGGATGATTTGGATATTGTAGCTATTACAGAGTCATGGTGCAATGAAAACATGACTGGGACATAGCTATAGCAGGATATACTTTATTTAGAAAAGGCAGAATGGGAAAAATTGAAGGAGGGGTAGCAATGTATGTGAAAAATACCATAAAGGCTACTTCAATACAAAATATTGAAGAAAAAACCGAGGCCCTTTAGGTGACCATAGAAACAGGGAAGAAGGACATTTTTTCACACTGGGGTGATTTACAGACCACCAGAACAGGGGAAGGAACTGGACAGGAACCTTTTGCAAGACCACTAAAATGGCTTTAAAAGGAGAGGTGATAATCATGGGAGAATTTAATCTACAAGACAAACTGTGAGGGGTCATTTGTAAGTTCCACTAGAAGTGGGGACATCCTAAATGCCTTGCATGGAGCATCCCTCAAGCAACTGGTGAGGGAGCCCACTTGCAAATATGCTATACTGAATATTATACTCAAAAATGGTGATAGCATATCAGATGTAAGTGTTGGAGAGAACCTAGGATCCAGTGACCATCAAGTGGTATGGTTTAGTATACAGACAGGGTCCGACTCATGTCACACAAAAGAAAAGGTGTTAGATTTTAGGAAGCTGATTTTGCAGAGATGGGGAGGTGTGTAAGCAATTAATTGGCAGATAGGAGGAACATGGAAGGAGTGCAGGAGAGGTGGGACAAATTAAAAAGTGCAATACTGAAAGCAACAGATCTTTGTATCAAAAGGGTTAGGAAAGGCACATGGAAAAGGAAGCCGGTATGATTCACAAAGGATTTCACAAGTGTGAAATCAAAAAAGAAGGCATTTTGGAAATGTGGGCAGACTCAGAATAATGAAGACAAAGAGGTGTATCTTGTCAGAAGGAAAGAGGCCAAGAAGGTGATCAAATGTGCAAAGGCACAGGCTGAAGAGAAAATGGCCCAGTCAGTACGTAAAAGGCCCAAAACTATTTTTAAGTATATAAGTGAAATAAGAAAATCAAATGGTAAATAAGAATGAAGACAAATAGTGAGAGTCTTGTGGAGCGAGACAAGGCCATAGCAGATCATCTAAATCGTTATTTTTGATCAGTATTCACTACAGAAGGAGAGGGGATGGGGCCACAGTTAAGTTGAAAGGATATAAATGAGGTAGATACAAGTATATTTACAGATTTAAAGGTCCTAACAGAACTGACAAAACTGAAAGTAGATAAATAAATGGGGCCAGATAGGATACATCCAAGGATACTAAAATAGCTTAAAGAGGTGCTGGTAACACCATTAACCAAATTATTTAACCAGTCGCTAGCTACAGGAGAAATTCCAGAGGAGTGGAAAATAGCAAATATAATCCCACTGCACAAAAGTGGAAGCAAGGAAACTACCGACCAGTGAGCCTATCATCAGTAGTAGGGAAAATAATGGAATCACTATAAAGAATTGTGGAACATCTCAAATCCAACAATTTACAGGATCCCAAACAGCATGGGTTTACTATGGGGAGATCATGCCAAACAAATCTTATTGACTTTTTTTGACTGGGTGACTAAAGTAATAGATCAAGGGGCTGTAGATGTAGCTTATCTAGACTTTAGTAAGGCTTTTGACACGGTCCCACATTGCAGACTGATAAATAAACTTATAAACTTGGGACTGGATTCTTAGATGGTTAAATGGATAAGAACTTGGTTGCAGAATAGGAAACATAGAGTTGTAGTAAATGGAGTGCAGTCTCAGGAGGGAATTGTGACAAGTGGTGTACCCCAAGGTTCTGTACTTGGACCAGTGCTTTTTAATATCTTTAATTATAATAATGGGAAAGTATGCCTTTTTGCAGATGATACAGAAATATGCAACAGGGTAGACACACCAGGAGGGGTAAAACAAATGATGGAGGATCTAGGCAGACTAGAGGAATGGTCAAGAACATGGCAACTACAGTTTAATGCTAAAAAATGCAAAATCATGCACTTGGGTCTCAAGAACCCAAAAGCTAAATATAGTATTAAGGGTACTCTAAAGGAAACTACAGAGGAGGAAAGGGATCTAGGAGTCACTATTTGAGGTGACTTAAAGGCAGGTAAGCATTGTAACAAAGCAATGAGAAAGGCAAGTCAGGTGCTTGGTTGCATAGGGAGAGGAATCAGTAGCAGAAAGAAGTAATAATGCCACTGTATAGGTCATTGGTACGGCCTCATCTAGATTACTGTATTCAGTTCTGGAGGCCACATCTCCAGAAGGATATAAATACATTAGTGACTGTACAAAGAAGGGCAACTAAAATGGTGCATGGCCTACATCACAAAGCTTACCAGGAAAGACTAAAAGATCTTAATATGTATAGTCTGGAACATAGTAGGGGAAAGGGGGGACATGATAGAAACTTTTAAATATATCATGGGTTTTAACAATGTGCAGGAGGGAGATATTTTTCAAAAGAAGGGAAGTACTAAAAAACATGCACTGATACTGGAGGGAGGTAGTTTCAAAGGAAATCTGAGGAAAAATTACTTCACAGAAAGGGTAGTGATTTAGTGGAATAGCCTCCCATCAGAGGTGGTAGAGGCTAAGACAGTAGGGCAATTTAAACATGCTTGGGATAGGCATATAATATTCTTACAAAGATCTGAGGATCACAAATGGTTGAGGTTACCAAAAGGTAAAAAAGGGGCAGACTATATAGGCCAAGTGGTTCGTATCTGCCGTCAAATTCTATGTTTCTATGTTTATGTTTGTATGCTCACATCCTTTTTACTGCTCCCAAACCCCTGATGAAAAACACAGCAATTTGTGGCATTATGCAATAGGGTATCCAAAACCAAAACACGTGGGTTTGCTCAAATCTCTAATTAAAACATGCCTAACACATCTGATAAAAGTTAAATTAGGTTAAATTTGTTTTGTTATAAAGAGATCATGAGGACTAAAAGTGCCATATGATTGTATCTGTGAGGGTTATCTGGATGTCTGCTGTTTACCAGATCACTGAAGCAGCAGATTGTGCAGTCTTCCTAATTAATGTCTACGTTAGTCATGAGATTAATATGTATTTTCTTTGTCATTGTAACATTTAATTTCACTGGAGCAATTAATAGAATTTCTTTAATATATATTTTGATTTTTAGATTAGGTAATTCATTTTAATATGAAGGTGTAAGTTTGATAGCAAAACCATCTTAACAATGTGTCAGGTTTCTAATACCCAGTAGGACATGTATCAATCCTTGGGGGTAAATTTACTAGAGGTCGGTTTTGGTTGATGTTGTGCTTTTTGTTTGATTATCTGTTGATTTTGCAATTTTGAGATTTACTAAAGTAAAAAATTACTAAAATTCATCCCAAAAAAGACGTTCAACTAAAATAGAACATCAATCAAACATTGATAGTTTTACATAGCTGATTATAGAAACATCAGACTTACTAACGGTTGCTTTGAAAATTGACCAAAAATCTTCCACAAAACAGACAAACAACCCAAACAATAGACCTGCATGATGCAGGCACATTTGATACTCTTTGGATCACATTTAGTCAAACATGATTACAAAAATATTCCCCACCTTGACAGCAAATTGATATAAATGTCCCAGGTTTTTAGTTTCTCTCTAGAAGAAGTTAATTATCAGCCTTGATTGCCAGACCAGCTGTGAGAGGCTAATAAAGGGTGTGGTAGGCTCCCAAGTCAGTCTCTCACTACCTGGGGAGCATGCTGAAATACCTGTTGAGAGACATTGCTATGGCTTTATGTAGGTGCTGTATTTAATCATTTTTTTTTAATAAAGAGGGAAATTTCGGTTTATTTAGAACCGGACAGCCTATGATTTATTTTTATAATGTTTATTTTGCTACACAAACTGTGGATACCAAGGCCCTGGACTGGTGTTATACTGACTGGCTGCTGAATGCAAAGTGCGGTCATTTGCCCCAGGAAATGGCACTCTTTAACCTCATCTTGTGACATTATATAATAAGCAAAATCACCAATTCAGTTGTGATTAAAGTAGGTTCATTTAAAATTATATATATCAAAACATTTTCGTTACTTAATATCCTTTGCCAAGACACCTTACACGAACAGACACATATACACAGTAGAGTCACATTATTATGACCACTTACTACATTTGAAGTCGGCAGCACGTAGCCCATGAAATACGTCACATGCCGTGCGCTGGCTTGGTGGGTATATAAGGTGTGTGATAGGCCGTCTGCACACATGTCACTCATTGCTGTCATGGGTAAAAAGGGCAATTTATCTGAGTTGCAAAAAGGGATGATAATTGGCTTGCGGGCCAAGGGTGGTAGTATATCTGAAACAGCACAGTTTGTGAATTGTTCGTGTGGCTGCTGTGGTGAAGGTGTATCGTGACTGGCAAATGGCACCATTGCAAATAATCGACATGGAAACTGCAAAGCACTACATGCCATTGATGTGAGAGGTAAACGTCGGCTACAAAGGTGTGTGAGGGCCGACCGACATGCTACAGTGGAGCAGCTCACCATCAAAATGAACCTAGGGGCCACCAGACGTGTGTATAAAATGAAAGTTCAGCGAACCCTGCTGCGTATGGGGCTCCAAAGCAAATGTATGGTCACTGCACGTAACGAAGGTGCATCAGCAGAAAAGCCTTCAATTTTCACATCTGTATCGGAATTGGACCTCCACTGATTGGCAAAAGGTTGCCTTCTCTGATGAGTCAGATGGATGGATGTTGGTGTGTCAGGTGAGAAACATCGGAGAACACCTTGAAACCATTGCTGGAAGAATACAAGCTGGTGGTGGCAGCATTATGGTCTGGAGAATGTTTTCATGGCATTCTCTGGTTCCACACATCCATGTGGAAGGCACCCTCAGTTATGAATCCTTCCTTGCAGAGCACGTATACTAATACATACTGAATGGCTTCCCTGAGGTGGATGGGATCTTCCAGCAAGACAATGCGACATGTCACATAGCTGGAAATGTCCGACAGTGTTTGGACATGCACGACCAATACTTCCAAGTACCTCCCAGGCCCTCTAATTACCTGGACTTGAACCCAATTGAGCATCTGTGGGACCACCTCGATCATTGTGTTTGCTCTTTGGATAGTCCACCACACTTTGGATAGTCCACTTTTAGCAGTTTTGGGATGCACTGCAGTCAGCATGGCTTCAGATACCTGTGCCAACTTACCAGCACCTTATTGAGTCACTCCCAACCCATTGAGCTGGTGTCTGTGCTGCACATGGCGGTTATTCTGACTCTTAGCTGGTGGTCATAATAATGTGACCTGACTATGTATATGTATGTGTATATGTACGTGTATATATATATATATATATATATATTATAAGGGCACAGTTGTGCTCTTATATTAAGGCTGCATCTAAAAAAATTGCAATTCTCCCATAGAGAATTCCAGAGGGGGGGGCATGGTGTTTAAGGGGCTACACCTCAAAAGCTATTGGAGATGAATTTAGACTTGGTATATGTTTTATTAGGTAGCTATTGTTCCAGGGTACAAGCTTTGCAGTTTTTAAACTATTGCCTCAAGAATGAAACATTGAATAGATAGGAAATTTCAACTTGTTGCACAGCCTCAATAGGAGCCTCCAGCAGGTGTACTCACTGTGGCTTCACTTGGGTGCACAAAAATGGCCTTCATTTGCAGGCTTTAGCAGTGGTGGGCTTGGGGAAAGAAGCGGGTGTTAGCTGCAGCGGGACCCGGGAGAAAAGTAGGGGGGTAGCAGGCGTTTGCTGCGGCCGGGACCCGGGGACAGTAGTGGACCTTAGCAGCAGCGGGGCGGGCAGCAGTGTAGGTGGTGGTGGTACAGGCGTTAGGACCCGGGGGAGGTAGCAGCACACAGATGCAGATGCAGGCTCGGATCTGGAAGATCTGTGATACCTGCTTCTGTGTTTAAAAAAAACCCCTGTTTAAAAAAATACTAAATGGCATGGCCCTGCCCCCCAAAAAACAACTAGCACCGAGCTTTAGAGACCCAGTGCTGGTTGTGCTAAATACAGGGGACAAACAATGAAGGGGTCCCTCATATTAAACACAACCAGCACTTGGCTTTTCAGAACCAGTCCTGGTTGCCAAAATATGGGGGACAAATGAAGTAGAGGTCCCCCATATTCAGCGCAACCAGCACTGGGCTCTGTGCTGGTCCTGGTTCTGGAAATACAGGGGGAAGAAATGCGTAGGGTCCCCCTGTATTTACCAGAACCAGCACCGGATCCTTTCAAGCAGGGGGTGATGCCACAGCCAGGGAAGCCCTTTCACCGGGCCCCCCAGCCAAAGCATCACCCCTGACTACTAGTCAGACCAGGCCGAGGATCCCTGGGGAGCTGGAGACTCCCCCAATAAAGGGGTCCCCACTCCAGGGCACCCCAGGCCCAGGCTGTTAGCCCAGGGTTATCCCCAGCACCCCTGGCCAGTGGGTGCCCAGTTGATTATGTAAAGTGTGGTGCAAAGAAAGAATTAAAATGTTGTCTTTTGCTGTGGAACTACAGTTCCCAGCAAACCTCCCCCATATGCCCCTTCAGCCAAAGCAACAACCCCCCTCTCCCAGGGCTAGCCCCAGCACCCCTGGTCAGTGGGTGCTGGATTGATTGTGTAGTGTGGTGCATATGAAAATATATATATTGTCTATTGCAGTAGTACTACAGGTCCCAGCAGGCATCCCCACAAACTGGTACTTGGAGAACTACAGGTACCAGCAGGTGGGGTATTAAGGGCCAAATAGCAATAGGTATAAAAATACCAAAGTGGCGCTGCCACGGGATGAGACTCTAAGCCCTGTAGTAAGCAGCTGTACAGAAAAGAGGATAGTCAGTCCTCGTCAAAAATGGAAAAAAGAAAATGTATACTGCGCTTTGCTGAACAGGGTAAATTAAACCAAAGTTACTTTATTACATATAAAAATATGCATCACATTCAATAATAATATACATAATGATATATCATGCAATAAAAAATAAGTAAATATGGAAATAAATAAAAATCAAGAAGAAATTTACTAAAACATCACTTTCCCACACTAAAAATAAAGTCCCAGATGAATGAGCAATTGCAGGGAGTCTTTAAATTGGTGACCTTATAGAGAGCTCTCTTTAAAATAGACTTAGGTCAGCATAAACCGCTTCCAATGTGTGATAGTGGCCCTTAGACAGTGGTAGCAAGATGTAACAATCCAAGTTACCTCAAATCCAAAGATCGTCAAATAGACACGTTGGGTATATTGAAGTCCCTTATTGCCATATACCATGTATCAGAGTCAGTCAGCTGATGGCATATGGGATTACCTCTCTTGCCATTGCAGCCTGTATCTCTGGCCCTGTGGGCATGTGGTATTTCAGCTGGCGAGATGTGGGGACAACTCCTTGATCGTCACAGTGTAAATCCCAAATCCAGTCGACCGATGTCATAAATGGTGAAAGGTATGATAATCTTGCAGCGCCAATCTTCCACAGATGGGAGAAGGATAAAACAAATAGTGGCTCCCGTTGGTCTGGGTGGGTGGGAAAGGGAAATGCCAGTCCCTTAACGCGTTTCACTGTGTTAAACCACAGCTTTATCAAAAGGTAATGTTTAACTGGTACTGGAGCCCTTTTATAGAGCATTTCAAAGATGGATGCTAATTAGCAGGTGTTAAACATTTATCAATTGGTATAAAAAAAGCACAATAAATTAGAGTAAAACAATCATTAACATGTTGCACAGTAGGAAGCAGATCCACCGAAACTGGATTAAAGTAACATACACTAAAAAGAAAGCAAATACAACTCGTAGGTAAAATGAAGTAAAAGCTCACTGACCGCGCGTCTTCCACATCCGCACACGTGATGTAAACACACCGTCACGTGGGGAGTGAGATCTAGCGTGGCGGGTGATCTCACTTCTAGGACTCCAATCACGTGGTAGAGATCCTCTATCACATGAGGAGTGACAAGGGGAGTGAATAACAATTAGCCATGTGTTTCAATGTCAGTATTTGTGATGTAAACATAAATCACGTGAGAAATCCAAGTGAGTCTGGTATTAAGTGTGCTGCAATAATCAGCACATGGGTATTAGACATTTAGTATAAAAATACAAACAGTACGAATGTGAAGAGTCTAATTTGACAAAGATGGTATATATCATGGAAAAATAAGTACATGAATAATCATCCCTCTTCGGATGGCAAGCATATACATACGGGAGTTAATATGTTGGATAAACAATGTTTCTACACCCCTGATGGTAGGAATAATAGAATATAAAATGTAATAAACAAACTATGCCCCCTCATACTATCTCATGCAACTAAAAAAGGGAATACAAGTAAAGATGATGTATAGTTACTCCATGTGGGGAACAAACAGATCTAATTATAATGGTCAAATAATTGATGGGATGACCTAACACCCACCACACCACATTAACCTCACATTGCTACAACACAGTTCTTTTTATCCAACATCTCTCCTCAATAGCATTCACCAGAGGTGTACTGTAAAACATAAGGACAAAAATAAAAATAAATAAATACGAACAACATGAAAGCATAAGAACCCTATAGGTGTGGAGACAAATACTTAAAGTATAGAGTTCAGTTCCACCTCTTCATTGAGGCCATTAGGATAAAGAGAATTCATTTAAAAAATCCAGAAAGTCTCTTGTTTGCAGAGTTGTCTGAAATGATCACCCCCTCGTATGGTATTAGAGACCTTCTCAATACCAATAAGTCTAATTGAGTGGGGGTCCCCATTATGATATTCATTAAAGTATCTAGAGAAACTATGTGCAGGAGATTTATTTAAAATATTTTTTCGGTGTTCCACAAAGCGGGTTTTTAAATTCCGTATAGTCCTTCCAACATATTTTAAATTACAGCTGCATGAGATGACATAAACTACAAATTTCGAGTTACAATTAATAAAATCTCTAATTTTATATTCTTCACCAGTGTCGTGAACCTTGATATATTTCGTACCATTACATGCATGCTTGCATTTGGTGCATCTATTCCCACCGCACTTATAAAAGCCCGTGGGTTTAGAAGGTAACCATGAAATAGCGGTATTACCCTGAAGGACTCTTATTAGGATTTCTTAATAAACTAGGGGCCAGTAAGTTTAGGGACTTATTTTTCCTAAAGACTAGAGTCGGTTCAGGTGGAATCAGTTCTCCCAAAATATTATCTTGTTTCAAAATACTATAATTTTTATTCACTATATTTTTAATATCTCTGTATTTATCATTAAATGTAACCACAAATATTAAGTCCTTATTAAAATCCTTATCATGGGTAGAGGTACCATCCTTTGTTTTTAATAGCATCTCTCTATCCATAAGAAGGACTTCATCATAGGCCTTATCAATCAAATAATTTGGATAGCCTCATGATTTAAAGGCTTCTATCATGGGGATTGCTTGCTGTTTAAACAAATCCAAGTCTGAGCAATTCCTCCTCAATCTCATGAGTTGGCCTTTTGGTATATTTTGTTTCCATGCTGGATAGTGTGCACTACCAAAATGGAGATACGCATTCGTGCCAACTTCTTTGTTGTAGTTAGAGGTAACTATATTCTTATCTTGGATCTCCAGGGATATATCCAAAAAATTAATGTGATCACGGTAATAAGTGTAAGTAAAGTGTAAATTAAATCTATTGTTATTAAGTGCTGATACAAATGCAAGTGCTGATTCAAAAGATCCATCCCAAATAATAAATAAATTGTCAATATAACGGCCATAGAGAACCAGGCCCGCCCCGAGCTCGCTGCCAAATACATGGCGGTCCTCGACTGCGCCCATGTAGAGGTTAGCGTAGCTCGGTGCAAACCTGGTTCCCATGGCCGTCCCCATAACCTGCAAATAAAACGTGTTCAAAAACAAAAAATAATTGTGACTGAGAATGTAGGAAATGGAATTCAATATGAAGGGCATATGGCATTCCGAAAGGTCTCCGTCTGAAAGAAGACAATTCCGAATGACCTCTATCCCCAAATCATGTGGAATATTGGTATATAAACTCTGTGCATCCAATGTCATGAAAGCGTATGAATCTTTCCAATCAATGGCCCTGATTCAGACCCACTCGCAAGCGGGCGCACGTACGTTAGGCGTACGTACAAAAATATTTAAATTCAATGGCTCGCTCGTATTTTCGTTCGCATCTAAAATTCCTCCCAAAACTCTGACGACCCCTCCTCTAACTAACGAGCGTACGAAATAGCGAGCGTACATCCCCGAAATGGCTTGAAAGGAACGCACGCACAAGTATAAACAGGAAGTGGCCTTGTCAGATGTCGATTACCTGCTCCTTTATTCTGCCTACCTCCATCAATCGTATCATGCCAATCAATGTATCAATTAGCTTAATTGTTTGTTTTTTTCAACACAATGCAAGAAACTTTACTCTTGTCCGTGTTTGTGTTTACCCGCAGAATACGTACGGATGAAACATTCGCTTTTATTGTTCAAAAAACATGTGAACCACAATTAAACAATTGTACTATTGCTGTGGATCCCCGCATATTTCCCTGGGTTCATTTCTTTATTTAAATTTGCTTACGCATGTCACTGCATCAAGCCTATCATAACTCTCCAGAGATTTCTGGCCCTGTCGAACACATGACTCATACACTAACCAATAAAATTGCTCCTGTTAATTTCCAAAATACATTAGCCAATCAGAAAATTTTTACACACTTTATCAAAAATGATTTTTAAGAAAAACACCATTGCCATCATGAGAGCCTCCGCATTCACCAGGCGCGAGCTGCTGGTGCTTACGGAGGTCATGGATCGCCGGATCACGAGCCAACCTCAACCCATGACCAACCGGCAGAAGCGCTCCGCGTATGCGGAGGCACGGTCCCGCCTGCGGTCCTTCGGCTCACGCCGCAACATTGGGCAGCTGGAGCGCAGGTGGTCCAACCTGCAACGGCGAACGCCCCGCTTGCTGGCATGCTTTCGCATGCAGATCCTGGCAAGTAAGTGTTATGGATTGTGGTTTTAATGTTTGTGTTTGTGGGGCAAACTGCGTGTGCATGTTTTCCTGTCTGTTCTATTTCTTATTTGTACTCATATCTGCGTGAGCATGTTTTCCTGTCTGTTCTATTTCTTATTTGTACTCATATCTGCATGTGCATGTTTTCCTGTCTGTTCTATTTCTTATTTGTACTCATATCTGCGTGTGCATGTTTTCCTGTCTGTTCTATTTCTTATTTGTACTCATATCTGCGTGTGCATGTTTTCCTGTCTGTTCTATTTCTTACTTGTACTCATATCTGCGTGTGCATGTTTCCCCTCTATTTCTGATTTATTCATTCTACTGCTATTTGGCTTTTTTTTTTTTTTGAGTTTTGTTGCCCGGATTTGTCCATAAACTAACCGCAATTTCTTTGTCATATTTTAGGGGGACAGCCAAGACTCCGCCATGACCGTCCGTCCAGACGGCGTTCCCGCCCACTATCCCCAACCCCCAGCCAACACTCCACCCCAAATCTTTCCCCTATTCCCCACTCCTCCCCATCCTTCCCAGACCCTCTCCCGGAAATGTCGGGCCTCCTTCCCCTCCGTCCCACTTCCCCCTCTCCTCCACCCACCCCTCTTCCAATTACCCCCTCCCCGGAGTCCATCATAACTCCTCCCCATTCTTTGGGTAATGACGGATCCTCCGAGGAGGATGATGGAGGTATTTCCGGAGCTCCCGTTTTGTCTCCCGGTATGTTTTATTTTTTTATTTTTTTTAAAGCACAAACTGTTTGTATGTAATCATGTGTCGTGCCTTTCTTCGTGTTTTTGTGGCTTGACTTTGGGTGATTTTGAAGGTTTGCCTTTACCTCTTCCTGGTGATTTCAACATACACATATCATACCTCTGGGAATTTGTACCTAGGCCTTGTATTTTTGGCAGCCCCCCCTTTTTTTTTTTGGGTTGGGGTTTAGGAGTGATTTGGTTGTGTTTTTTTTTTTTAATGTGGATTCCCTATTGTTGTATTAACCCACACACTTTTCTCACCCACAGAGGAACAGAGGCGTCGGCAAGAGGTGGCGGATTGTGTGGGGCAGATGCGCCAACATGTCATCGGCATTCTGGTGGCCCTCGACCGGCTGTCTGGCCTCCTTCGCCAGTAGTTTTTTTTTTTTTGTTATATGTTCTAAATAAATTTATTAAGACAAATATACGTTGTGGCTCATTTTTAAAAACCAAAACCAAGATAGTTTAGCATGACATAAGTAGACTGTTCCTGCAAGGATTTCCCTTTTTTAAAAGTTAGATTGTGTTTTGTCTTTGTATGTCAAACAGACACAAGAAACACATAACAGTAACAATGTCATTTCCATTTTTGGGTGTAGTGTCAATTACATATTTCTACATTTTCCAGGTTCCTAGTTGGTGCGCAAGCTGCTTAGGCCAATCTTACAAATCCCAAGGTTGGGCCAGGCTTCCTTTTGGTGTGGATTGGGAAGCTGAAAACATATTTCAGTTTAGCTCAACTGGCGTCAGTACTGGTTTACCCCTTAGTCAAATGTAACTTGTGTTAACCTGGTTACACTTGCTGTTAACGTCCCAAAAAAGGAAGACCATTTCACTCTCCAAACATTTATTCACAACATAACAGAGAAAACAAAGTGGTCACTCCCAAAAAAAGAACACAGTGATAAATTCAAATACAACACATACCAAGAAATAATTAAATAAAAACAAAAAATCAAGAACTGGTTGACGAAGGACCATGCCAACATGATTCCACAAACATGGCGTTGCGATATGGGTTCCAGAATATATGCCCAAAAGGACCAGATCCAGGTTTGGTAAGGGTAGCAGGAAGTAGTGAGCGTTGGAGTGCCAAAGATTATGTGAACAAACAGAAGATGGTGAGAAAAAAAAAACAAAATTAGATGTTCGCAAACAAACACTAACACATTAGGTATAAACACTGTAGTTTTGTTCAAACTTACCTAAAAAATCTGGCCACCACATCATCGCGTATGGCCCCCCCACATACTGACCTTTGACCAACCTCGGGGGGGCCATCCTCAGGTAAGGCATCCTCTGGCTGCATTGGGACACCACTCCTTATGGCAATGTTGTGAAATATCCCACACAGGACCACAATTTTAGACACCATATCCGGCACATACATGAGCTCGCCACCAGAGCGGTGGAGGCATCTGAATCTGCCTTTTAAAAGGCCGATACAGCGCTCCACCACTTGCCTGGTGGCTGTAAGTGCGGAATTATATGCACTTTGTGGCCCTGGTGTGGGAGCCAAATAAAGAGTGAGCAGCCAGGACATGCAAGGGTATCCACTGTCTCCTGTGAACAAAAATAGACCACATCAGGAACACTGTGTATCAAGCTTAACATTGTTATGTACTAAAGGTCTCCACTTACCCAGAAGCCACGCATCACCAGCTTGTAGGTTGGTTAATTTCTGCCATATCCCTGATTGCCGGATGACGAAGGAGTCATGAGCACTTCCGGGTAATTTAGCATTCAGGGACAGGATCTGGAGGGAGGCATCACATACCACCATTACATTCAGGGAGTGATAGTGTTTACGGTTTCTAAATATTGCCTCCAGCCGTGCTGGAGGCTGAAGTGGTATGTGAGTACCATCCACAACCCCTATGATGTGTGGGAAGCCAGCTATTTGGTAAAAATTGGCCTTGGCCACACTAAGGGCACCCATATCCAAAGGCATTTTAATAAAATGATGGAGGTGCTTGAAAAGTGCCTCCATCACTGCCCTCAGGATCCGGGAAAAGGAGGATTGGGAGATGCCCGCCACTATTCCCACCGTTGTTTGAAACGATCCTGAGGCACAGAAATGTAACACCGCCATAAATTGCGTCAGTGGTGGTATTGCTGTTGGACTGTCAATTTGCCGCTCAAGATCACTTTATATTAATGAGAGAGTGTCTATGATGATTTTGGGAGGTAGACGGTAGCGTCTTAAAACCTCATCATCGGGCATTCCAAAAAGGGTGACACGTGTTCGAAATATCTGGGGCCTTGCATGTCTACGATGCCTACGCCTGGGACGAGTTTGAGGTTGGTCGTCTTCAGGGAGCAGGGCCAGAACAATGCGCCCCAGATCTACCTGAAATTCAAAGTTTACAATGTAAGGCTTTTGAGCCACCCCAAAAGTAACAAAAAACAACTTAGCTTTCTGATACCATCCATAGCTGCTTACATGCCGGGGTATTGTCATGATACGTATAAACTGTAAAAAAGCCAAAAATGAGACATCAAAAATTTTGAGGGTGAATTTTTATTTTTCAAATTGTTGCAAGCCAACACATAAAATAGGCGAAACACACATTTGGCCATCGATGAAAACGACATTGCACACCGTACGTCAAATAGGGTTCAAATGGCCCCCAAAAATGGAAAAGGGAAAAGCAAAACTGGTTTACATGATGAATAAGCCGCCAAAAATGCGTTAATTAGTTCGCAAATGCAAGTCACTACACCAACAGTCAAAAATGCGTTAATTAGTTCGCAAATGCAAGTCACTACACCAACAGTCAAAAATGCGGTAATTAATTCGCAAATGCAAGTCACTACACCAACAGTCAAAAATGCGGTAATTAATTCGCAAATGCAAGTCACTACACCAACAGTCAAAAATGCGGAAATTAATTCGCAAATGCAAGAAAAAAAATGGACTTACCCAACTCGAATATATAAGATTTCCAAAAAAAAGGTCTTGGGGTCCGAAAGCAAAAACAAACTAAAAAAGATGAAATTAGTGTTAAAAAAAAATAGCTAAACAAAAAACAGAAGTAGACACCAATTGGCCACAAATTAGACTGCACAAAACTTACCAAATCAGGAAAGGATGTGGAAAAAAGCAAAAAAATGCGAACGGAAAACCAAAACAACTGTAGCAAAACCAAACAAAAAACCAACTCTGCCAAATCCTCCAACCGCAAACAACCAAATCCAAACAACTTAACCGCCAACAATCCAACAACCCAACCTCGACTCCACACACACCAAGCCATAAATAGTGTTTATTTTCCCGCACAAATTAAGGATGAATCATAGGGACGCTCAATCAATGATGCGGCCGCAAACAAAGGACGCATGTATAAATACGTCACGAAATCACATTGAATTTCTGGTTGATTGCATTCTGGAAGCAGAGACATGGCTTCAGACCAGGGAAACAATGGCCAAAAATCCGGCGGTAAGGCCTTCATGCATTTTGTCTCAATGATTATTTTAAAACAAATATATTGGTCAAGTTGTGAAGTGGCTAAATCTGCATATTTACCCAAATAGGTGAGGAGGATGACATGGAAGAGACTGCTGGCCCCAGTCAACCCACCAAAGCTGCCAAAAAAAAAAGGCAGCCACATTTCACAAGCAAGGAGATGGAGGTTTTGATCCAGAAGTGCGTTGACATCCTGCCCCAGGCAGCCAGGAATATGAGCCAAAGCCAGAAGTGGAGAATGTGGGAGGAGGTCGCCGTTGCTGTCAATAGGGTGGGTGATTATGTCCGTCTAGCCCGGGATGTCAAACGGCGGTAAGTAAACACTTTCCCATCCTATAAACAAACCCCATTGTAAAAAAAAGGATAATGGGTCCAATTTCATTCCACAGATGGGCAGACTTCAAATATCGTCTCAAGCAAAAACTTGCCGACAGGGCTAGGCATGCAAGGGGGACAGGTGGGGGTCCCACCCCTGTGTCATTGGAGTTGACAGACTTAGAAGAGCTGGCACAGGGGTGTGTGCAGGCTGTGGAGGTGTTTGGCGTGTCCAACATGGATACGGACATGCCAGACTTTGCGGCTCCTCATGTTGGCCAAGGTAAGTCTTGTGATGTCACCAACTCTGAAATGCTATTGTGCCAATATGTAGATTCTAATGTGAGTCTTTTCGCAATTTTCATAACAGAGACAGAGGCGGATGAGTCTGCTCCAGAGGGGAGCCTTGGCCGCAGAATTTCTGCTGGCTCTGCAGGGGAGGAACCAGTACATCCAGCTGAGGACCCTGCAGAAGCCAGTCCAGGGCGTGCCCCCTCGCAGGCAGTGGGCCTCCTCACAGAACTCAATTTTAAATCGGATTGCCATACGGAGATTCTGCAGAGGATGGACGCCAGTCTGATACGGGTGGCTGAGGCCCTGGAGCAAAATGTTGCGGCCAACGTGACCATTGCTCAGGCCCTGGCGGAAAATACCAGGGCCAGCATCCGCATCGCCGATGCCCTGGAGCAGCTCGTTCGCCAGCACATGGTGGAGCCGACCTCCCTTCCTGCCGGAACATCCGGATCCTACACCTCTGGCACAACATCAGCCAATCCTCCAAATGTGCCTAGCCCTGTGCCTAGTCCAGAGGCCACAACATCTGCCTCTGGACAGGCCAGCCCGATGGCATCCAGGACCCGGTCTGGCGCCCACCCTCACCCAGCCAAACGGGCGAGAAAACGGTGACAGCAATGGCGACTTTTCCCACACTCCTTCTGTGCTTGGCTCATATTCCTTTCTGGTCAAAACTTCCCTCTCCTTTCTTGTGAAATGTTTTTAAATTTTGTATTTACGCTTATGTTAGCAGTTATGGTTTTTTTTTTTTTTTTAACAAATATCTTTGCCACAAAAAAAGGCAACAAAATATTATGCCAATTTGTTTGTGTTTAAACAATAAATTTAAAACAAAAAACTGAGATTGTATTGTGACATTATTGTACAAATGGGTTACATTTAATCCTGGCCCTAAAGGCAAAAACTGACCCTCTTAAAAAAAAAAAAAGGCCTCTTTAAGGAACGTTTAAAAAATCACATAGCGATGCAAATTCCACAGTAAACCAAAAAAAAGGGGAGCTAATTAAAACATGATGACATTATTGTTACAATAGGCCATAACCAACAAATTGTGGCCAAAATAAAACACCAAAAATGTACGCTAATTGATTGTGTAATCATGACATTAGCAGCTCTGATTTCCACCTGCGTACGCTTTTGTGCTATCCCAATAAACTGCTTTCCAAACACATACCAAGCCGGTTTTCAATCCAACACTAATTACTTTACTGACCAGCCACGATTAATCGCAGCACCATCGTTGAGTCCCGGGACGGAGGAGAAGGCCATCGCCAATGTGGTCGAGTAATCCTGACCCAACGCTGTGCGAGCATTTTGAAGGGAAAGCGGATGTTCCAGTGACGTATGAGACGGTCCGAACACATTTGACGTTCGCATCTGCTAATGTATGTACGCCCCAAAAACGCCTCGCCACGCCTGCGTTTTTTCATCTCCACCCCCGTCAACACCCAAAAACGCCCTGTTCTGTCAATCACATTTGACATGTCACTTCCTGTACGCTATTTTAGGAACGAGAGAAAAAAAGCTCGCAATCTGCCGTACGCACATGCGCAGTGTAACACCGACGCATGCGCGGTTAGTCAACATCGGAACGCAACGAGCGTACTGTTGTTAACGTGCGGCTCTGAATGAGGGCCAATATCTTTAATTAATTGTAAAAAATTAGTGCTATCCCGAATGTGTGATTTTAAAGTGGAAACTCTGGGTTGTAAAAAAGAATCAACATAAAATGATAAATTAGAAGATAAAGAGAGGATACCAGAGAGTTTTGTGAATCTTTGGTAAATGATAATAAATAGGAGTGACTGGAAAAGGTGAGTAAAGAAAGTGAAATTCGTCCCTGGAGATCACATTATCCTGGAGGGTCTCATTCAAAAGTGAATGCAATTCTATCAAGAAAGCTTTGGTGAGGTCTGAAGACAACTGGGTATAGAATTTTTTATCTCCAAGTTGTCTTTGGGCTTCTAATATGTAGTCTGTTTTATTTTGGACCACAATGCCACCCCCTTTATCAGCTTCTTTGATGATAATAGAGGAATCTTTCATTAAATTATGTAAAGCTTTCTTCTCCCATTTATTTAGATTAGTTCTTCTGTTTGGATCAGATCTGTTTTGCATACACAAATGTTTGAAGTCATCCAAGGTGGTTTTATAAAAGCATTCCACATTACTACTTTTATGCTTAATTGGAAAAAACTCAGACTTGGATTTGAATTTTTCTCTATTGGAATCAAAAATAGGAAGTATTTTAGGAGTAGAATAGCTGATATGATTCTCCTCCCAAAGTTCTCCAAGTATTCCCAGTAAGGGATCATCATCCGAATCCAAAACAATAGGAAACACTACTTCATTCTCCTTAGAGATTTGTTTCTTTGCAAAAAATCTTTTGTGACAGAGACTTCTGACAAACTTGTTGAGGTCCACAAAGAGGTCTAAAATATTGGGTTCAGAGGAGGGGGCGCATTTTAACCCTTTACCTAATAGCGATTTCTCTGCTTCTGTAAGGGTCTTAGATGACAGATTAAATAAATTTTTAGTTGTGTTTTTAATTTTAATCTTTAATCTCTTGAAATTCTCTTTCTTCCCTTCCCTTCTACCTCTAGGCTAAATTCTCTTCGTCTTTTGGGTGTCTCCCTTATTTGATCTCTGCTTCCGTGTGGTACATCGTGGATCCCGCTGTTGGGATGTTGATCTAAAAAACCTCATTGGACCGTAGGTCTATCGATCTAGTAATATCAAGTTTGTTTTTCGGCCTAGCTCCAGTAGATGTATAATTATGTCTCTGAGGTGATGGCGACTCTGGGAATCTTGATCTATGATTCAAATGATTACCCCCCTCTGGAGATTGATATCTATGCTCTTTCCTTTGATTAGAGATGACAGAATGATTTTGTTTTACAACTTGAGTGTATAATTTGGGGCTACGGTATGTACGACGATCAGAGAGGACTCTCTGTCTCGTCTTATACCGTGTATCTCCTGGTGCTACATAATTGCGTCTTGAAAATTGTGTCCCCCTGTAAATTTTTGAAGGTCTAGATGATTCTGATGAGAAATGTGTAGGAAGATCTCTACGTCTACTGAACGATCTAATATGACCACTTCTGTAGTCCTCTGTGTCCCTTTTGAATTTTTTACATTTATTGTTAACCAACATTTGTTGAAATCTAACCACTTTCTCTGTGATCATTTGGTATTAAGGGCCCGCTGGTACCAATTGTACCCCTGCAAAAGAAATATTAAAATAAAACAAAGACAGTTTATTTTAATATTTTATTTTTCCACACCTTCACCTGGGGGGCGGCAGCCTTTAAGCTCTTTTACATGGCTGCTCCTTCCCACCAGACTTCCACGGTGTCTTCACCTGATGGGCGATGGCCTTTAAGCTCTTTTGCATCACACTGTACATAATCAACCTGGCACCCACCAGCCAGGGGTGCCGGGGATAGCTCCGGGCTATTAGCCTTCGCCTGGGGTGCCCTTGATAGGACCGGCTCAGAGCCCAGTGCTGGTTGCGCTGAATACTTGGGATCTCTACTTGGTTTTCCCCTGTATTTAGCACAACCAATACTGGGTCTACAAAGACAAGTGCTGGTTGTCCTTTCAGGGGTGGTGCCATGCCATATTTTTTTTTTTTTACACAGGGTTTTTTTTAAACACAGAAGCATAGACGGGTCTCACTGATCCCGTCCGTGCTTCTGTGTTTATTTATACACAGATGCTGGTATCATGGATATTTCAGATCTGAGCCTGGATTTGTCTGCTGCTACCTCCCATGGGTCCTTCTGCCTGCACCACAGCCGCCGCTAATGCCCTCAGGTCTCGGCCGCAGCTAACGCCTGCTGCCTTCCCGGGTTCCGGCCATAGCTTACATCTGCTTCCTTTCCCCGAGCCCACTGCCACTACCGCACCCGCACTGACCTGCCATCTTCGTGCACCCAAGTGAAGCCACAGTAATTACACCTGATGGACGCTCCTACTGAGGCTGTGCATTAAGTAGAAATATCCTATCTCTATAATGGTGGCTTCGTAATAGTTCAAGTCTAAATTCACCCTCTACCCTGAGTAATGCCTTCCCAAAAATCCCCCATAGAGAACAGCAGAAAAGTGGTCCTGATTGAGTGTCAGAAAAAACTGACAGTTGGAAATTTAGATTACTCCCAAGTCCTCATTTTTTATGTTTTTGCCCTGAAATTTGGTATGCAGCACCGAGCGACAGTTCTACCAGACCTTGCCAAATTTCAGCTCGGTACCTCCAATTGATTTTGTAGTGTAGCCCCTTAAAATCCATGAACCCCCTTAGGATTTCTCTATAGGAAAATTCCGGTTTTATTTTAGGGGACCCCTACTTCGTTTGTCCCCTGTATTTTGGTAACCAGAACTGGCTCTGATTAGCCTGGTGCCTGGTTGTGCTTTATACAGGGAACCCCTACGTCATTAGTACCCTGTTAGCACAACCAGCACTGTGGCTCCAAAGCTCGATGCTGGTTGTGCTGTGGGGGTACATAATTTTTTTTTATATTACACATTCATTTTTTAAAACAATGCATGGATGGATCTCACTGATACGTCCATGCATCTGTGTCTTATTGATTTAATTTTCTCAGGTGCATGCCCAGGACCAGTGAGTCCCTCTGCCGCCCACTGATGCTTCTGTGTACGGCCCTGTTGCTGCCACTGCTCCACACCCCCACTGCTGCCACTGCCCCACACACCTACAGCCTGCCCCCACAGCCATCTCTCCCTCTGCACCCTTAAAACACCTCCTGTGTGCTGTCTGCTCCTCCACCCATGTTAATGTACATATTTGTTTTCCTTCTGCCCTGCAGGTGGCCCAGTTTGCTCGTCAAAACCTGATGGTTAATAAATTATAAACAAGCAATTAAATTCCATATACAAAAACCTTACAGTTTCACATGTCCCATTAAGGCTTCTTAGCATGATCTGAAATTTCACAAAACCTACTGAATTTGTGCCACTCAAACTAAAAAAAGCAATGAAATTACGATCATTAAGGCTAACGCCTTAATGGATGTGTTCCTTGCGCAATACAGATCTGGTATGCCATCAAACCCTGTGGTTAACTGCAGATTCAGCACTCTCACAGAGTGAGATTGCTGTCACTCACAAAATGGTGGAGCTGCTAATTCACAGAATTGTGTGCTCATTGGAATACACACATGCAGTCTATGCAACGGAGGTCTGAGCAGTTATGTGGCACATGCATCCTACTCAGTGCCCACAATCTTCCCATTCGTTCACCACAACAATCCCACTGGGTTCCAACATCCTTTTTGTCTATGGAATATAAATAAATATATATATATATATAATATTATATGAAGGTGTACTGTGACAGCGCCACAGTACACCAGTCTTTATCACACAATTTAGCAGAACTCAGTCATTGTTGACACTCTCAATGGATATATTGGGTGTCAGCTCAACCCTAAGTAAAATAGGCGATGGTAAGTGGCCTATATAAACAAATTGCAGGACAAAAAATAGGGTGACAGCGACCTCTGGTGTCCCAAGACCGTAAAATTATGACTGAGCAGTGTGTTAAAAATATAACATCAGTTTTATTTAGTAAAAACAAATTAGGCAAAAAATATATCCCATAAAACATCACTGTAAACGTAAGCTAGAAATAGGTAGAATAATAAAACAGCACTAAAATAAAATCAGACACTTTTGCACTGGTAGTCAAATAAAAACGGACCTTTAAAAAAAAATATATATATATATTTTTAAAAAAGATAAAAAATACAAGTAAAATATGGTAAGATGCTTATTTTCGTCAAATAGATATATATATGTATATGTGTGTGTGTGTACATGTAGGGGCGACACTCATTGGCGACTGGATAAATTATACAAAACTGTCTGAATTATTAATATTTTAGGACTTTAATACATGTCCTTTCCTCAGGATACAAAAAAGAGAATACATTTTTTTCTGTTTGCTATCTTCCTTAGATACATTGGAGTCCTGCATATGTCAACTCATTAGCCTCACTTCCTCAAATACAGTACACATCTCATCTATGTATAGGATGGACTAACAGCACCACAAGTTTTCATTAGTAGTTCTGTTATGGACTTACTTGGTTGTCTTGTTCACCCATTTTGAGGATTTGGGTTGTTTATTATTTGGTTTGGGGTACTGCTTACTTTTTATGCGAGTTTAGGATTTCAATCCATACATTCAATCCTCATTGGATGTCCAAAACTAGTGCTTTGCCTGGAATATAGACATTAGTTCTAACATAAAATTATATATATGAGGGTGACCTGGAAGCTCTGCAAATGTGATCAGGGAAAGCAGCCCAAGATTAGAAAAGAGGTGTACCCACACCTAAAGCAAATGAATAAAAATACATGTATCCAATCCTAAACGCTACCCTTCATACAATATCTCCTTATTGTGACACTATGACACAACATTCACTTGTGAAAGGTAACAAGTATAAATTTAATGACATTCAGAAAACTTAAAACAATGATAAAAGATAAATGGTAATCCACAACTTTGATATTTAAATAGCAGCAAATGGTTTCATAATGATGTCAATGTATCAAATATAATTATTAGCTGAATATCCATAGATAAATCAATAGTCAGATGCAAGATAAAACGGTATGAAGATTAATCCAGAATCCTCCTCCACCTTCCTGACACGTGCCTCTGTCCTGGCTGCAGTTGTCTAACGCCTCCTCTCCTGCCAACCTGGCATCATTATGAAACCATTTGCTGCTATTTAAATATCAAAGTTGTGGATTACCAATTATCTTTCAACATTGTTTTACGTTTTATGAACGTCATTAAATTTATACTTGTTACCTTTCACAAGTGGATGTTGTGGCACAGTGTCATAGCAGGGTTGTACTGGCAAACGCGTGATGTGATGACGTCATCGCATCTGCGCCGATACTTCCGTGATGAAGTCACATGCCTGCCAGCCAACGGGAGGACAAGATTAGCTTGTTTGGAATGTCTTTGTATATATAGGTATCTACATGCACTGCTTTCATTTGTTCTTGATAAAAGGGTTTGCGTCCTGAAAGTTGAATGATGACACCGTTTGTCTGGACTCTGCTTTAAAGGTCCTGTGAGTGTAGCGGTTTTTTACATTCCTTATGTTTAGGTATTTCATGTACCTTCTGAGGTATAGATATGTATTCTGCTAGGACCCAGCAGGATGAGACTTTCCATGGGACTATGCATGCTGGGAGGGAGTTGCTGTTTGTGCTCAGTTCAGTTACTGATGTTATTCTAAGTAAATGTGTTAACTGCACTCCTGAGTCCATGAGTCTTATCTGATATACAACACATCTACATGAGGGCACCTGGGCAATTTTTAATACCTGTGTAGCGCTGGCTTTAGACTCGTATGTTTTCCTATAGAGTGCACCTCTACTCGATTGCAAGGCACCCCCACCAACATTTACTATGCCTGTTATCTGCTTGTTTGTTAGCTTATAAAACTTTTTGACTTTTTCAATTACGCTATAACCTGGATTCAGTTTCTGCAATGTGCAGCTTATGTTCACTACATCACCTGTACTAGACTGCACTATACTGCCTTGGTAAGTTAGTTTACTATTTACTGATTTCCAGTGATGTCTCAAGGTAATAAAACCAGTTCTGTCACTCCTGATGACGGCAGTGGCTTTTTTGAATATTCAATTACACATAGGTGAGGTACTGAGCTTTAGTTAGTCGGAGCCTGAGAGCCTATACTTTAAAGATACACATCTAGAAACAGCTGGTGCAGCTCCTATAGATGAGCTATTCCAGTCACTATTAAAACTTAAGAAAAGAGACGGATTACTACTTACACGGAGTGACTTTGTCTGATTACCATAAAGAGAAAAGATCCCAAGGGGATTCCGTATTAGGAATGTCCCACACAATAGGTAGAAATAACGTAGAGTTCTGCAGGCGTTGGGCAGCAGTCCTAAATAAATGCTCATTGGAGCTTATCCTGCTGGTGATTGAGGAATCCAGCAGGGAATTAAATAGCATTAGAAACATAATAAAAACATTGAAACCACACAAAAAGCTACCTTAGCCAGTGACACTTCCACCAATTGGTTGGAAAAACTTCCAATATCCAGGTTGAAGAATACAAAAAAGAATGGATTAGATATAAAAAGGAGAAACTTTCAAAGGTCAATACAGACTATCAGGAACAGAGAGTTTACTCGGGCTATGGGTAGGACTCTTAATCCCAGAACCCAGAGAGCAAGATTCAGACCACAGAAACGTAACTTGGACACTGACATCCAGTGGGGCAAATTCTTCACTAAGTGATAAGGAATCCTTCTCTACTTCTCACTACATGCACATAGACCCCCTTTAGGGGTATCCACACAAACTCAAAAAGAAGGTGAGCCCACAAGCGACATGGTAGGCAAGGGATGCCACAAAAGGGTATACAAGAAAAAGAGATAATAGCCAGCCTCTCGTCAAGAAGTCTTACAGAAGCAGTAAGAAAATGATTGAACAAAGGCTTAACCTTTATACCGACCTGCCACTTTAATAGCTTTTAATTGGAAGAAGGACCTCTGGCATCTGAATCAGAGTTTAAAATTAAAATTATTTTTCAGCAATCAATAGCAGTCAGGATACAATACCACTCTAATCAGGCCAATTTAAAAAAACAATCCACCTTTGACCCAGTCTCATATAATGCATCCATTAAGAGTTTTGATAGACTCTTCTGCATATAAAGGGAATAACTTCTGCATATAAAGGGAAATGCCAGATACAACACAGCTTGACAAAAGAAGAGCACTCAATGCTATTTACATTGAGTGGGTATTCCAATATTGTGATCCGCCCGTTAGACAAAGGTGGAGCTTTGGTCAAACAGGATGTGGAATCATACAGATAAGAAATATATCACCAGCTTAATGACACCCAGATGTATTGTCGTTTGGACCAGGATCCCGTCTCCACCTATAAAAAAGAACTGGACAATATACTCCTGTGATCCATTTAAGAAGGACAGATCACTACGGAGACTATGAAGAACCTAATAGTGGCTAAACCAGTAGCACCATTGCTATACACATTACCCAAGATACACAAGTCCCTTACAGCACCACTGGGACGTCCCATAATCTCTGCCAGAGGATCCCTCTTTGATATAATCTCGGAGTACTTAGAATTTTTTGTACAACCACTAGCTCAGGAGCCCACCTTTTTAAAGGACACCAATACATTACTCAATAAACTACATGCTTTACAAGATCTTCCATCGAAACTACTGATGTGTACCATAGATGTCAATTCCTTGTACACCAGTATTCCTCATCAACAAGGTATACAATATTTGGAGAAGATTTTAATATCCCATGAGAATTATCAAGGCCCAGCCAACTGAAAAATAACTATTTTCTCTTTGATAATAACTTATATCTCCAGAAGAAGGGTTGTGCAATGGGCTCTCATGTAGCACCATCGTTCGCCAATATTTATATTTTTTGTTGAGAAGGAACTATTCATAAACAATGTGGGCCTAAGGTCACATACCTCATTTTTCATTCGATATATTGAGGACATCCTAGTTCTGTGGTCCATCACTGAACAGGAGTTTACAGATGCCATGGAGAATATTAATTCAGCACACGAATACATCAAGTACACTTGCAATCACAGTTATGACTGGGTCCATTACCTTGATGTAGCCATACGGTGATCAGGCACCAATTTTGTAACCACCATAAACCAATGGACTGCAATACACTGCTACACACCCAGATCCATCACCCTATTGCTCTGAAAACAAGTCTTCACTATTCTCAATTTCTTTGGGTAACCAGAATTCCCATTGATATTACCAGTGCTATGAGTGAGATTGACAACATGATATTAAGTTCATGGACAGGGGCTATCAGGAAGGACCTCAAAGCAGCTAAGAACAGGGCACTACAGAATCAACTTCATATAATACCCACTGAATAAGAAAGCCACTGTCTTGTTTGTGAACCAATATAATATGGCCAGTAAGCTCATCAACACCGTGTCAAAGAGACTTTGGCCTATTATCAACACAGATGCTTCTCTGAAGCCACTAAAACACTTGAGAATCATGATGGGCTACAAATGTGGCAAGAATTTGAAAGACTGGCTAGTGCATAATGACATAGGGGGTCATTGATCATCACTTTTTGTCTAGAAAACTGGGCTGCTACAGGTGCATAGGCTGCACCACCTGCAGCTATATGGAAACTGGTCCAGATGTGGTACATCTGCATTCGGGTAAACGTATTCCCATCTAAAATGTATTAACGTGTACCAGTAAATACATCATCTACATCATTCGCTGCCACTGAGGACTTGCATACATAGGCAAAACCACATTCTCAGGGTGCATTAGGATGGCACAGCACCGGACAGTCATCAGACAAGCCATGGAAGGGAGAGACGTAGACCACCTGGTGCCTCGACATTTTAAAGAACAAAGACATTCACTAGGGGGTTGCCTTTCCCCACCGCAAGCTCTGCGACCAGTGCTGGATGCAATACATGCAGGTGACATGTACAATGACGCTACTTTGCTAATTATGCACGCCCTTTAAACAGCGTTTTGTTGGCCTGACATGCCTGCGTTCACAACACCCAACCCCCGTTTACAAGCACCTTCCCCTGTTACCACCCACAAACGGCTTGGAGTTTGAATGATCCAGATGTACAGTTGGGTCTTTTTTCTCACCTCTTCTTAATTTTTTTTTATTTTTTCCAGTTTTTTTTCTTCGTTCTTTACATTAATTGTTTAGAATTTCAGTTTGGTGGATATAGCTGGGACAATATGTTTGTTCCATTTTTTGTTGGTTATCAACCCAGAGTCTGCATTTGACATTGTTTGCCTCTATTATCCATTCATTCAGACATTTGGGTCAGTCTTTCTTTGGTGACATGTTAGCATTATCATATAATTTCACATTATATATGTTATTAACATTAACCCTTGCCTTAACACCTAGGTAATTGGTCTCATGCTCCATTACAGGGTGACAGTGGTGCTCTGAATGTCGGTGTGTACAGTCAAACCACACTGGATACACTTGTACTCGTCTGACAAGCAGTGTGCAGTCTGGTTAGTGCTTGGATGGGAGACCTCCTTGGAATACCAGGTACTGTAGATGCATGACTGACACATTGTCTCCATTGGTGTGTAGCTACTTTCAGCATGTGGGTTATTCCATACTGTATACAGCAGCATCTGGAGTATGGGCACCACATTAGTACATTTTCATAGGGACTGTTGCCTCTCACATAATCATTCTGTTTGCTATCTTCCTTTGGAGTCCTACATATGTCAACTCATTAGCTTCACTTGTTCAAATACAGTACACATCTAATTTATGTATAGGATGGACGTTCCACAAGTGCTCATTAGTAGAGTTATGGACTTACTTGGTTGTCTTGTTCACCCATTTTGAGGATTTGGGTTGTTTATTATTTGGTTTGGGGTACTGCTTACCTTTTATGCGAGATTAGGATTTCAAGCCATACATTAGATCCTCATTGGATGTCCAACACTGGTGCTTTACCTGGAATGTAGACATTAGTCCTAACATCACAGATTCTGTCTTCCTAGAGAGTTCTCCTTATTTTCGGTTGTGTATAAGTTTTTTTTCTGGTGTATACTTTTTTGTTCTTTGCACTTTTACTATTAATTATGTACTGAAAAGTGACATGTTTATACACAATGTGTTACTCTGTACTTGTTCTATATGGTGCCCGATGCCTGACACACAGGCTGTGACGATTATATCTAGGCAGACGCGTGACGACGTTATTGCCGATCCCTCCGCGATGACGTCACAAGCCCGGCGGCCAAAGAGAGGACATGATTAGCTGTTTTGGAATGTCTTTGGGTATGTAGGTATGTACATGCACTGCTTTCATTTGTTCTTGATAAAAGAGCTTGCAGCCTGAAACACTTAACGATGACACAGTTTGACTGGAATATGCTTTAAAGGTCCAGTGAGTGCCTCATTTTTTATATTTTAAATATATATATATATATATATATTGACATGCTTTTTTTAATTACCCCACTTGGGTTTGTTAGGCAGCGCCCTTAAAAAAACTACAGTCACACAGCCACGCTTAGGTCCTAATCCAACTACTGCCACCGCACAGACTAACTGCACTGTTGACTAGCTGTTAATATTGTAGAACATCAAAAGCTAATTGTTTGGCAACATTTCACTGGGAGTGTCAGTCAGTTCAGAGCATGATTATGCTTCATAGATCTTCAGGGGTTAATCAGGACAACAATCCATGTTCTGATATCAGTGTGAATTGCTCCTTTTGGCAATATTGAGCTAAAGCAGACTAACTGGAGATGAATTTAGGTGATGGGGGCAATGGGTGCTGGCTACGTATGTTATTAGGCCAGGACAGTAGCAGCTATTGTAAGTGGGTACCAGTTAGTATAGTCAGATTTACAATGTCAAACCTGAGCTTTACTATCTTTTGAAGTTGTAAATACAACACTGATATGCCATAATTCACATTATTAACATGTTGGCACCTCTCACTGTCCCCGTTGTGATTAGTGACATGTCCTAACTGCCCAATACATGCCATCTGTAAACCCGATATCCTACAGTGATTTAAATATAATAGTAGGCTGTACTTTTAGATGATGTTTTTAATTTTGGTGAATTGTGAAAAATGTTGAGCATTTAAGGCAAACATTTAATAGCGTAAAGGAAGCATGATACGGTATAAGCATAGCACAGACAAATGTACATGAAGTCCACTGTCTAGTAAATAGATTTGTGGTGAGTCAACCCAGAAATGTTCAAGGGCAAATACATTTACACATACATTACCACCTAAACATAGCCTTACAGTACTGACCTGCAGCACAATGGACCTGAATATATCGTTTTGAACTGACAGATAAATAGCTCTGGATGGACAGTGGCTCCTTGATTTTGTGGGTTAGGCAGGAGAAGCATATACAAGTATGCAAGAGCCTCATAGAAGAGATATCATTTTATGAAATGAGCTGTAAATAGTGAATATTGTGTATATTTGAAAGCATGTCTGGCTTAGCGTTTTTGAACAGGCAGATGGGTTTAAAACACGCCAACAACACATACTTTAACTCCAGGGTTTAACCTCAACAAAAGTGAAGTCCTAATGCTTATGAAGGTAAAAAATAAGCAAAAGAAACTGCAAAGAATTGCAATACACAAAATGTATATATTTGGCAAATAAAATGCAAAAAGGACACAAGGGAGTTTATTTACGAAGTTTCGGGATGTAAAACTAGACACTTCTGTTCGAGTTTGAAATTTGTGTCTGATATTTAAAAGGGCAGTTAAATTACAGTTAATATAAACAAACACTATTTAGTAGAAAAACGTGAAAGTGAAAGCTAAGTAGAAGGGTGGGCCTAATGTGATAGTAATCAGGACTGTGGGCCTGATTCAGACCCGCTCGCAAGCACTATGCGCTCGTGAGCAGGTCAATGTTTGGCCACTGCGCATGCGCACGCCGGAGCCGGCTCTGTCGCTCCGGGTCTCGCACCAAAAGGGGGCAGCTGTCGATTTTGATTTACAGCTTGCCCCGTTTTGGAGGCGGGCAGGGGGGGGTGGCTGGCCGAACGGAGGCGTTCCCGAAGGAACGCCTGCCGTTTGGGGGCGGCCCCACTGACATCACGAGTGATGTCAGTGGGTGAGCTTCTGGCTCTAATAGAGCCGAAAGCTCCCGGCCAAACAAGTCTCCCAGGGGCTACCCGGCCACCACTTCACTGCGATTCATTTGCGTGATTGGGGCTCTGCCCTGTTCCACAATGCCTGTAATCTGCATAGTGAGGGCGGGGCTACAATGACGCAATTTCATTGTCACGGCCCGGACCCGCCCACCTCTGCCGAGCAACACCAATCACAATCCCCAGACACACCCACCTTCACCGAGTCCGGCTCCCTGCAGTTCTGACCTTGCCAATAGGTCAGCAACTATGGCTTATGCTCATAAGCATTATTGTATGCATCATAATTGCCAGACATGTGAGCAGAAGCCCCATCATGCAGGGCTACAACAGGATCTCATACTGTATGTAATTGATTCTGGGCCTGATTCAGAGCTGAACGCTCTGACCAGAGCGCTCGCTCTGAATCAGGGCCCTCCTCCATGAAAATGGAGCGTCCTCCTGGACGCTTGCATAGCTGTGGGTGACCACCCACAGCTTATGCGAGCATCCATGATGATGGTTGCGATGGTCAAGACCATCGCGACCATCGGGCTTGTGACGGAGCCCCTGCAGTAGGGGATCGCTGCCGCAAGCCCTGGAGTGATTTTGGGTCTATCAGAGCCAAAATCACTCCCACTGACATCACTAGTGATGTCAGTGGGGCTGGCTTCAGACGGTAGGCGTTCCCATGGGAACGCCTCCGTCTGGCAGCCACGCCCATGGCACGCCCACCAAAGGGGGCATGCTGTCAATCAACATCAACAGCACGCTCCCTTTGGTGCAAGACCCGGAGCGACGGAGAGCCCTTCGCTATCCGGGTCTCGCGCATGCGCACGACGGAGCTCCCTCCGTCGTGCGCATGCGCAGTGGGGCAACATCGACCCGCTTGCGAGCATCCTGCGTTCGCGAGCGGGTCTGAATGAGCCCCTCAGTCCCATAGAATGATCATTTTTTTCCAGCATACCACACATTGGTACACAGAACACATACATTAAGTGCTAGAATGACAGGCTATCTTGTTAGTACTTGCTGTATTTGTATACATTTATGGACCCAAGTAGACACACACTTATAATTAAATATACATATATAAACACAGTTACTGTTAATTTATAGCAAAACCATTTAAGGCTTAATTATGAGTTTCTTTTTACTTGATTTCTTTTTAAAACTACTTTATTCTAAGTTTGCATTTTAATATCTTTCTAATATCTATCCTAATGTTTTCATTCATATTACAATACTGTATAAACAAAAAAGAGCCAACTCTCCATTCTTCCCCTTTGTTTTACAATAAAGTTTCATATTTCTAACTATAAACAAAGTTCTCAAAATATGTAACACTAATGATCTTTTGATGTGGTCTGGCTATATGACACAAATGTATTGGTAATTAAGAACAGCTTTTATTAATGTGCAATGGAAGGACAGAACATTCTTATCTGAGTTAATTGGAAGGCAGAAAACAAACTAAACACATGACTTGTTTTCAAATTAAATTTAAAGGAGCATTCCATGTTAAAAGGTGTTTTTTTTTTCCTGAAAATGTATCCTTGTGGCAGCAGGCTTGGAAAGTACCATTATTCATTGTTTTGTTTCTTCAGGCTGCTATTAATGAGTTATACAGTACCGTAATGTAGTTATGCACAATATCATGTGACTAGCCTGGCAACCATAAACCAATGGTCATTATGTAGTGAACAAAGAGACTTTGGGGTCTATTTACTAAGCAGTGTTAGAAGACAGAGTGAAAAGTGATAAGAAAGTGATAAGGTGCCAGCCAATCAGCTCCCAACTGTCATTTTTCAAACACAGCCTGTGATATAACAGTTGGGAGCTGATTGGCTGGCACCTTATCACTTTCCTATCACTTTTCACTCTGTCTCCTAACACTGCGTAGTAAATAGACCCCTATGTAATGCACCTCTGAGCTCACCCTGTACTGTAAAATCTAGCCCTCCCTCTTCCTTTGCCACCAGATGATATGCTGTGAGTGAGTCTGTAACTTGTATGAAAATGAGATAATTATTTATTGGAGATACTAAGAAGAAGTGAAACAATCAGATTTGTGGTTCAAAGTTACTTAATTTGCTATTTAAAGCAAAAAAGATAAAAAAGTATGTGTTATTGCTGATTTATATATAACAATCAATGTTGGTTTGTCTGTTCTCCAAATCTAATAAATGCCTTTTTAACCTTAACAAATTAACTAGACAATACACAATGTGTAAGGTTTCAAACAACATTACCAAACTACAGTAATAAACACCATGCATAGTTTTCTTCTAACATTACTCAAACAGCTACAATGAGAAATACCAAGACATAGTGAACTAGCAAGAAAGGAACTTAATTTAGGAAACTAGGGTTAAATTAACAGTTCACCCTGTCGGGATTTCAGCCTGTTGGTCTCTACTTGTCAGGATTTGAACCGGCGGCTAAAGTGCCGCCGGTAACACAATCCCATTTCCCGTGTGCAGTCTCTATCTGGACCACCACCTCTTTAGCTAGTCGTACAAGTAGTATACTCTGGCGCTGTGCCAGTCTACTACGCATATGCAAGTCTCCGGAAAAATGGTGCAGTTATATTTGTATTGTGCATGTGCAGATCAATGGGAAAATGCTGCCATCAGGGGGCTACGGAGAGGTAAGTATTAAAGATCATACATGCAAGGTATGTGTTGTAGGCTCACCTGGACCCAAGGGCCTGTTTGCAGCGCATATCCTGAACCCATTATAGATACGCCAGTGGGTTGGCAACTGTACACAGTGGCGTCACAAGGCGGGTGCGGGGGGTGCGGCCCGCACCAGGGTGTCACCCGCCGAGGGGTGACACCAAGGTGCAGGATCCCCCTCAGTGACAGGAGCCGGGTGCTGCACTATAGCATTAAGTGCAGCACTCGGCTCCTGTCAGTGAGGGAGCCGGCACTGCCCATGCCCGCACCTCCTGCACCCCCCGCCGGCATCACCCCATTGATACCTAATGTATCATACATTTAGTTAGCCACGGGCCGGGTTCGTGCCGCGAGGCCACGCCCCTCCCGAAGGCCCGACATGTGAGGCCACGCCCCCGACACACCCCCTCCCGAAGACCACGCCCCCATTTCGGCAGGTGCCGCGCGGATGGCGTCCCTCCCCGCACCGGGTGTCACCGTGGGGAGGGATGCCACTGCCTGTACATATATGCATGCGTAGAGTTTAAGGCGGTCTATTCAGCAAGCAAATTTCTACTTGTGTTTCTGCATAATTTAAGTATTCCCAGTTAATAACACAATTATCTTCTTTGTTATTACGCTGCTTCTAAAATATCACACTGTAGAGAGTATGCCATTGCTCTCTACAGCACTTTTACATTTTCTGCTATTCAGGAAGCAGAAAACGTAAAACCCTTACTACCCTTACTAGTGTTCCTGGCGGTGTAATTACACTATATATATATATATATATATATATATATATATGCACACAAAGGGTCTGATTCAGAGCCGGACGCAATTAGCGCTCGCTCGTCCAGAAAATAGGGGTGGCTATTCAAGTGAACTGTTCGCTCTTTGCGGCCTGTTCACGCCTCTAGGTCTGAATGAGCGAACAAAACTTGCGGTAGTTTTTTTGAAAACTACGCCCCCTGGCCGCTCGCATCCTACGTCATGTCCGCTATTTATTAGATTAATCGAGTACATCGACCAGCGTATGAACTGCTCGCTATTCTTGTGGTTGGTTTTTGCTACCACAATCTTGCGAGCAGTTCTGGCTATAAAATAACCCAGTGACGTGGTCAATGACGCTACTGTTTTAATTATGCACACCCATAAAACGCCCGTTTTGACCTTTAAGCACGCCTGCGTTCTGATCTCCACTCCGTTTTCGAGCACCTTCCCCTGTTACCACCCACATACGCCTCATCATTCTGTCACTCAAATTATCAGGCATTCGCTATTTTGCAAGCACATGAATTTCGACCGCACTGACTGGTTTGCGCATGCGTATAACGATCCGTACGCATGCGCAGTTGGGCAAACATCGCTCGGAGCGAACGAGAGGCCGCTTACGAGCGGCTCTGAATCAGGCCCAAAGTCTCCAGGTCCGGCACTACAGATAATCAAACAAATCCTGCAGGGGTGCCCTCACATAGGGATAAATAGAAGCATGAAGGTGCAGCACTCCCCTCTCAATAAATCAAGCAGAGACCAAAGGATTAATAGAACGTTTCAGTACTTTTAGTACTATCTTCAACCATATACAGATACAAACAAATGGCTCACCTTAAATACAACCCCTCTGCCCAATGTGCTAAACACAAGCACGTCATCAGGAGGCGCTGTCAGTCTTGTCATGTGATCTGACTGGCTTGTATTTAGCAAAGGGAACACTATATATATATATATATATATTAGGGGTGTGCACAGGCCACTTTTCGTGTTTTGGTTTTGGATCTTTCTTTGTGTTTTGGATCTGGATTGGTTTTGCCAAAACCACTCTTCCGTGTTTTGAGTTCTGGGTTTTCTGTTTTGAATCTGTATTTTCTTTTTAAAAAGCATAAAAACAGCTAAAATCACAGAATTTGTGGGTTTTTCTGCTCCTATGCTATTATTAACCTCAATAACATTAATTTCCACTCATTTCCAGTCTATTCTGAACACCTCACAATATTGTTTTTAGTCCAAAAGGTTGCACCGAGGTAGCTGGATGGCTATGCTAAGCGACACAAGTGGGGGGCACAAACACGTGGCCCATCTAGGAGTGACACTGCAGTGGCAGACAGGATGGCAGTTTGAAAAACTAGACCCCAAAGAGTACATAATGCAAAGAAAAAAAAGAGGTGCAAGATGGAATTGTCCTTGGTCCCTCCGACCCACCCTTATGTTGTATAAACAGGACATGCACACTTTAACAAACTAATCATTTCAGCACCAGGGTCTGCCACACGACTGTGGCTGAAATTATTGGTTCATTTGGTCCCCCACAAAACAAGCTGGCAATTAATCTGTCCCTGCACAAACTGGCTCTATGGAGGCAAGATGTCGTCCTCATCCTCCTCATCCACCGATTCCTCACCCTCTTCAGTGTTGTACACACTGGAGGGTGGGCAACTTAGCTAAAATAGAGCCAGTTTGTACAGGGGCCATCAAATTGCCTCTTTTTCCTGCCAGTACAGTGCGGACTGTCTGACATGCCTACTTGGATGCTGTCACCGATGTAATCCTCCACCATTCTGTCAATGGTGACAGTATCATATGCAGTGACAGTAGACATGTCAGAAATGGTTGTCAGGTCCTTCAGTACAGACCAGATGTCTAAACTTGTTTCTGCCTGCCCTGCATCACCGCCAGCGGGTTGCTTAGGATACCTAAGTTTTTTCCTGGCAGCCCCATTTGCTGGAGAAAATGAAGAAGGAGCTGTTGACGTGTCACGTTCCACTTCAGCTGACAGTGATTTCACCAGCAGGTCTTTGCACCTCTGCAGGCTTGTGTCGGCCGGAAAGGGAGACACCACATAGGCTTTAAACCTAGGATTGAGCACGGTGGCCAAAATGTAGTGGTCTGATTTCAACAAATTGACCACCTTCGAATCTTGGCAAAGCGAATGAAGGGCTTCATCCACAAGTCCCACATGCTGAGCGGAATCGCTCCATCTTAGCTCCTCCTTCACTTTCTCCAGCTGCTTCTGCAAAAACCTGATGAGGGGAATGACCTGACTCAAGCTGGCAGTGTCTGAACTGACTTCATGTGTGGCAAGTTCGAAGGGCTGGAGAACCTTGCTCAACATGGAAATCATTCTCCACTGTGCTTGAGTCAGGTGCATACCCCCTCCTTTGCCTATGTCATAGGTGGATGTATAGGCTTGAATGGCCTTTTGCTGCTCCTCCATCCTCTGAAGCATATAGAGAGTTGAGTTCCACCACATCACAACCTCTTGCTTCAGGTGATGGCAGGGCAGGTTCAAGACTATTTGCTGGTGCTCCAGTCTTCGGCACGCAGTCGCTGAATGGCGAAAGTGGCCAGAAGTTTTTCGAGCCACCCAAAGCGTCTCCTGCACGTCTTTGTGTTTCAGAAAATTCTGCACTACCAAATTTATTGTGTGAGCAAAACATCGGACATGCTGGAATTTGCCCAGACGTAATGCCCGCACAATATTGGTGGCATTGTCAGATATCACAAATCCCCAGGATAAGTGGGGTAAGCCATTGGGTGATGATTTCCATCAGTTTCTCTAAGAGGTTGTCGGCGGTGTGCCCCTTACTGAAATCAGTGATACACAGCGAAGCCTGCCTTGGAACAAGCTGGCGTTTCTGAGCTGCTGCTACTGGTGACGCTGCTGTTAATGCTGCGTAAGGCAATACATCTACCCAGTGGGCTGTCACAGTCATATAGTCCTTAGTCTGCCCTGTTCCACTTGTCCACATGTCTGTGGTTAAGTGGACATTGCATACAACTGCATTTTTTAGGACACTGAGGACACTTTTTCTGACGTCTCTGTACATTCTCGGTATCGCCTGCCTAGTGAAGTGTAATCTAGATGGGATTTGGTACCGGAGACACACTCCATCAATTGTCTAAATCCCACTGCACTAATGGTGGATATCGGACGCACGTCTAACACCAACATAGCAGTCAAGGCCTCAGTTATCTGCTTTGCTTCAGGATGACTGCTGTCGTACTTCATCCTCCTCGCTAAGGACTGTTGGAGTGTCAATTGCTTAGTAAAAGTAGTGGTGTTCCTACTTCCTTCCTCAGCAGCAGTAGGCATAGCAATGCAGGATCCTCCGGAGGAATCCCGGATAGGAGAGTCAGTCATGCCAGTGACATGGCCTGCAGGACTACTTCTGATCCTGACTAAGGAGGAAATTGATGAGGGAGTTGATGGTGTGGTTTGCAGGCGCTTGGATACAACAGTACAAAGGAATTTAGGTGTCCCTGGACTGCTTACAGTCTTAGCCAAAGTTTCTGAACTTGACAGTAACTTTTTAAGAACGCGCTGCAGGTGAAGCATAAGGGAGGATGTTCCTAGGTGGTTAATGTACCTACCCCTACTTATTTCACCTTTACATATGGTACATATGGCAAGACAGTTGTTGTCCGAAGTTGGATAGAAATATTGCCAGACCAAAGAGGTGGAATGTTTGGTCTTCTGCCCAGGCATGACCGTGATGGGCTTTTCATCCCACGGACAACAACTGTCTTCCCCAGAGACTGATTTAAACAAACCACATCACCATCAGAATCCTCCTCGCCAAATTCCTCCTCAGCGCCAGCTACACCAGTATCCTCATCCTGTTGTATTTCAACAGTGACATCTTCAATTTGCATATCAGCAAGTGGACTGTGGGTGCTCCTTTCAGCACTTGCAGGGGGTGTGCAAATGGTGGAAAGAGCCACCTCTTCCCGTCCAGTCCTGGGAAGGTCAGGCATCGCAACCGCCGCCACACTTGGACTCTCCTTGGGGATTTGTGATATCTTCTTAGAATGCACAGTTCTTCGCTGTGCTTTTGCCAGCTTAACTCGTTTGATTTTTTTAGTGGGAGGAGGGCTTCCATCGTCATGTGAAGCTGAACCACTAGTCATGAACATAGGGAAAGACCTTAGCCGTTCCTTGCCACTCCGTGTCGTAAATGGCATATTGGCAAGTTTACGTTTCTCCTCAGATGATTTAAATGTTTTTTTAAGGTCATATTCCTGAACTTTGTCATTTGGGATTTTATATGCCCTCTACTATGACATTGAGCATCGGCCTTGGCAGATGTCATTGATGGCATTTATCATCTATGTCATGACTAGTGGCATCAGCTTCAGCACTACGAGGAAGTGGTTCTTGATCTTTCCCTATTTTTTTTTTATCGGACAAAGTTTTGTCCTCTATTTATGTTATATTGATAATTATATATACACTTGCGACTAAGGCACACACAAACACAGAAAAGAAGAATTTTTAATGTTTTTAAAGTGCACTTTGGGGGTTACACCACCCTTTAACAGACGAGCCAGCTGGCCCTTTACTTATGACACAGACGCATGCTTGGCGCTGCTACTTTGTTGATGCACATGTGGCTACTGCGCACACAAGTCACAAACACAGAAAAGAAGAATTTTTACATTTTTTTGTGAGTGCACTTTGGGGGTTACACCACCCTTTAACAGACAAGCCAGCCGGCCCCTTACTTATGAAACAGGCGCACGCTTGGTGCTGCTACTGTACTTTGTTGATGCACGTGCGGCTACTGCGCACACAATTCACAAACACAGAAAAGAAGAATTTTTTATTTATTTATTTTTTTGTGAGTGCACTTTGGGGGTTACACCACCCTTTAATAGACGAGCCAGCCGGCCCCTTACTTATGACACATGCGCACGCTTGGCGCTGCTACTGTACTTTGTTGATGCACGTGTGGCTACTGCACACACAATTCACAAACACAGAAAAGATTTTTTTTTTTTTTTGTGAGTGCACTTTGGGGGTTACACCACCCTTTAACAGATGAGCCAGCCAGCCCTTTACTTATGACACAGGCGCACGCTTGGTGCTGCTACTTTGATGCACGTGCGGCTACTGCGCACACAATTCACAAACACAGAAAATATTTTTTTTTTATTTTTTTTGGAGTGCACTTTGGGGGTTACAGCACCCTTTAACAAACGAGCCAGCCAGCCCTTTACTTATGACACAGGTGCACGCTTGGCGCTGCTACTTTGTTGATGTACATGCGGCTACTGCGCACACAATTCACAAACACAGAAAAGAAGAATTTTTACATTTTTTTGTGAGTGCACTTTGGGGGTTACACCACCCTTTAACAGACAAGCCAGCCGGCCCCTTACTTATGAAACAGGCGCACGCTTGGTGCTGCTACTGTACTTTGTTGATGCACGTGCGGCTACTGCGCACACAATTCACAAACACAGAAAAGAAGAATTTTTTATTTATTTATTTTTTTTGGAGTGCACTTTGGGGGTTACATCACCCTTTAACAGACAAGCCAGCCGGCCCTTTTCTTATGACACAGGTGCACGCTTGGCGCTACTTTGTTGATACACGTGCGGCTACAGCACACACAATTCACAAACACAGCAAAAAATAATATTTTATTTTTTTGGAGTGCCCTTTGGGGGTTACACCACCCTTTAACAGACGAGACAGCCAGCCCTTTATTTATGACACAGGCGCAAGCTTGGTGCTACTTGTTGATGCACGTGTGGCTACAGCGCACACAATTCACAAACACAGAAAAAATTAATTGTTTTTTTGCACTTGGGGGGAGCACCCCTGATGGACAGATCACCCCCTGGACAACACTACAGCATCCCTTTAGGACTACAGCCTTTATGGGACACTGCACAACACAGCCCAGCCAGACCCTATAGACTTTGCAGTGGACACAGCCCCTATGGACAACTGACTGCACAACACAGCCCAGCCAGCCCCTATGGACAACAGCAGCACAACACAGCCCAACCAGCCCCTATGGACAACAGCAGTACAACACAGCCCAGCCAGCCCCTATGGACTTTGGAGTGGACACAGCCCCTATGGACAACAGCAGCACAACACAGCCCAGCCAGCCCCTATGGACTTTGGAGTGGACACAGCCCCTATGGACAACAGCAGCACAGCACAACACAGCCCAGCCAGCCCTAACTCCCACCCTCCCTCTTCACTGTCCACAGCCAGAGTGAAAATTGGCACCGACGCGGGGACCTTTTATAGAATCCAAAACCTGTGAGATCCGACAGCGGGATGGTTATGTTATGCTTCGATTTCAGATCCGAGTCAGGTGGGAAAACTCGAGGCTGACTCAGATCCGACTCGGATCGGGGGGGGGTTCGGATTCCGCAAATCCGAACCCGCTCATCCCATATATATATATATATATATATATATATATGTATATATATATATATATAAAACAGCAAATGTAAATGAGTTTAAACATATGTATTATGTATTACCATATGTTTTATAACCTCTGTGTTACTGTTGTACGTGCTGATATTATTACATGTAAGGCGTATAAGGTGTCGCAGTGTAGCCGAACCCGATGGTCACTTACCTGGTCTGGCGGCACTGGGGACCAGGCTGGTGAAGGACAGCGGGCGGGAGATACCTGGTGCCCGCTGTCCTCTCTCCCCGGCAGTTCTCTGTGCAGGCAGCCGTGGCTCCCATTGGAGCGGACGCAGCTAAGTCATACCTCTTTGCGTGGGTCCCTGGTAAACACCGCCGGCTTGTTATACTCCGTGCCTCAGTTATAGGTCTAGTCAATACCAATACGGGTTGCATCCGTTATCTATCCGAGAATTGCGACAGAATACTCTGGCCAATAAAAAGGAAAGGGATGCTGCTGGTAACCCCTCGCCACGTGATCTATTGGAGAATTTGATCGGTTGAGTGGAAAAGCAAGAACGGGACCAGGCTCAAGTCATAAAGTGCCTGCAGATGTCAATGCAACAGGTTGGCAATCTGCGTTCTCTTCCTGCACAGCCAGCGTCACCTCCTACAGTGTCTGTTCCAGCTGCTGGGGCATCTGTACCATTGCGAATTCCAAATCCCTCCAAATATGAGGGGGAATCCCAAAAGTTGCCGGGGTTTTCTGCACCAATGCTCAATCCAATTCGAGATCCAAGCAGCAAATTTTTTTGTCAGAGAGAACCAAGGTGGCCTACATTATTTCCTTGTTGTTTGGACAGGCTCTTGCCTGGGCTTCTCCACTATGGGAAACCTTAAGGTGCGTTACTATGCACTAGCAGATAGTGGAACGACAATACGATTACAACATTGTAATTGTACAGTCGTTCCTCTTCCCCTGCAATGTCTACACTGAACGATATGTCATTCAGTGTACGCACCCTCCATCATCCCTGAACATGGTCAATCTGTCGTTATCGGCAGATTGACCAGCATGTTCCAGTGATGATTGATGTCGGTAACAACCAGCGGGAGCGCGCATTGCTGATTGTTTCCGACTACTTTCTAACTACAATTTAACAAAACCTAGTAACCAATAAAATGCTGTTATTTAATATGTTTAGAGCAGTAATGACATCTAGTGGCCATTTTCTATATTTTCTATATTCTGCCAGCCCTCTCTTTAAAGATAAACTGTCATTAATTATAGTATTATTACAGAATAGCTGTTTTTTTCTTCTTCCTGCAAGATTTAGAAGATATCCTACCCCATATAAAAGTGAAGCAAGATCTTCTGGTCCCCTTTCTTGTGCTGCTCTAATAATTTAGGGACGACAGAATAGCTACAGTACATAGTGAATATTCATGAACTTGGTGCTTAAATCATTGAGATTGTAGAGCATATTGCTGGATCCAAGCTGTGTAGAGGAAAAAGTAATTAGGTACCTAATGTTCCCCTATGTTAAATATGGAATATATGTAATATTGTAAAGGGTTTTCATTAAATTTTGCCCTGTTATCAATATCTATATAATAAGCAAGAAATTGTGTCTATATATCCTTTATGCACTGCCAGAGTTTTGGACCTAGCTCCACCTAATTTCCCATGGTGGTGTAGTTTGACCAGGATTAGGTTTTTGCGTAGGTTTTACCTTCATCAGGGCCACACACTGTCACACAATCCCTAAAAATGGGGACACTTAAATTACACAGGTTACAGGGCAGCTCAAGTGGAAAATGGCTGTCTGACATAAACCTGTGTGAAAGCTACAAAAGTATTCTTTTAACCTCAGTTTAAGCAAGTGTCAAACTTTATGACTCATGTAAGTTCATGTTAAATCCAGAGTTGGTCCTTTTTAAAGTGACCATATATATTAGTCAACCCTCTGTGTTTACATGCAAGGGCAACTTGAACTTTAGGGGCCAAATAGCAAGATCTTTTAAAAGGGCCACCCCAGAGGAAAAAAAACAAACCACATACATTTGCCCCTACACAGAGCCCACTCAGGTTATGTCACACAGTAGTACCCCTTATACACATTATGCCATGCAGCAGTAGTGCCCTTTATACATTATACCACACAGTTATGCCCTTTACAGAGAATGCCATATAGAAGTGCCCCATATAACACATTATTCCACACAATAGTAGTGCCCCTTACACATTATGCCCCCCCCCAGCAACTCACCTACCTGTGGCCCTCAGGCAGCATCCCGCCACCCCCTGTGTGTGATCAGCAGCCAGCAGATGTGGATTTGCTGCCGGGCCGCCATTAAATAACAAGTGGCGCACCGGCAGGCAGTGGCAGAAATGAATAGACAGCGTCAGCACAATTTGAATCTGGCGCCAGTCGAGGACCAGCAGCGATCAGGAGCCTCCACTGCTGATTGGCTGCTGGTCCACGAGCTCAGATTTCCTCACGATTGTCTCTCCATGTCTGCCTGCCGGTGCAGCATCTGTAATCAGCACAATGACAGCTGCACACCTTGAGCCCACGGTAGATACATCACTGTTTGCATGCATTTTAGTAAACAGTGGGGACCTTTTCAGGATTAATGAAATGGGGTTAAAGGTAAGGACAATGTAAACAAATAATGGCTGCAGGTGTACTTCAGGATAGTTGTTAGTAATGTTATTAATGTATTTTCCTCATTTCCTTAATGGAAAATAAATATGTCAGTGGAGTCTCTAATGGAAGATAAATAAATATCATTCATTCCTACCTAGCAAGCACAATGACACATCTTATCACGTACAATGTTAACACATCCATGGTCCACACCTAGCTTGTGATGCACTTAGGTGTAAAAATCGGCTATAGCTAAATATCTCGTCCCTGAGTTTATAGAAAGATATACGGACACATGTACAGATGAGGCAGACAGGATGATGCTGGAAGTAAAAGGTGTCACATCATCATCTGATTGTGAATAAATATTTACCAATTTTAAAAACACTTGTTACTACAAGAATATATTATCTTCTTATCCTCTCTCAGTCATTACTTGCTCTTTCTTACTCTATTCCCAAATCTAAATCAGGCCCACTGCCTGCCTCAGACATGATCCTGCTCCTGTCCCTGACTCCCTCTCCTCTCTTGGCTGCTGCTAAGCAACAGGGCACATTGGGGGAAATTCAATGTGATGTTGAATAGCCGCAGGAGGCAGCTCCCGCAGCTATTCAATACACCGCGCTGTTTGGGCGCGCTAAGGATTTCTTCTCGCACCCCACTGGGGATGCGAGGAGAAATCCAACCATAGTGCTGGGTGCGCAGCTATTTTTCTGCTTAGCGAGGTGCTGACAGCCGCACGCCCGACACTTTGGTCAGAGAATGCCGGTTAATGCGCCTTAACATCCATGTTAAGGCGTGATAGGCGTGATAACTGGCATTCTCTGACCACACAGCGCACTGAATTGAATAGAGCTCCCGGCGCTATTCAATTTGTGTTGAATTGAAAAACCCCCATTGCTAGCTCTGATTTGCTCTCTCTTTGCTGTTAGGAGGGGGGAGGAGATCTGAGTAAGAGGGCGTCTTTATAATGGGTACAAGGTGTGCGGTACATACGGGCCCCTGGGTCCAGGGGGGCCCACATTGCACACCCTGCACCCATAAGTAATTATACTCACCTTTCTACCAATTCACAGGGAAAATGGTGGCCCAGATTTTCCCTGTGACTCGGTCATGCGCAGAAGAGATGTCCCTGGCAAAAGGCGCAGGTACCATTTTCCCAGAGACCCGCTCTTGAAACAAGAATCTACTGTGCTGACAGGGAGGAGGGGTTCCAAACAGAGGCTGCACACGTACTCCTCCTCTCTTAAAACATCCCTGCATATATGTGTGAGAAGGGAGGGGAGCTTTGTTAATGGGAAGAGCTATGTGTGTATACATACTGTACGTGGGGTTTGGCCTGAGTGAGGAGGGGAGATCTTTATGAGGGGGAGATCCATGTGTGTGTGAAAGGAGGGGATCTGAGTGAAAGGGGAGAGAGCTGTGTGTCGAGATCTCAGTGAGAGGGGAAATCTGTGTGTGGGGGGGAGGCTGAGTGAGGGTGGAGAGCTGTGTGAGGGGAGAGGAGCTGAGGGAGGGGGCAAGCTGTGGGGAGGGTGGGTTCCGAGAGAGGAGGAGATCTGAGTGAGGAGGGAGCACTGTGTGTGTGTGAGGGGGGAGAGCTGTGTAAGGGGAAGTGAGCTGAGTGAGGGGGAGAGCTGTGAAGGGTCTGATTGAGATCTGAGTGAGGTTGGAGGACTGTGTGTGTGAAGGGAGGTTGAGTGATGGGGAGAGCTGTGTAAGGGGAGGTGAGCTGTGGGTGGGGGTGTCTGAGGGAAAGATCTGAGTGAGGGGGAGCATTATGTGTGTTTAAGGGGAGGAGAGCTGAGTGAGAGGGAAGAGCTGGGTGTGGGGGGGATATGTGTGAGGAGGGGAGAGCTATGTGTGGGAGAGATCTGAGTGAGAGGGGAGAGCTGTGTGAGAAATTAATATACTGTTTGTATGTATTTATATATACACATTAATATGGAGCCTCGAGGCTGTATTTTGCGTAGGGTCCTGTGGGGTCTTAATCCGACTCTAGGACTGAGCAATAGGGAGGAGGGGTGGAGCCACAGAAAATACCAAAGAGGGAGGAAGAGGCAGTCTCCTCCCATATTCACCCCTGGATTCTCTTTTTTTCCCACCTCTGAGGTGGGTCCCATTTACCACCCTTGCCCTGAAGTCAACCAGCCCGGTTCGCACAGAGGAGAAAACATCGTAACTGGGTCCCTGCTGCTACTGCTGAGAGCCTGTGTAGTGGCACCCGTGACTGGGAGGAGACTGGGTGGTGAGTCTGGTGAGCTCACATCTTACTGCTCTGATGCCACATGCCAATAAGGGGAACTACTATGGCATGTGTATAAGGGGCAATACTGTGGCATAATGTGTGTGAGGGACACTATTGTGGCATAACGTGAATGAGGGGCACTATTGTTAGGCATAATGTCAATAAGGGGCACTACTACTGTGGCAAAATGTGAATTATGGGCATTACTGTGGCATAATATGAACTGTGGGATCTACTGTGTAGCATAATGTAAAAAAAATAGCCCAAACTGTTGCATTGTGGGCATTACTGTGTAGGATATGAATAAGGGGCACTACAGTGGCGTAACGTGTAAAAAAGACTCTACTGTGTGGTGTAATGTGAATAAGGGGCACTATTGTGTGGCATAACGTAAATTGTGGGCACTACAGTGTGGCTTATATTTTATTGGTGGAATTACTTTAGTGGGATGGAATATATCTAGCTCTCCATGCCCCAGTCTGATACTACCCCATGATTATTTTTATGATTTGCCAGGTAGGGGGTATGCTGTACACACTCCCTACTTGGCACACCTGGGGGGGGAAAGCACACACATGCTCCAGGAGCCACGGCTATATGCTACACCCCATTATTATACACATTGTTTGTTTCATCATCTATGCACAGGAGAATTCCGAAGTCATCAGGATTGTTCTCACAAATCTGAGAGAAGGAATCTTTCTACAGTAGCCACTCCTTGGTCCAGCAGAACCTCTTACATGTTGTCCTCTTCGGAGCCTTCTGGGTAGCAAGGTGTGACAGCAAACTGATGGTGTAGGAAGCCACAGCCTGAAAGTGATAACTATCCCTAACTTCCAGAGAAAAGAAGCACTTTTTAGAGCAAGGCAAAACAAAGCAGAGCAGTAAGTTATGTAGAGTGTTCAGACAAATAACCTAGCCTCAGCAAACACAAAGCAATACTGCACAAAAATAAAATGGCGTTTTCAGTTTATATTTCCCCTTACAGCACAGCCCACTGTACAGGCCTTTATTAAAGTTAACCAGTGATCGTTCCAGTGTGTAGAGGAGCAGCGATAAATAGTATAATAATACGATATGATAAATCATTCATTCGTTTAAAGGATTGAACAGTGGGCCTGATTCAGAGCCGGACGCTCTGACAGAGCGCTCGCTCTGAATCAGGGCCGTCCTTCTTGTTTTTCAGAGTGGCCTAGTGGCCACTCGCATAGATGTGGGTGACCACCCACAGCTATAGTGAGCGGCCAGGAAGATGATCGCGATGGTCAAGACCATCACGACCATTGGGCTTGCGACGAGACCCTTGTGGTAGGGTCTCGTTGCCGCAAGCCCCAGAGTGCTTTCGGTTCTAACAGAGCCGAAAGCACTCCCACTGACATCACTTGTGATGACAGTGGGGCCGGCCCCAGACGGTAGGCGTTCCCATGGGAACGCCTCTGTCTGGGCAGCCACGCCCCCGGCACGCCCACCAAAGGGGGCGTGCTGTCAATCAACATCAACAGCACGCCCCCTTTGGTACGAGACCCGGAGCGACGGGTTGCCCGTCGCTATCAGGGTCATGCGCATGCGCACAACGGAGCCAGCTGTCGTGCGCATGCGCACTGGGCCACCATCAACCCGCTTGCGAGCGCATAGCGCTCGCGAGTGGGTCTGAATCAGGCTCAGTGTACATTCAATATTGTTTGTTCAGACCTCAAGTGAAATTGGGTGAAGTATCGTTCCAGTTACATGATGTTCTAGAGTGTACCTAGCCTAAGGTAGTGCCTAGATTAATAGCAGGCCAGAACAGAGGAAAACCATGCAGTGCATGGAGCCAGGAGCTGTATTAGGAAGGCTAGGCTGTATCCAAGGGGTGTGGTATAAAAGATTGACAATAAAAAGTTAGACAGTCAGTAAGTCGACACAAAATGTTTGACATGCATAGGTCGACAGGGACAAAAGGCCTACATTTTCAAAGGGTCAACGTGTTTTTTTTTTTCCACCCTAACCCTAACCACAAGTGTCCCCCTACTGCCTAAGCCTTACCCTGGTGCCTAACTCTAACCCTCCCCCTAGTGCCTAAACCTAACCATAGCCTAACCTTCCCCCTAGTACCAAACCTTACCCTTCTCATCCGACAGCCTAACCCCAACTTTAAAAATGTTGAAAAAACATAAAAATCATATGTTGACCATTTGTATGTTGATCTTTTGTCCCTGTCAACCATTTTGTGTCGACCTATTGATTGTTGACCTATTCACTGTAGATCTTTCATCTGGATACTGAATCCAAGGCCTCAAACAGTGGCGGGACAGAGCATCTGGAGCAGTACTGAAGGTCAGGATCTGTGAAAAAGTCTTCCTAGGGAATCATTATTGCCAGAGAAAGCTGACCACAATCTGCAAAATGTGTCACAATCGCATTTTAAAGTGAGATTACACTTTTCATTCTCACTTTTTTGACACACACATATGAATATGTATATATATATATATATATATATGTATATATATATATATGTATATATGTATATATATATATATATATATACATTAGGGGTGTGCACCTCCACTTTTCGTGTTTTGTGTTTTGGATCTGGATCTTTCTTCGTGTTTTGGATCTGGATTGGTTTTGCCAAAACCACCCTTCCGTGTTTTGGGTTCTGGGTTTTGTGTTTTGGATCTGTATTTTTTTTAAAAAAAGAATAAAAACAGCTAAAATCACAGAATGTGTTGGTTTTTCTGCTCCTATGCTATTATTAACCTCAATAACCTTAATTTCCACTCATTTCCAGTCTATTCTGAACACCTCACAATAGTGTTTTATGTCCAAAAGGCTATGCTAAGCGACACGAGTGGGCGGCACAAACACGTGGCCCATCTAGGAGTGGCACTGCAGTGGCAGACAGGATGGCAGTTTGAAAAACTAGGCCCCAAACAGTACATAATGCAATGAAAAAAAAGAGGTGCAAGATGGAATTCTCCTTGGGCCCTCCCACCCACCCTTATGTTGTATAAACAGGACATGCACACTTTAACAAGCCAATCATTTCAGCGCCAGGGTCTGCCACATGACTGTGGCTGAAATGATTGGTTCGTTTGGGCCCCCACAGAACAAGCTGGCAATTAATCTGTCCCTGCACAAACTGGCACTACGGAGGCAAGATGTCGTCCTCATCTTCCTCATCCACCGATTCCTCACCCTCTTCAGTGTTGTACACACTGTACATCCTCATCCTCACAGACTATTAACTCGTCCCCACTGGAATCCACCACCACAGGTCCCTCTGTACGTTCTGGAGGCTGGTCTCCCTGGAAGAGTTGGTAATTCATTTTTATGAACATCATCTTCTCCACATTTTGTGGAAGCAACCTCCTACGCCTTTTGCTGACAAGGTTCCCGGCTGCACTAAACACTCTTTCGGAGTACACAATGGAGGGGGGGCAACTCAGGTAAAATAGAGCCAGTTTGTACAGGGGCCTCCAAATTGCCTCTTTTTCCTGCCAGTACAGGTACGGACTGTCTGACATGCCTACTTGGATGCTGTCACCAATGTAATCCTCCACCATTCTGTCAATGGTGACAGTATCATATGCAGTGACAGTAGACATGTCAGAAATTGTTGCCAGGTCCTTCAGTCTGGACCAGATGTCCAAACTTGGTCCTGCCTGCCCTGCATCACCGCCAGCGGGTTGCTTAGGATACCTAAGTTTTTTCCTGGCAGCCCCAGTTGCTGGAGAAAATGAAGAAGGAGCTGTTGACGTGTCACATTCCGCTTCAGCTGACAGTGTTTTCACCAGCAGGTCTTTGCACCTCTGCAGGCTTGTGTCGGCCGGAAAGAGAGACACCACATAGGCTTTAAACCTAGGATCGAGCACGGTGGCCAAAATGTAGTGGTCTGATTTCAACAGATTGACCACCCTGGAATCCTGGCAAAGCAAATGAAGGGCTTCATCCACAAGTCCCAAATGCCGAACGGAATCGGTCTGTCTTAGCTCCTCCTTCACTTTCTCCAACTGCTTCTGCAAAAGCCTGATGAGGGGAATGACCTGACTCAAGCTGGCAGTGTCTGAACTGACTTCACGTGTGGCAAGTTCGAAGGGCTGGAGAACCTTGCACAACACGGAAATCATTCTCCACTGCGGTGCATACCCCCTCCTTTGCCTATGTCATAGGTGGATGTATAGGCTTGAATGGCCTTTTGCTGCTCCTCCATCATCTGAAGCATTTAGAGGGTTGAGTTCCACCACATCACAACCTCTTGCTTCAGGTGATGGCGGGGCAGGTTCAAGAGTGTTTGCTGGCACTCCAGTCTTCGGCACGCAGTCGCTGAATGGCAAAAGTGGGCAGATATTTTTCGGGCCACCCAAAGCGTCTCCTGCACACCCGTCGCTTCTCAGAAAATACTGCACCACCAAGTTTATTGTGTGAGCAAAACATGGGACCTGCTGGAATTTGCCCAGATGTAATGCCCGCACAATATTGGTGGCGTTGTCAGATATCACAAATCCCCAGGAGAGTCTATGTGGGGTAAGCTACTGGGCGATGATTTCCCTCAGTTTCTCTAAGAGGGTGTCGGTGGTGTGCCTCTTACTGAAACCGTTGATACACCGTAGCCTGCCTTGGAACGAGCTGGCATTTCTGAGATGCTGCTACTGGTGATGCTGCTGTTGTTGCTGTGTAAGGTGATACATCTACCCAGTGGGCTGTCACAGTCATATAGTCCTTAGTCTGCCCTGTTCCACTTGTCCACATGTCCGTGGTTAAGTGGACATTGGGTACAACCGCATTTTTCAGGACACTGAGTACACTTTTTCTGACGTTTCTGTACAGTCTCGGTATCGCCTGCCTAGTGAAGTGGAATCTAGATGGGATTTGGAACCGGGGACACACTACCTCCATCAATTGTCTAAATCCCACTGCACTAATGGCAGATACTGGACGCACGTCTAACACCAACATAGCAGTCAAGGCCTCAGTTATACGTTTTGCTTCAGGATGACTGCTGTCGTACTTCATCCTCCTCGCTAAGGACTGTTGGAGGGTCAATTGTTTAGTAAAAGTAGTGGTGTTCCTATTTCCTCTCTGGGATGATGAACGACTCCCAGCAGCAGCAACAGCAGGAGGCGTAGCAATGCAGGATCCTCCGGAGGAATCCCGGATAGGAGAGTCAGTCATGCCAGTGACATGGCCTGCAGGACTACTTCCGATCCTAAGGAGGAAATTGACGAGGAGGGTGTGGTTTGCAGGCGCTTGGATACAACAGGACAACAGGATTTAGGTGTCCCTGGACTGCTTACGGTCTTAGCCAAAGTTTCTGAACTTGACAGTAACTTTTTAAGAACGCGCTGTAGGTGCCGTATAAGGGAGGATGTTCCTAGGTGGTTAACGTCCCTTCCCCTACTTATTTCACCTTTACATATGGTACACATGGCAAGACAATTGTTGTCCCGATTTGGATAGAAATATTGCCAGACCAAAGAGGTGGAATGTTTGGTCTTCTGCCCAGGCATGACCGTGATGGGCTTTTTCATCCCACGGATAACAACTGTCTCCCCCGGAGCCTGATTTAAACAAACCACATCACCATCAGAATCCTCCTCGCCAACTTCCTCCTCAGCGCCAGTTACATCAGTATCCTCATCCTGTTGTACTTCAACAGTGACATCTTCAATTTGCATATCAGCAAGTGGACTGTGGGTGCTCCTTTCAGCACTTGCAGGGGGCGTGCAAATGGTGGAAAGAGCCACCTCTTCCCGTCCAGTGCTGGGAAGGTCAGGCAACCGCCACCACACTTGGACTCTCCTTGGGGATTTGTGATATCTTCTTAGAATGCACAGTTCTTCGCTGTGCTTTTGCCAGCTTAACTCGTTTGATTTTTTTTTAGCGGGAGGAGGGCTTCCATCGTCATGTGAAGCTGAACCACTAGTCATGAACATAGGGAAAGACCTTAGCCGTTCCTTGCCACTCCGTGTCGTAAATGGCTTTTTGGCAAGTTTACGTTTCTCCTCAGATGATTTAAATGTTTTTTTCAAGGTCATTTTCCTGAACTTTGTCATTTGGGATTGTATGTGCCCTCTACTATGACATTGGGCATCGGCCTTGGCAGACGACGTTGATGGCATGTTATCGTCTATGTCATGACTAGTGGCAGCAGCTTCAGCACTAGGAGGAAGTGGTTCTTGGTCTTTCCCTATTTTATTTTTATCGGAGAAAGTTTGGTCCTCCATTTATGTTATATTGATATATACGTGCGGCTAAGGCGCACACAAACACAGAAAATATTTTTTTATTTTTGCTGGAGAGTAGTGCACTTTGTGGGTTACACCATCCTTTAAGAAATGAGCCAGCCGGCTCTTTAATTATGGGACACAGGCGCACGCTTGGCGCTGCTCCTTTGTTGATGCACGTGCAGCTACAGCCCACACAATTCACAAAGACAGAAAAAAAAGATTTTTTTATTCTTTGTGGAGCGTACTTTGGGGGTTACACCACCTTTTAACAGACAGACGAACGATTGGCGCTGCTGCTTTGCGGATGCACGTACAGTGCAGACAATTCACAAACACAAACGAAAATGTTTTATTTTTGTTGGAGTGCACTTTGGGGGTTACACCACCCTTTAACAGACAGACGCACGCTTGGCGCTGCTCCTTTGCTGATGCACGTGCAGCCACAGTGCACACAATTCACAAACACAGAAAATATTTTTTTATTTTGTTTGGAGTGCACTTTGGGGGTTACAGCACCCTTTAGCGGTCAAGCCAGCTGGCCCTTTACTTATGACACAGGCGCACGCTTGGCACTACTTTGTTGCTGCACGTGCGGCTACTGCGCACACAATTCACAAACACAAAAAAATATATATTTTTATTTTGTTTGGAGTGCACTTTGGGGGTTACAGCACCCTTTAACGGTCAAGCCAGCCGGCCCTTTACCTATGACACAGGCGCACGCTTGGCGCTACTTTGTTGATGCACGTGCGGCTACTGCGCACACAATTCACAAACACAACATTTTTTTATTTTTTATTTTGTTTGGAGTGCACTTTGGGGGTTACAGCACCCTTTAACGGTCAAGCCAGCCAGCCCTTTTCCTATGACACAGGCGCATGCTTGGCGCTACTTTGTTGATGCACGTGCTGCTACTGCTCACACAATTCACAAACACAAAAAAATATTTTTTTTAATTTTGTTTGGAGTGCCCTTTGGGGGTTACAGCACCGTTTAACGGACAAGCCAGCCGGCCCTTTACTTATGGGACACAGGCGCACGCTTGGCGCTGCGCCTTTGTTGATGCATGTGCAGCCACAGTGCACACAATTCACAAACACAGAAAATATTTTTTTATTTTGTTTGGAGTACACTTTGGGGGTTACAGCACCCTTTAACGGTCAAGCCAGCCGGCCCTTTACTTATGACACAGGCGCATGCTTGGCACTACTTTGTTGATGCACGTGCAGCTACTGCGCACACAATTCACAAACACAGAAAAAATATTTATTTATTTTGCACTTGGGGGGAGCACCCCCTGGACAACACTACAGCACCCCTTTAGGGACACTGCACAGGACTTTGGAGTGGACACAGCCCCTATGGACAACTGACTGCACAACACAGTCCAGCCAGCCCCTATGGACTTTGGAGGAGTGGACACAGCCCCTATGGACAACAGCAGCACAGCGCAGCACAACACTACACAGCACTACACTACACAGGCCAGCCCTAACTCCCACCCTCCCTCTTCACTGTCCACAGCCGAGTGAGAAAATGGCGCCGACGCGGGTACCTTATATAGGAACCAAAACCCGCGAGACCCAGAAGGCGGGATGATGACGTTTTGCCTCGATTTCAGATCCGAGTCAGGAGGGAAAAGTCGAGCCTGACTCGGATCGACCTCGGATCGGGGGGGCTCGGATTTCAGAAATCCGAACCCGCTCACCCCTAATATATATATATATATATATATATATATATATATTAGGGGTGTGCACCGGCCACTTTTCGTGTTTTGGATCTGGATCTTTCTTCGTGTTTTGGATCTGGATTGGTTTTGCCAAAACCACCCTTCGGTGTTTTGGGTTCTTGGTTTTGTGTTTTAGATCTGTATTTTTTTTAAAAAAAGCATAAAAACAGCTAAAATCACAGAATGTGTTGATTTTTCTGCTCCTATGCTATTATTAACCTCAAAAACCTTAATTTCCACTCATTTCCAGTTTATTCTGAACACCTCACAATAGTGGTTTTATGTCCAAAAGGTTGCACCGAGGTAGATGGATTACTATGCTAAGCGACACGAGTGGGCGGCACAAACACGTGGCCCATCTAGGAGTGACACTGCAGTGGCAGACAGGATGGCAGTTTGAAAAACTAGGCCCCAAACAGTACATAATGCAAAGAAAAAAAAGAGGTGCAAGATGGAATTGTCCCTGGGCCCTCCCACCCACCCTTATGTTGTATAAACAGGACATGCACACTTTAATAAACCAATCATTTCAGCGCCAGGGTCTGCCACACGACTGTGGCTGAAATGATTGGTTCGTTTGGGTCCCCACAAAACAAGCTGGCAATTAATCTGGCCCTGCACAAACTGGCTCTACGGAGGCAAGATGTCGTCCTCATCCTCCTCATTCAACGATTCCTCACCCTCTTCAATGTTGTGTACATCCTCATCCTCACAGAGTATTAATTCGTCCCCGCTGGAATCCACCACCACAGGTCCCTCTGTACGTTCTGGTGGCTGGTCTCCCTGGATAAGTTGATAATTCATTGTTATGAACATCATCTTCTCCACATTTTGTGGAAGCAACCTCCTACGCCTTTTGCTGACAAGGTTCCCGGCTGCACTAAACACTCTTTCGGAGTGCACACTGGAGGGGGGCAACTCAGATAAAATAGAGCCAGTTTGTACAGGGGCCTCCAAATTGCCTCTTTTTCCTGCCAGTACATGTACGGACTGTCTGACATGCCTACTTGGATGCCGTCACCGATGTAATCCTTTAACAGACAGACGCACGCTTGTCGCTGCTGCTTTGAGGATGCAGGTGCAGCTACAGCCCACACAATTCACAAAGACAGGAAAAAAAATAATTTTTTTATTGTTTGTGGAGCGCACTTTGAGGGTTACACCACCCTTTAACAGACAGACGCACGCTTGTCACTGCTGCTTTAAGGATGCAGGTGCGGCTACAGCCCACACATTTCACAAAGACAGAAAAAAAAAGAATAATTTTTTTATTGTTTGTGGAGCGCACTTTGTCTGTTAAAGGGTGGTGTAACCCTCAGACGTACGCTTGTCGCTGCTGCTTTAAGGATGCAGGTGTGGCTACAGCCCACACATTTCACAAAGACAGAAAAAAAAAGAATTTTTTTTTTATTGTTTGTGGAGCGCACTTTGAGGGTTACACCACCCTTTAACAGACAGACGCACGCTTGTCGCTGCTGCTTTAAGGATGCAGGTGCGGCTACAGCCCACACATTTCACAAAGAGAAAAAAAAAGAATTTTTTTATTGTTTGTGGAGCGCACTTTGAGGGTTACATCACCCTTTAACAGACAGACGCACGCTTGTCGCTGCTGCTTTGAGGATGCAGGTGGAATCTAGATGGGATTTGGAACCGGGGACACACTACCTCCATCAATTGTCTAAATCCCACTGCACTAATGGTGGATACCGGACGCACGTCTAACACCAACATAGCAGTCAAGGCCTCAGTTATACGTTTTGCTTCAGGATGACTGCTGTCGTACTTCATCCTCCTCGCTAAGGACTGTTGGAGGGTCAATTGTTTAGTAAAAGTAGTGGTGTTCCTACTTCCTCTCTGGGATGATGAACAACTCCCAGCAGCAGCAACAGCACTAGGAGGAAGTGGTTTTTGATCTTTCCCTATTTTATTTTTATCGGAGAAAGTTTGGTCCTCCATTTATGTTATATTGATATATACGTGCGGCTAAGCACCCTTTAAGATATGAGCCAGCCGGCTCTTTACTTATGGGACACAGGCGCACGCTTGGCGCTGCTCCTTTGTTGATGCACGTGCGGCTACAGTGCACACAATTCACAACCACAGAAAATATTTTTTTATTTTGTTTGGAGTGCCCTTTGGGGGTTACAGCACCCTTTAGCGGTCAATCCAGCTGGCCCTTTACTTATGACACAGGCGCACGCTTGGCACTACTTTGTTGATGCACGTGCGGCTACTGCGCACACAATTCACAAACACAGAAAATATTTTTTTATTTTGTTTGGAGTGTACTTTGGGGGTTACAGCACCCTTTAACGGTCAAGCGAGCCAGCCCTTTACTTATGACACAGGCGCACGCTTGGCACTACTTTGTTGATGCACTTGCGGCTACTGCGCACACAATTCACAAACACATAAAACTATATTTTTTTATTTTGTTTGGAGTGCCCTTTGGGGGTTACAGCACCCTTTAACGGACAAGCCAGCCGGCCTTTTACTTATGGGACACAGGCGCATGCTTGGCGCTGCTCCTTCGTTGATGCACGTGCAGCCACAGTGCACACAATTCACAAACACAGAAAACAATTTTTTATTTTGTTTGGAGTGCCCTTTGGAGGTTACAGCACCCTTTAGCGGTCAATCCAGTCGGCCCTTTATTTATGGGACACAGGCGCACGCTTGGCACTACTTTGTTGATGCACGTGCGGCTACTGCGCACACAATTCACAAACACAAAAAAATATATTTTTTTATTTTGTTTGGAGTGCCCTTTGGGGGTTACAGCACCCTTTAGCGGTCAATCCAGCCGGCCCTTTATTTATGGGACACAGGCGCACGCTTGGCACTACTTTGTTGATGCATATGCGGCTACTGCGCACACAATTCACAAACACAAAAAAATATATATTTTTATTTTGTTTGGAGTGCCCTTTGGGGGTTACAGCACCCTTTAGCGGTCAATCCAGCTGGCCCTTTATTTATGGGACACAGGCGCACGCTTGGCACTACTTTGTTGATGCACGTGCGGCTACTGCGCACACAATTCACAAACACAAAAAAATATATTTTTTATTTTGCTTGGAGTGCCCTTTCGGGGTTACAGCACCCTTTAACGGACAAGCCAGCCGGCCTTTTACTTATGGGACACAGGCGCACGCTTGGCGCTGCTCCTTTGTTGATTCACATGCAGCCACAGTGCACACAATTCACAAACACAGAAAATATATTTTTTTTAGCACTTGGGGGGAGCACCCCTGACGGACAGAGCACCCCCTGGACAACACTACAGCACCCCTTTAGGACTGGGACACTGCACAGGACTTTGGAGTGGACACAGCCCCTATGGACAACTGACTGCACAACACAGTCCAGCCAGCCCCTATGGACTTTGAAGTAGTGGACACAGCCCCTATGGACAACAGCAGCACAGCGCAGCACAGCACAACACTACACTACAACACTACACAGCCCAGCCAGCCCTAACTCCCACCCTCCCTCTTCACTGTCCACAGCCGAGTGAGAAAATGGCGCCGACGCGGGTACCTTATATAGGATCCAAAACCCGCGAGACCCGGAAGGCGGGATGATGACGTTTTGCCTCGATTTTGCGCTAAAAATTGGAACTATGTATCCTTTTAGCCTCTGATGAAGCTGTAGAATACAGGGAAACGTGTTAGGCACCCAGTGCACTCAGAACTTGGATTACTTCTCAAACAAGCACCTTTTGGAATACCCAGAAAATTGCTGAGTGAGCCGTTTGTCCTAATTTATTACCCCTCCATAAGGACACAGGATTAATAGGAAACCCTGAGTGGATCGCACTAAGGGCCTGATTCAGACCCGTTCGCTATCTGCGTAAGCTTGCTAGATGCATATGCAAATTTGTCAAAGTGACGCCACGGGAATCGAACGCTCGCCAAGGCATAAGCATGCCCATCATGTCTTAGCGAGCGGCCACTTTGTGTATGTTTACGCCCCATTGCACAGGCAGAGTCGCCCACCAGCAACACGTCATCTCCTTGAAGTGTATTTAAACAAATGTTTTCCGGATACCAAGGGATACCACTTGTGAAAAGGGTTATTGCAACCAATTGGACATCATTCACCTACCTGCAGGTTAGGCCATCATTTCTTGTTCTTTCCAGTGTGCTTTTTCAAATTCAACTTATACTTGGACATATGTGCACCTTTTTATTTTGCTTGGACTTACTGAATATTGAAATACCCACTTTATTATTTAATTTTGTCGATACTTTTCTCAATGTATATTCCATACTCCTATGATGGTTTCTTCAATATGAGACCCATCTTTTTATTATGTATTATGTGAATAAATTCACCATTTTATTTACATCTGCCATTGTATAATTGCATATTTGCACTATAATCTCATTGCTGACATCTATTTGTAACATCAATAGATTGCGCTATTTCCACATTGTATAATTGCATATTTGCACTATAACCTTATTGCTGACATATATTATACAGATTGCACTATTTCCACACTGTTTTCGATCTTTGATTTATAGGTTTCCTTAAAAACAACAATAATAATAGTAACAGGCTGCTTATCTCCAAAAAAAGGCCATCACCAGTATTATTATTATTATTATTATCATCCTTTATTTATATGGCGCCACAAGGGTTCCGCAGCGCCTTACATAGTACATAAACATAGTGCACAAACATAGTACATAAACATAGTACATAAACAGTTGAGCAGAACAAGAAAACAGTGTCATACAGTTTAAGACACTACAAGACAAGTACATGGTATATAAACACTGCTGCAACAGAAGCAGGATGGCAAAAGTCACGGGTTAGGTGCTTTTGAGTATAGAGCAGATAATATAAGTAAAGAAAGGATAAGCACAAGAGGAAAGAGGGCCCTGCTCGTGAGAGCTTACATTCTAGAGGGGATGGGCAAACAGGGGTGACACGAATGGGGTAGACAGTGAGCATGGGACAGAGGGTTAGGATGACAGATGACTGGATTCCTATTTTACAGTAGGTGTGGAAGTCATTTGAATTAAGATTTACGCCACTGACATTCTACTTTAAGAGGCAGTATTTGTAGGTGTCTGTGGAAAGCCATGGCTGTTATATCAGTTTACGTGAAGTCTGACGGGTAGCTGAAGCCACTTCATGAAGGGCTATTTAGAGAGTTTGGTTAACGTGTGAAACAGCAGTCTCAGGTAAATGTAGAAATTGGTGAAAGCAGTTATTGTAAAGAGATGTTCAGATGAAAATAATGATGTGATCAAGTGAGAATTCTATAAGGCACATTTATTGATTTGGAGGGTGATGGGTGCAATAAGCAGGATGAGACAGTCACATACATTTAAATCCACACACAATTGCAAGCATGAGGTTCTATGCAGAATATAGGCGCAATAAGCACGATGAGACAGTCACATACATTTAAATCCACACACGATTGCAACCATGAGGTTCTATGCAGAATATAGGTGCAATAAGCAGGATGAGACAGTCACATACCCGAGGGATGAAATGAAATAAACAGATGATTAGTCCATATTCATGCAGAATAACTGTTTGATTAACTGTTATGTAATCACACTTTCAGCATTTAACACTTGGTGCTTTTAACCCCAGCTGCAAACAGCCCCAGCTGCCCCTAGACTGGCCTAAACAAATTTCTATTCAATTTTATATTGCTCACTTTCCACTTTTACTTTCTATGTTCTATATTGTTTAATGAGTTTTGACCATTATAAATTTTAAATCACTGTTTTGAGTACAACCAATAATATTATTACATTCAACAATATAGTTGTAAAATAATTGAATTTCTGATAAAACAATCTTTTTTTTATATATAAAATCTTTTCACATAGTTTATAACACTTTTTACATAATACATATAAAAGTCATCATTCCATAATGGAAATTCCACTTATAACATTATAGCATGTTAGAAATCAATCAGATTTATTTAGACAACCATATCACCCAATGCATTTTGTTGGCACACGACTTCTTCAGGGGTGTTTAGATTGTTGACTTTTTTCAATTAGCCTATATCATAATCAGTTCAATTCGCACAGGGGGCCTGATTCAGAGCCGCTCGTAAGCGGCCGCTCGTTTGCTCCGAGCAATGTTCGCACATCTGCGCATGCATATGGGTCGTAATGCGCATGCGCAAAACAGTCAGTGCGGTCGGAAATCGTGTGTTCGCAAAATAGCTAGTGCCTGCAAATTTGAGTGACAGGATGAGGCGTTTGTGGGTGGTAACAGGGGAAGGTTTTTGAAAACGGGGAGTGGAGATCCGAACGCAGGCGTGCCAAACGGTAAAAACAGGCGTTTTAAGGGTGTGCATAATTAACAAAGCAGCGCCATCGGCCACGTCACTTGGTTGTCTCTTAGCCTGAACTGTTTGCATGATTGCGGTAGGAAAATCCAACCACAAGCACTGCAAGCAGTTCAGACGCCTTTCGATGTACTCGATTAACCTAATAAATAGTGGAGATGACGTATGATGCGAACGTCCAGGGGGCGTCTTTACAAAATAGCGATCGCATATTTCGTTCGCTCGCTCAGACATAGAGGCGTCAACAGACCGCAAAGAGCGAGCGCTCTATTAAAATATCCGGCCCCTTTTTCTGAACGAGTGAGCGCAAATAGCGTCCGTCTCTATATCAGGCCCAGACTCCTTATACTAGCAATCTCTTTAACTTAGTATCAGTACTCAGCAAAACGTGAGCTTTCAATTAAGGACACTGTAGTGTGACTTTCAACCTCAATTTCTCTCTTTCCTTCCTTCTGTGTAGCTCAGGAGAGCAAGATTGTACACTAAAAATAAAAACTCACATATTTGTATATGTATATATCAGGGATGTGCAGGCTCAGTTCTACTCGGTTCCATTCGTTTTTTTTTACCGAATCTTATTGGCTATCCAAAACTCGTGACACCAGATACCCAATACACTCCCAGATTTGGGGTGCAGACCTGCACTCGCCATTCCCAGGACTGGGGTGCAAGTGGCTTGTGACCACATTGCGTAAATAAATAAAAAAATGCATTGATCAATCCATGAACCAAAACCCCATTATTTATTATTGTGAGTGATTTAACAATGGTGAGTGCTGAGTTTTCTGTTTATATATATATATATATATATATATATATATTAGGGGTGTACACCGGCCACTTTTCGTGTTTTGTGTTTTGGTTTTGGATCTGGATCTTTCTTCGTGTTTTGGATCTGGATTGGTTTTGCCAAAACCACCCTTCCGTGTTTTGGGTTCTGGGTTTTGTGTTTTGGATCTGTATTTTTTTTTTAAAAAGCATAAAAACAGCTAAAATCACAGAATTTGTTGGTTTCTCTGCTCCTATGCTATTATTAACCTCAATAACCTTAATTTCCACTCATTTCCAGTCTATTCTGAACACCTCACACCTCACAATAGTGTTTTCATGTCCAAAAGGTTGCACCGAGGTAGCTGGATGACTATGCTAAGCGACACGAGTGGGCGGCACAAACACGTGACCCATCTAGGAGTGACACTGCAGTGGCAGACAGGATGGCAGTTAGAAAAACTAGGCCCCAAACTGTACATAATGCAAAGAAAAAAAAGAAGTGCAAGATGGAATTGTCCTTGGGCCCTCCCACCCACCCTTATGTTGTATAAACAGGACATGCACACTTTAACAAATCAATCATTTCAGCGCCAGGGTCTGCCACACAACTGTGGCTGAAATGATTGGTTCGTTTGGGCCCCCACAAAACAAGCTGGCAATTAATGTGTCCCTGCACAAACTGGCTCTACGGAGGCAAGATGTCATCCTCATCCTCCTCATCCACCGATTCCTCACCCTCTTCAGTGTGTACATCCTCATCCTCACAAAGTATTAACTCGTCCCCACTTGAATCCACCACCACAGGTCCCTCTGTACCTTCTGGAGGCTGGTCTCCCTGGAAGAGCTGATAATTCATTTTGATGAACATCATCTTCTCCACATTCTGTGGAAGCAACCTCCTACGCCTTTCGCTGACAAGGTTCCCGGCTGCACTAAACACTCTTTCGGAGTACACACTGGAGGGGGGGCAACTCAGGTAAAATAGAGCCAGCTTGTACAGGGGCCTCCAAATTGCCTCTTTTTCCTGCCAGTACAGGTATGGACTGTCTGACATGCCTACTTGGATGCTGTCACCGATGTAATCCTCCACCATTCTGTCAATGGTGACAGTATCATATGCAGTGACAGTAGACATGTCAGAAATTGTTGCCAGGTCCTTCAGTCCGGACCAGATGTCCAAACTTGGTCCTGCCTGCCCTGCATCACCGCCAGCGGGTTGCTTAGGATACCTAAGTTTTTTCCTGGCAGCCCCAGTTGCGGGAGAAAATGAAGAAGGAGCCGTTGACGTGTCACGTTCCGCTTCAGCTGACAGTGTGTTCACCAGCAGGTCTTTGCACCTCTGCAGGCTTGTGTCGGCCGGAAAGAGAGACACCACATAGGCTTTAAACCTAGGATCAAGCACGGTGGCCAAAATGTAGTGGTCTGATTTCAACAGATTGACCACCCTGGAATCCTGGCAAAGCGAATGAAGGGCTTCATCCACAAGTCCCACATGCCGAGCGGAATCGCTCCGTCTTAGCTCCTCCTTCACTTTCTCCAGCTGCTTCTGCAAAAGCCTGATGAGGGGAATGACCTGACTCAAGCTGGCTGTGTCTGAACTGACTTCACGTGTGGCAAGTTCGAAGGGCTGGAGAACCTTGCACAACACGGAAATCATTCTCCACTGCGCTTGAGTCAGGTACATACCCCCTCCTTTGCCTATGTCATAGGTGGATGTATAGGCTTGTATGGCCTTTTGCTGCTCCTCCATCCTCTGAAGCATATAGAGGGTTGAGTTCCACCGCGTCACAACCTCTTGCTTCAGGTGATGGCGGGGCAGGTTCAAGAGTGTTTGCTGGCGCTCCAGTCTTCGGCACGCAGTCGCTGAATGGTGAAAGTGGCCAGAAATTTTTCGGGCCACCCAAAGCGTCTCCTGCACGCCCCTGTCGCTTTTCAGAAACTTCTGCACCACCAAGTTTATTGTGTGAGCAAAACATGGGACGTGCTGGAATTTGCCCAGATGTAATGCCCGCACAATATTGGTGGCGTTGTCAGATATCACAAATCCCCAGGAGAGTCTAAGTGGGGTAAGCCACTGGGCGATGATTTCCCTCAGTTTCTCTAAGAGGTTGTCGGCGGTGTGCCTCTTACTGAAACCGGTGATACACAGCGTAGCCTGCCTTGTAACGAGCTGGCGTTTCTGAGATGCTGCTACTGGTGACGCTGCTGCTGTTGCTGCGTAAGGTGATACATCTACCCAGTGGGCTGTCACAGTCATATAGTCCTTAGTCTGCCCTGTTCCACTTGTCCACATGTCCGTGGTTAAGTGGACATTGTGTACAACGGCATTTTTCAGGACACTGAGGACACTTTTTCTGATGTTTCTGTACAGTCTCGGTATCGCCTGCCTAGTGAAGTGGAATCTAGACGGGATTTGGAACCGGGGACACACTACCTCCATCAATTGTCTAAATCCCACTGCACTAATGGCGGATACCGGACGCACGTCTAACACCAACATAGCAGTCAAGGCCTCAGTTATACGTTTTGCTTCAGGATGACTGCTGTCGTACTTCATCCTCCTCGCTAAGGACTGTTGGAGGGTCAATTGTTTAGTAAAAGTAGTGGTGTTCCTACTTCCTCTCTGGGATGATGAACGACTCCCAGCAGCAGCAACAGCAGCAGGCGTAGCAATGCAGGATCCTCCAGAGGAATCCCGGATAGGAGAGTCAGTCATGCCAGTGACATGGCCTGCAGGACTACTTCCGATCCTGACTAAGGAGGAAATTGACGAGGAGGGAGTTGACGGTGTGGTTTGCAGGCGCTTGGATACAACAGGACAACGGGATTTAGGTGTCCCTGGACTGCTTACGGTCTTAGCCAAAGTTTCTGAACTTGACAGTAACTTTTTATGAACGCGCTGCAGGTGCCGTATAAGGGAGGATGTTCCTAGGTGGTTGACGTCCCTACCCCTACTTATTTCACCTTTACATATGGTACATATGGCAAGACAGTTGTTGTCCGGATTTGGATAGAAATATTGCCAGACCAAAGAGGTGGAATGTTTGGTCTTCTGCCCAGGCATGACCGTGATGGGCTTTTTCATCCCACGGACAACAACTGTCTCCCCCGGAGCCTGATTTAAACAAACCACATCACCATCAGAATCCTCCTCGCCAACTTCCTCCTCAGCGCCAGCTACACCAGTATCCTCATCCTGTTGTACTTCAACAGTGACATCTTCAATTTGCATATCAGCAAGTGGACTGTGGGTGCTCCTTTCAGCACTTGCAGGGGGCGTGCAAATGGTGGAAAGAGCCACCTCTTCCCGTCCAGTGCTGGGAAGGTCAGGCATCGCAACCACCACCACACTTGGACTCTCCTTGGGGATTTGTGATATCTTCTTAGAAAGCACAGTTCTTCGCTGTGCTTTTGCCAGCTTAACTCTTTTGATTTTTTTAGTGGGAGGAGGGCTTCCATCGTCATGTGAAGCTGAACCACTAGTCATGAACATACTAGGGATCGACCTTAGCCGTTCCTTGCCACTCCGTGTCGTAAATGGCATATTGGCAAGTTTACGTTTCTCTTCAGCTGATTTAAATGTCTTTTTCAAGGTCATTTTCCTGAACTTTGCCATTTGGGATTGTATGTGCCCTCTACTATGACATTGGGCATCGGCCTTGGCAGACGACGTTGATGGCATGTTATCGTCTATGTCATGACTAGTGGCAGCAGCTTCAGCACTAGGAGGAAGTGGTTCTTGATCTTTCTCTATTTTATTTTTATCGGAGAAAGTTTGGTCCTCCATTTATGTTATATCGATTTGATATATACGTGCGGCTAAACACAGAAAATAATTTTTTTTTTGGTTTGGACTGGAGTGTACTTTGGGGGTTACAGCACCCTTTAAAGGTCAAGCCAGCCGGCCCTTATGACACAGGCGCACTCTTGGCACTACTTTGTTGATGCACGTGCGGCTACTGCGCACACAATTCACAAACACAGAAAATAATTTTTTTTTTGGTTTGGACTGGAGTGTACTTTGGGGGTTACAGCACCCTTTAATTGTCAAGCCAGCCGGCCCTTTACTTATGACACAGGCGCACGCTTGGCACTACTTTGTTGATGCACGTGCGGCTACTGCGCACACAATTCACAAACACAGAAAATAATTTTTTTTTTGGTTTGGACTGGAGTGTACTTTCGGGGGTTACAGCACCCTTAACGGTCAAGCCAGCCTGCCCTTTACTTATGACACAGGCGCACGCTTGGCACTACTTTGTTGATGCACGTGCGGCTACTGCGCACACAATTCACAAACACAGAAAATAATTTTTTTTTTGGTTTGGACTGGAGTGTACTTTCGGGGGTTATAGCACCCTTAACGGTCAAGCCAGCCGGCCCTTTACTTATGACACAGGCGCACGCTTGGCACTACTTTGTTGATGCACGTGCGGCTACTGCGCACACAATTCACAAACACAGAAAATAATTTTTTTTTTGGTTTGGACTGGAGTGTACTTTCGGGGGTTACAGCACCCTTAACGGTCAAGCCAGCCGGCCCTTTACTTATGACACAGGCGCACGCTTGGCACTACTTTGTTGATGCACGTGCGGCTACTGCGCACACAATTCACAAACACAGAAAATAATTTTTTTTTTGGTTTGGACTGGAGTGTACTTTCGGGGGTTACAGCACCCTTAACGGTCAAGCCAGCCGGCCCTTTACTTATGACACAGGCGCACGCTTGGCACTACTTTGTTGATGCACGTGCGGCTACTGCGCACACAATTCACAAACACAGAAAATAATTTTTTTTTTGGTTTGGACTGGAGTGTACTTTCGGGGGTTACAGCACCCTTAACGGTCAAGCCAGCCGGCCCTTTACTTATGACACAGGCGCACGCTTGGCACTACTTTGTTGATGCACGTGCGGCTACTGCGCACACAATTCACAAACACAGAAAATAATTTTTTTTTTGGTTTGGACTGGAGTGTACTTTCGGGGGTTACAGCACCCTTAACGGTCAAGCCAGCCGGCCCTTTACTTATGACACAGGCGCACGCTTGGCACTACTTTGTTGATGCACGTGCGGCTACTGCGCACACAATTCACAAACACAGAAAATAATTTTTTTTTTGGTTTGGACTGGAGTGTACTTTCGGGGGTTACAGCACCCTTAACGGTCAAGCCAGCCGGCCCTTTACTTATGACACAGGCGCACGCTTGGCACTACTTTGTTGATGCACGTGCGGCTACTGCGCACACAATTCACAAACACAGAAAATAATTTTTTTTTTGGTTTGGACTGGAGTGTACTTTCGGGGGTTACAGCACCCTTAACGGTCAAGCCAGCCGGCCCTTTACTTATGACACAGGCGCACGCTTGGCACTACTTTGTTGATGCACGTGCGGCTACTGCGCACACAATTCACAAACACAGAAAATAATTTTTTTTTTGGTTTGGACTGGAGTGTACTTTCGGGGGTTACAGCACCCTTAACGGTCAAGCCAGCCGGCCCTTTACTTATGACACAGGCGCACGCTTGGCACTACTTTGTTGATGCACGTGCGGCTACTGCGCACACAATTCACAAACACAGAAAATAATTTTTTTTTTGGTTTGGACTGGAGTGTACTTTCGGGGGTTACAGCACCCTTAACGGTCAAGCCAGCCGGCCCTTTACTTATGACACAGGCGCACGCTTGGCACTACTTTGTTGATGCACGTGCGGCTACTGCGCACACAATTCACAAACACAGAAAATAATTTTTTTTTTGGTTTGGACTGGAGTGTACTTTCGGGGGTTACAGCACCCTTAACGGTCAAGCCAGCCGGCCCTTTACTTATGACACAGGCGCACGCTTGGCACTACTTTGTTGATGCACGTGCGGCTACTGCGCACACAATTCACAAACACAGAAAATAATTTTTTTTTTGGTTTGGACTGGAGTGTACTTTCGGGGGTTACAGCACCCTTAACGGTCAAGCCAGCCGGCCCTTTACTTATGACACAGGCGCACGCTTGGCACTACTTTGTTGATGCACGTGCGGCTACTGCGCACACAATTCACAAACACAGAAAATAATTTTTTTTTTGGTTTGGACTGGAGTGTACTTTCGGGGGTTACAGCACCCTTAACGGTCAAGCCAGCCGGCCCTTTACTTATGACACAGGCGCACGCTTGGCACTACTTTGTTGATGCACGTGCGGCTACTGCTCACACAATTCACAAACACAGAAAATAATTTTTTTTTTGGTTTGGACTGGAGTGTACTTTCGGGGGTTACAGCACCCTTAACGGTCAAGCCAGCCGGCCCTTTACTTATGACACAGGCGCACGCTTGGCACTACTTTGTTGATGCACGTGCGGCTACTGCGCACACAATTCACAAACACAGAAAATAATTTTTTTTTTGGTTTGGACTGGAGTGTACTTTCGGGGGTTACAGCACCCTTAACGGTCAAGCCAGCCGGCCCTTTACTTATGACACAGGCGCACGCTTGGCACTACTTTGTTGATGCACGTGCGGCTACTGCGCACACAATTCACAAACACAGAAAATAATTTTTTTTTTGGTTTGGACTGGAGTGTACTTTCGGGGGTTACAGCACCCTTAACGGTCAAGCCAGCCGGCCCTTTACTTATGACACAGGCGCACGCTTGGCACTACTTTGTTGATGCACGTGCGGCTACTGCGCACACAATTCACAAACACAGAAAATAATTTTTTTTTTGGTTTGGACTGGAGTGTACTTTCGGGGGTTACAGCACCCTTAACGGTCAAGCCAGCCGGCCCTTTACTTATGACACAGGCGCACGCTTGGCACTACTTTGTTGATGCACGTGCGGCTACTGCGCACACAATTCACAAACACAGAAAATAATTTTTTTTTTGGTTTGGACTGGAGTGTACTTTCGGGGGTTACAGCACCCTTAACGGTCAAGCCAGCCGGCCCTTTACTTATGACACAGGCGCACGCTTGGCACTACTTTGTTGATGCACGTGCGGCTACTGCGCACACAATTCACAAACACAGAAAATAATTTTTTTTTTGGTTTGGACTGGAGTGTACTTTCGGGGGTTACAGCACCCTTAACGGTCAAGCCAGCCGGCCCTTTACTTATGACACAGGCGCACGCTTGGCACTACTTTGTTGATGCACGTGCGGCTACTGCGCACACAATTCACAAACACAGAAAATAATTTTTTTTTTGGTTTGGACTGGAGTGTACTTTCGGGGGTTACAGCACCCTTAACGGTCAAGCCAGCCGGCCCTATACTTATGACACAGGTGCACGCTTGGCACTACTTTGTTGATGCACGTGCGGCTACTGCGCACACAATTCACAAACACAGAAAATAATTTTTTTTTTGGTTTGGACTGGAGTGTACTTTCGGGGGTTACAGCACCCTTAACGGTCAAGCCAGCCGGCCCTTTACTTATGACACAGGCGCACGCTTGGCACTACTTTGTTGATGCACGTGCGGCTACTGCGCACACAATTCACAAACACAGAAAATAATTTTTTTTTTGGTTTGGACTGGAGTGTACTTTCGGGGGTTACAGCACCCTTAACGGTCAAGCCAGCCGGCCCTTTACTTATGACACAGGCGCACACTTGGCACTACTTTGTTGATGCACGTGCGGCTACTGCGCACACAATTCACAAACACAGAAAATAATTTTTTTTTTGGTTTGGACTGGAGTGTACTTTCGGGGGTTACAGCACCCTTAACGGTCAAGCCAGCCGGCCCTTTACTTATGACACAGGCGCACGCTTGGCACTACTTTGTTGATGCACGTGCGGCTACTGCGCACACAATTCACAAACACAGAAAATAATTTTTTTTTTGGTTTGGACTGGAGTGTACTTTCGGGGGTTACAGCACCCTTAACGGTCAAGCCAGCCGGCCCTTTACTTATGACACAGGCGCACGCTTGGCACTACTTTGTTGATGCACGTGCGGCTACTGCGCACACAATTCACAAACACAGAAAATAATTTTTTTTTGGTTTGGACTGGAGTGTACTTTCGGGGGTTACAGCACCCTTAACGGTCAAGCCAGCCGGCCCTTTACTTATGACACAGGCGCACGCTTGGCACTACTTTGTTGATGCACGTGCGGCTACTGCGCACACAATTCACAAACACAGAAAATAATTTTTTTTTTGGTTTGGACTGGAGTGTACTTTCGGGGGTTACAGCACCCTTAACGGTCAAGCCAGCCGGCCCTTTACTTATGACACAGGCGCACGCTTGGCACTACTTTGTTGATGCACGTGCGGCTACTGCGCACACAATTCACAAACAGAAAATAATTTTTTTTTTGGTTTGGACTGGAGTGTACTTTCGGGGGTTACAGCACCCTTAACGGTCAAGCCAGCCGGCCCTTTACTTATGACACAGGCGCACGCTTGGCACTACTTTGTTGATGCACGTGCGGCTACTGCGCACACAATTCACAAACACAGAAAATAATTTTTTTTTTGGTTTGGACTGGAGTGTACTTTCGGGGGTTACAGCACCCTTAACGGTCAAGCCAGCCGGCCCTTTACTTATGACACAGGCGCACGCTTGGCACTACTTTGTTGATGCACGTGCGGCTACTGCTCACACAATTCACAAACACAGAAAATAATTTTTTTTTTGGTTTGGACTGGAGTGTACTTTCGGGGGTTACAGCACCCTTAACGGTCAAGCCAGCCGGCCCTTTACTTATGACACAGGCGCACGCTTGGCACTACTTTGTTGATGCACGTGCGGCTACTGCGCACACAATTCACAAACACAGAAAATTATTTTTTTTTTGGTTTGGACTGGAGTGTACTTTCGGGGGTTACAGCACCCTTAACGGTCAAGCCAGCCGGCCCTTTACTTATGACACAGGCGCACGCTTGGCACTACTTTGTTGATGCACGTGCGGCTACTGCGCACACAATTCACAAACACAGAAAATAATTTTTTTTTTGGTTTGGACTGGAGTGTACTTTCGGGGGTTACAGCACCCTTAACGATCAAGCCAGCCGGCCCTTTACTTATGACACAGGCGCACGCTTGGCACTACTTTGTTGATGCACGTGCGGCTACTGCGCACACAATTCACAAACACAGAAAATAATTTTTTTTTTGGTTTGGACTGGAGTGTACTTTCGGGGGTTACAGCACCCTTTACGGTCAAGCCAGCCGGCCCTTTACTTATGACACAGGCGCACGCTTGGCACTACTTTGTTGATGCACGTGCGGCTACTGCGCACACAATTCACAAACACAGAAAATATATTATTTTTTTAGCACTTGGGGGGAGCACCCCTGATGGACAGAGCACCCCCTGGACAACACTGCAGCACTCCTTTAGGACTGGGACACTGCACAGGACTTTGGAGTGGACACAGCCCCTATGGAGAACTGACTGCACAACACAGTCCAGCCAGCCCCTATGGACTTTGAAGTAGTGGACACAGCCCCTATTAACAACAGCAGCACAGCACAACACAGCCAGCCCCTATGGACTTTGAAGTAGTGGACAACAGCAGCACTACACTACACTACACTACACAGCCCTAACTCCCACCCTCCCTCTTCACTGTCCACAGCCGAGTGAGAAAATGGCGCCGACGTGGGTACCTTATATAGGATCCAAAACCCGCGAGACTTGGAAGGCGGAATGATGACGTTTTGCCTCGATTTCAGATCCGAGTCAGGCGGGAAAAGTCGAGCCTGATTCGGATCGGACTCGGATCGGGGGGGCTCGGGGGGGTTCGGATTTCAGAAATCCGAACCCGCTCACCCCTAATATATATATATATGTATATAAAAAAAAACCTTACTGTTTTACATGTCCCATTAAGGCTTCTTAGACATGATCTGAAATTTCAAAAAACCTACTGAATTTGTGCCACTCAAACTAAAAAAGATCAATGAAATTAAGATCATTAAGGCTGATGCCTTAATGGATGTGTTCCTTGCGCAATACAGATATAGTATGCCATCAAACCCTGTGGTTAACTGCAGATTCAGCACTCTCACAGAGTGAGATTGCTGTCACTCACAAAATGGTGGAGCTGCTAATTCACAGAATTGTGTGCTCATTGGAATACACACATGCAGTCTATGCAACTGAGGTTTCAGCGGAATAAAGAGCTGCACAGATGGGATAAGAGTGGAGTGGATGGGGGAAGAGACAGAATTGTGTGCTCATTGGAACACACACATGCAGTCTATGCAACTGCGGTTTGAGCAGTTATGTGGCTCCCACATCCCACTCAGTGCCCACAATCTTCCCATTCGATCACCAGATAAATCTCACTCTCCAACATCCTTCTCACTGCATACATTTATCTCATTTAGAATACATGTTCAGCTCCCTTATTTTTAAAACTATCATACTCTGTCTATGCATGTACACTTTCTTCCCCTATATGCCTCCATGCTGCTATATATTCCCCAATCCCTACTGCTGTGTGGTCTTCCAACTGTGTTAGTCTGTGTCCCCTCATCTGCACCAATCTGTTTTTCCCCAGCCGCACCGCCCTGCATCTGTGCCTTCTCCACAGCCATGTTGCTGTCTTTCTCTCATCTGTGGCACTCTTTCTTCCTCCATCTGCACTTCTCTGGTCCCCCCAACCGTGCAACTTTGTCTCCCCCCACCACCCGCACCACTCTGTCTTCCTCCCCATCCACACCAATCTATTATGCCCAATCCCTACTGCTGTGTGGTCTCCAAACTGTGCTAGTCTGTGTTCTCTCATCCGCACCAATCTGTCTTTCTCCATTCGCACCACCGTGCATCCGTGCCACTCTGTTTCCTTCTGCATCACTACCTTCCCCTAAGCCACGCCGCTTTGTCTTCCTTTCCTCTGTTGCACTCTTTCTTCCTCCATCTGCACCTCCTGTCCCCCCAACTGTGCAACTCTGTCTCCGTCCCCCACCCGCACTACTCTGTCTTCCTACCCATCCACACTAATCTGTCTTCCCCAATCCCTACTGTTGTGTGTTCTCTTAACTGTGCTAGTCTGTATTCCCTTATCCTCACCAATCTTTTCTTTACCCATCTGCACTGCTCTGTCTTCCCATGTTCATACCACTCTCTACCACCAACTTTGTCACCAGGACTGGTTCTGAAAAGCCTGGTGCTGGTTGTGCTTCATACGAGGGACCTCCACATTGTTTGTCCCCTGTATTTAGTACAAACAGTACTGGGGCTCCAAAGCCGGAGCTGTTTGGATTTTATTGGGGGGGCCACGCCATATTTTTTTTTTACACAGGTTTTATTTTTAAACACAGAAGCACAAATGGGTCTCACCGATCCTGTCCGTGCTCCTGTGTTTGTTTTTTTAAACACAGATGCAGGTATTAAAGATATTTCAGATCCGAGCCTGCATCTGTGTGCTGCTACCTCCCCCGGGTCCTAACGCCTGCTACACCGCCGCCCACACTGCCACCGCACCGCCACCGCTCGCTAATGTCTGCTACCATCTCCGGTTCCTGCCCGCTAACCCCTACCCCCTCTCCCCCGCAGCAAACGCCGGTTTCCTTCCCCCCGATCCTGGCCCCTGCTACTGCCACAGAGTTCAGCCATCTTGGTGCACCCAAGTGAAGCCTCAGTGAGAACACCTGCTGAAGGCTCCTACTGCGGCTGTGCAAGGAATTGAAATTTCCTATCTGTATAATGGCGGATTTGTGAGATAATAATTTAAAAACTGTAACTTTCTCAATTACCTGAACCCCAAAAGGTCCTATTTTGGAACAATAGCTACCTAATAAAACAAACCCCAAGTCCAAATTCACCTCCTACCCTGAGTTTGCCTTCCCAAAAAATCCCCCATAGAGAACAGCAGAAAAGTGGTCCTAATTGAGAATGTCAGAAGCTTTAGATTACTCCCAAATTCTAATTTTTTATGTTTTTGCCTGGAAATTTTGCACGCAGCACCGAATATCAGTTATACCCGTCCATGCCAAATTTCAGCTCCGTACCTCCAATAGGTGTATCCTCTTAAACACCCTGCACCTCCATTCAGAATTCTCTATGGAGATTTCCATTTTTTTCTATTCAGCCTTAATATATGGGCACGACCGTGCTCTTATAATATATATATAAAATCTAGGGGATGTAGTTATGAGACCAGCGACCACAAGGCCGACGGTCTCACTCCCAATGGGGAAAGCCTGACAAGGGACTTAAGATAGGTGTCGAAATACTGCTGGGAGGAGAGGGTTAGGTTTAGGTTACATAGTGGGGTTGGCGTTAGGTTTGTTGGGGGGGTAGGTTAGGGTTAGGCACTCCTTCGGGGGATGGGTTAGGCACCACTGGGGGAGTTAGGGTTAGGAACTAAGGGGGGAGGTTAGGTTTAGGCACTCCTTGGGGGGAGGGTTAGAGTTAAGGCACCATTGGGGGAGTTAGGGTTAGGCACTAAGGGGGATGGTTAGTTTTAGGCATGAAAGGGGGAGACTTAGATTTAGGCACTAACGGAAAGGGTTAGGGTGCACAGTGGGGATGGTTAGGGTTAGGCTACAAGAAGAGAGGGTTAGGAGGAGAAGGGGGAGGGTAAGTATACTTACCGGATTCCAGTCGGGATACCAACCATGGGGATACCGCTGTCGGTATTCTGACAGGAGGCAATCCCAGCAGCCGGCATTACATACCGATTCCATATATATATAGGGATAACTTGAAAGAACCACATCTAGCAGGTTTGGTAAAAGCAGTAGTTTTTATTCACCACAACTTGGTGGCTACTGCAGAGCAAATGTCAGGTCTTCCACAATAGCAGCTTACCAATATTTTTATAATAAAGCAATCACAGCAGTGGGTTTACACTTTTGGTTACAGCCGATGTACAAAGATCAGAGGACCCTTTTGGTTACTGCACCCTGACACTAACCACACACCCACCCAGTCTCTCGCCTTGCCAGCTTGTTCAGCAACAGGAACCCTAATCCTTGTTCTGAGGAGAACTTTAAGCCAAGCTCTCAGGTGCTGACTATTACCTAGCTGTTAATCTCAGCAAGCTGCAAGACCTGGATCAGATCTTCCAAACACTCTACACCTAGGTAACTAGGAGGTGAGTATGTCCCAACTCACTCTGCACCTGAAAACCATAGTGGGCCAACCTACACTTTCAGTTACAGCCGATGTACAAAAGATCAGAGGACCCTCCTGGTCCCAGCACTCTGACACTAACCACACACTCTCTCGCCTGGCTGGCTTGATCAGCATCAGGAGCCCTGATCCTTGTTCTCAGGAGAGAACATTTGTGGGGTGTTCGGTGCCCACCCCTAGAAGGGTGGATAATTTCACAGTGCAGCCGAACCCGATGGTCACTTACTGGGACCGGCGGCACTGGGGTCCAGGCTGGCGAAGGACTGCCATAGGGATGCACGCCGCTCTGTTTAAAATTTAAAGGGACAGGCGCAGGATTAGGGTGGAAGCTGATTGGCCCTGCATTGAACCCTTACCTTTATTAGGAAGTTCCTGGGAACACTCCAGTGTCAGCTTATAGGCTCCATTACCGTACTCCAGCGTTCATACACATGTTACAGTCTCCTCATTTTGACCTTGGCTTGTTCCTGACCCGTCTCTGTCTCCTCCCTGGTACTGCGCTTGATATTCCGATTCTGACCTTGGCTCCGCTCCTGACTCCGATATTGTCTGACTCCTGGTACCATTTGCTTGTTTGGATTCTGACCTGGTTTGTCGACTACGCTGTTTACCTCCACTTCATCCAGCGTTCACCAGCACCTGTATAAGGGAACCTAGGCTGAGGGCCGCGACCTGCGTGTCAGGTGCAGCTAAGTTCATACCTCCTTGCGGGGATCCCTGGTGAACACCGCCGGCACGTTAGACTCCGCGCCCCAGTTATAGGTCTAGTCGATCCCAATATGGGTCACATCCGCTACCTATCCGCAGCAGTGTCATTACCCAGCTATATATTACCCAGCAGCCCGGGCTTGGGTATTTAGTACCCGCTCCCCCCCCCCTTCGGCTCCCCTGCAGGTAGTGTACACAGCATGATGGAGCAACGCTGAAAGTACCAAGTGGGCAATGGGGGTGCTAGTGGAATCGCACAGGAGTTGTATGTACATAGTAAGGCAGGCTAGCACTGACAGTGTCTCTGGTATACACTGGAGTCTGTGGTGAGCCCAGCATGACTGATCAGCTCTTGGGATAATCAGGATTCTCTATACACAAAGAGAAAACAGAGTAGAGTTGTCTTTTTATGGCGCACTCAAATAAAAATAAAATATACTTATATTTCATCATAATAAAATGTACATTTTGAGCAGCAAAATATTTAAAACCTTTTTATACAAAACATATATTCGTGAAGACAATACAAATAAAAAAGTGATTAAAGCCAAAAGGTCCCACTGTGTGCATTTCCTTATTTTATTCTCCTATCGTGTGTATTTAGGTACACTCTATGGTCCAGGATTGGTAGAACAGCGGACAGCTGATCTCAGGCAAGATGGTGGCACCTATGGCCCAGGAAGCAGGTGCAAGGCAAGGGTTATGTCTAGAACAAGGTGCAGTAAAGGACTCCTGAAGTCACAACCACGTGACATGCGGGAAAAGGGTAACGGTGGAACGCTTCCCTAACAACAGGTTTATATTCCCCCTCTGTGCCCATGCGGATGGTAACACTGGTAGCAAACCGGTCCTGCTGCAGCGGTCACGTGGTTGTTATGTCAGAGCAGGGCCGGCAACAGAAGTTTTGGGGACCGGTACAATGATGTCTCTGAGGGCCCCCCCTCCACAGAGAGAGAGAGAGAGAGTGTGTGTAACTACTACAACACAGCCACCAGCACCTCTGTTCTCCACTCCTACAGAGGCCAGCCACCAGCACTCTCCACAGCAACTCCCAAACTCACGGCGGCAGCAGCAGATCCCCGCCGGCGATGTCACATCCCAGGGCATGGTCAGCACTGCCGGCACTATAGCCCCATTTAGCGGGGCCCCACTAAACCTTCGGGCCTGGGACAGGAGTACCCATTGTACCCCCTGTTGCCAGGCCTGCGTCAGAGGTCTATTCTCCAACTTGGATCTAGCAACAAGGAAGCAGCAGCACATGCACACTGTCCATTACTTAGAGAAAATTCTTAAACAAACAAGTAGCGCCATGTCCAGTAAGATGAGATAAGAAAACATTTTAATGATTATTGCACTCTAATGATGAAAAACGCCTTTAGGAAGAGTTATTTCTAGAGGTTATAAGGACTTAGGAGAGTCATTTAGGGAGATTTATGAACATTTACATTATTTAAAAATCTATATTCCCTCCTCCTCTCTTCCCTAAAACTAAAGTCCCTCTCCCTGTCAAACTTAAATCCAAACTTAAATCTTATCATATTCTTATTTCTTATCCAATGTGAAAAGTTATCAATAAAACAACGCATTTATCCAGATTTCAATTTTCCTATGTGCCAAATATGCATATGGCCTCAAATTTCAGTTTCTCCTTTCCAGGTACACTCAAAAAATAGAAAGGAATACCAACAGTGCATACCATCCAATACACCTTTACACTAGAACATTTTCATGAATTAAAGAAAAAATACCATATAATGGGAGCAAAATTACACATGTAGGTATCAGAAACAAAAATACATCCTCTGGGCAATAAATAAGCACAAGTGAAACCTTAAGGTGCGTATCCACTAGCAGATAGTGGAACAACAGTACGATTACAACATTGTAATTGTACAATCGTTCCTCTTCCCCTGCAGTGCCTACACTGAATGATCTGTCGTTCAGTGTAGGCACCCTCCCTCATCTCTGAACATGGTCAATCTGTCCTTCGGCAGATTGACCAGCCTGTTCAGGCGATGATTGATGTCGGAAAAGACCAGTGGGAGCGCGCATCTCTGATCGTTTCCGACATTTTCATGCCCAATTTGTGTACGATTAATGAGCGATTGAACGATAACGAAATCATTATCGTTCAATCGCTCATTTTAATCGGCAAGTGGATATGCGGCTTCACTGTGTGCAGCTCCTTTCACAAGGATCACAGAAGTGGATATTAAAAAGTGGGAGGCTCCGGAAACATCCTTCCTTACTTCCAATACGATCTGGGAGCTTTCATAGGTAAGTGTTCCCCACAAATTACCGATCAGTCAACTGGATGTACACAGGTAAGTCCAATAGGTGGCATTTTATCAAACCTTGGGGAGAGACAAAGTGGAGCAGACTCGGATTAACTGGGGGGGGGGGGGGTGGAGGTCGCAGGAGGCACGTCACCCCGACCCACCCTCTCTCAGGTGGGTTCTACCTAACTGTAAGAAAACTTTGTGTTATTTCTTTAAGTGCACCTGCTTATATACTGTATTGGCAACAAGATACAATATAGAGCTTTGGATTGATTCCAGTTCTGCAAAGTTGCAAAGATCAAATTCTATAATATTTCCTTAGCACTTAGGGGGTCATTCAGACCCGCTCGCTAGCGCAGGACGCTCGCAAGTGGGTCGATGTTACCCCACTGCGCATGCGCACGACGGAGGGAGCTCCGTCGTGCGCATGCGCGAGACCCGGCTAGCGACGGGGTAGCCGTCGCTCCAGGTCTCGCACCAAAGGGGGCGTGCTGTCGATATGGATTAACAGCACGCCCCTTTGGTGGGCGTGCCGGGGGCGTGGCTGCCAGACGGAGGTGTTCCCATGGGAACGCCTACCGTCTGAAGCCGGCCCCACTGACATCAGTAGTGATGTCAGTGGGAGTGATTTTGGCTCTGATAGAGCCAAAATCACTCCAGGACTTGTGGCAGCGAGACCCTACCGCAGGGTCTCCGTCGCAAGCCCGATGGTCTTGACCATCGCGACCATCATCATGGACGCTCGCATAAGCTGTGGGTGGTCACCCACAGCTATACGAGCGTCCAGGAGGACGCTCCATTTTCATGTAGGAGGGGCCTGATTCAGAGCGAGCGCTCTGGTCAGAGCGTCCGGCTCTGAATCAGACCCTTAATTGAGTATTTTTGTTACATTCCGTTATTATGTTGCTTAGTCCTAACTACAATTTAACAAAACCTAGTAACCAATAAAATGCTGTTATTTAATATGTTTAGAGCAGTAATGACATCTAGTGGCCATTTTCTATATTTTCTATATTCTGCCAGCCCTCTCTTTAAAGATAAACTGTCATTAATTATAGTATTATTACAGAATAGCTGTTTTTTTCTTCTTCCTGCAAGATTTAGAAGATATCCTACCCAGGGCCGGCCCAAGCCTAAATTTTTTGGTAAGCGAATATAGATTTTAGCGCCCCTTATATGAATGATAATTGTGTGATTTAAATTTAGATGAAATATTGTATATAAATGTAGATATATCTATAGGCTATAGCTACAGCTATATTCAAAGGCTGCCTTTATGTTACATAAACATTTAATTATGTAGGCATTGTGGGGTTAACCATAAATATATGTAGGTAGTATAGAAGTGATAAAAACTCTTCTATAACCACAATTTACAGTGCCAATAGGACTATTGCCAAGGCAGCCGTGCGATGCTGGCAGGTGCAGTAAGGGCAGCTGGGCTTGCCACTTTGCCAGACCAGTGTGAAGACATAGACACTTGCATGCATGTATGTGTGTAAAATATAATATATATATCCATACATACACACACACACCCAGAGTACAGTATATATACTGCATAGGCAAACGCAGGGGGGGTTTCCGTCTGCCTGGAACCCTCCCTCCCCAGCACATACCATGACCACAGCAGAAATAGTAATATAATTTAATTTTACTAGTGCTACATGTTCTTCTCAGTATCACAAATGAAATAATTAGCACCACCTGTGGATCTTTTAACATGTATCAGCCAGTAATAAATAACCTGTGCACCAACTAGGATATCTGGAAAACATGCACTGTTAGGGATGCACTGCTATAGAGCCCAATATGTACATATATGTCCAGGGAAGTGCTAGGTTCATCTGCTGCTCCCCCAGACTCCCCGACTTGTTCCATTACTCTGGAATGGTGCCCACATCTAAAATAAAAACAATCAGCTCAGGCAGGATGGATTACTGCTGAATCAATGACTTCCTGTGATCCTGTATATGCTGGAATTATGATACACAATTCACATTGTATGGCGCATATTAAAGCTGGATAAGTGCTAATTATGCCCTCTTCATGGACTGGCCGCACTCACTCTAAAATCCTAAAAATGGGGCTTGGCCTCACTACAGCTATATAAGATAACCTTGGATCAAATAATTTTTGGTGAGGATGTATATCTAATAGATAGATCTATAAATCCAGACCATTAGCATGTTTAAACCTTCCCTCAGACAAGCACCTCATCACTTCATTTGAGTATGTATTTTACTGCAACACACACGGTCAGTCTGTCACTGACAGTGTCATACCAGCAGGCCAGCCAGGAAGCCCTGGGCCTGGAGGGATGTGGATAGCCTTCCCAAATCCCGATGATGGCAACTGGAGGCCAGGGCAGGCAGTTCTGCCGCTCCAGCTCATAGGACAGCAGTGGCAAACGCAGAATTATTGAGGGGGGTTTCCATACACACATACATATATATATATATATATATATATAATATATACACACACACATAGCATTGACACACAAACATGTGTAAATACACAGTAATACAGTCCAGGGGCAGGCACAGAATTTGGAAGAGGGGACTTTCCATATGATTGATTTGGGGGCGGACTTTTTAAATTATGTGACATAGCCAGCTGCAGAGCTGAACTGAGTAAATGTATTCCAGGCTGTCCACACAGATTTACAGGACTGGCTACCCTAACAAAAAAAATGTTTTATAAATTAAGACATATTGTACACCGCCTGAACAGATAGGAAACAGTATTGTTGAACTGATAATATAGATCCTGGGTACGTACCCTAGATGTTACTCTCCAGCCAGGTATGAGGAGGTCTTCACTGTTGAGAGATCGGTCGCCTGTCAGGTTCTACAGTAGCCGACGGGGACCCTTCTGGCCTGGTTTCAGCAGTGACTGGCTGCCACTGTTGGAGTCCAGTGGTCTCGCAAGGGACTCAGCCGGACTGTTTTCTAATTACCTGACTAGGAGGACAATGAGTGAGTCACTGTAACTTAAAGGCGCCATGGGAGCTGGGAGGAGCAGCGCGCTGCAGCAGCTCCGCTGGACTCATCATTCTCTCACTTCAAGGAACTGCCGCGCATGCGCAGCAGTTCCGATCTCTGCCCGTTTGGAGCTCCAAGTACGGCGACCTGAGGAGATGGAGACCAAAGCTTTCCATCTCGCAAGAAATATATATATATTTGGTGCTGTCACAGCGATAATCAGCCCGCCAGGGGGGGAGGGGGGTTTCTAGGGGGGCTCTAGCATACGCCAGCCGCGGCTCCCGTCCCACTCTACACCACCGCGCTCCCACCCCAGCCAGGCTGGTAGCGTGATGTGCCTGCGACCTTGCGACGTGACGTCATGACATCACGTCTACTAATACGAGCAATCGGACGGCCACCCCCTTTACAACCGCGGTGCAGCTGTGTCACAGTGACACAGACTGCACACGGTCTGCTGCTGGCTGTATTATTTAAGTAATATATCAGCATGGTCGCGGCCGCGGCGCCATTCACTATGTGGCACCCTACGTGCCCGCGTACCATGCGTAATTATAGAACCGGCCCTGATCCTACCCCATATAAAAGTGAAGCAAGATCTTCTGGTCCCTTTTCTTGTGCTGCTCTAATAATTTAGGGACGCCAGAATAGCTACAGTACATAGTGAATATTCATGAACTTGGTGCTTAAATCATTGAGATTGTAGAGCATATTGCAGGATCCAAGCTGGGTGGAGAAAAAGTAATTAGGTACCTAATGTTCCCCTATGTTAAATATGGAATACATATAATATTGTAAAGGGTTTTCATTACATTTACCCTGTTATCAATATCAATATAATAAGCAAGAAATTGTGTCTATATGTCCTTTATGCACTGCCAGAGTTTTGGACCTAGCTCCACCAAATTTGGCATGGTGGTGTAGTTTGACCAGGATTAGGTTTTTGCCTATATTTTACCTTCATCAGCGCCACACACTGTCACACAGTCCCTAAAGATGGGGACACTCTTAAACTACACAAGTTACGGGGCTGGCTCAAGTGGAAATTGGCTGTCTGACATAAACCTGTGTGAAAGCTACAAAAGTATCCTTTTAACCTCAGTTTGAACAAATGTCAAACTTTATGATTCATGCAAGTTCATATTAACTCCAGAGTTAGTCCTTTTCAAAGTGACCATATATATTAGTCAGCCCTCTCTGTTTGCATGCAAGGGCAACTTGAACTTTAGGGGCCAAATAGCAAGATATAAAAGGGCCACACCAGAGGTAATAAAACAAACCACATACATTTGCCCCCACACAGCCCATTCATGTTATGCCACACAGAGCCCATTCAGGTTATGTCACACAGTAGTACCCCTTATACACATTATGCCATGCAGTAGTAGTGCCCCTTATACATTAAACCACACAGTAAAGCCCCTTACAGATGATGCCACATAGAAGTGCCCCATATAACACATTATTCCACACAATAGTAGTGCCCCTTACACATTATTCCTCACAGCAGTGGCGTAACTAGGGTATTTGGAGCCCAGGGTAAATTTGAAAAGGGAGTCCCCCCCCGATGTGCGCACGCCTAAGGCGTGCATGGCAAAAAAATGCGCGTGGTCACTTAAAAATGGGGCGTGTCAACATGACACACCCCTTTATTTTCACGTTGAACATTCCTATCCATATGCACCTTAACCCCAGTAGAACCCCTTATACAGTACCCCCAGTATGCCGTTGTGGTCCCTCTTATGCAGGCCCATATTAGTGCCCCTTATACAGTATCCCCAGTAGTGGTCCCCCTTATACAGCCCCCAATTAGTTCCCCTTACTCAGTACCCCCAGTAGTGGCCCCCCCAAATGCAGTGCCCCATGTAGTGTTCCCTCTTATGCAGTGCCCCCAGTAGCAGTCCCCACAATGCAGTGCGCCCAGTAGCAGTATCCCCTTATGCCGTGCCCTTTATATAGTGCCCCCCAGTAGTAGTTCCCCCCTATGCAGTGCCCTTTATATAGTGCCTCCCCTGTTGTGCCCCCACCCCCACTAGAGGTCCCCCCAGTAGTAGTCACCCCCCTCCCCCGTTGTGCCCCCAGTAGTGCAGGCAGGTTTAAAAAATATATAAAAATATACTTACCTGAATCCACGCTGCTGCTGCTCCGGTCCCGCCGCCGCCCGCCAGTCCTCTCGGGCAGGCGCGCTCAGCATTATGGGAGAGACACCATGATGTCATGACGTCTGTCCCATTACCCACTGCAGGAGCCGGATGGAAGCCCGGCTCTTGCAGTGGGTGCTGCAGCAGTCAATGAGAGTCTATCTGACTCTCATTGGCTGCTGTTTAACACACGCATTGCCGCCAGTGCTGGCGGTGATGTGTGTGTTATGCACAGCCGGAGCCCGCCTCCTAACGCTATTGGGCAAGCGCTCAGGGAGAGGGAACGGGCTCAGCTGTGCAGCAAAGGACCGGCGCTGGAAGCCTAGCGCCAGTCCTTTGTAAATGTGTAGCGCTGACCGTACTCATTGCGGTCGGCACTACACTGGTGGCTAACTAGGGAGGGCCGGACCGTGGCCGGCGGCACCCCCCCGCGCCGCCGGTCCCACGGCGCCCAGGGCACGCACCCCGCTCACCCTGCCCTAGTTGCGCCACTGCGTCACCGTAATGCCCTTTAAACATTATGCCCCACCCCAGCAACTCACCTCCCTGTGTCCCTCAGGCAGCATCTCGACTCCCCCTGTGTAAAATCAGCAGCCAGCACTGCTGATTGGCTGCCGGTCCATGAGCTCATATTGCCTCGTGACCAGTGAAGCTGTCTCTCCATGTCTGCCTGCTGGTGCATTATCTGTAATCAGCACCATGGCAGTCGCACCCCTTGCACCCACGGTAGATACACCACTGTTTGCATGCATGTTAGTAAACAGTGGGGACCTTTTCAGGATTAATGAAATGGGATTAGAGGTAAGGACAATGTAAACAAATAACGGCTGCAGGTGTACTTCAGGCAACAGTCTTCAACCCGGGCAATGCCAGGTATCCCAGATAGTTGTTAATAATGTTATTAATGTATTTTCCTCATTTCCTTAATGGAAAATAAATATGTCAGTGGAGTCTCTAATGGAAAATAAATGTAATTCATTCCCACCTACTGTAGCAAGCACAATGACACATCTTATCATGTACAATGTTAACACATCCATGGTCCACACCTAGCTGGTGATGCACTTAGGTGTAACAATCGGCTATAGCTAAATTTCTCGTCCCTGGGTTTATAGAAAGATATACGGACACATGTACAGATGAGGCAGACAGGATGATACTGGAAGTAAAAGGTGTCACGTCATCATCTTTTTAAATTGGAAGTGAGTTGAGTGAGGGGGAAAGCTGTGGGGGGTCTGAATGAGGAGATCTGAGTCAGGTGGGAGCGCTGTGTGTGTGAGGGGAGGCTGAGTGAGAGGGGAGAGCTGTGTAAGGAGGTGAGCTGTGGGTGGGGGGGTTTGAGTGAGGGAAAGATCTGAACGAGGGGGAGCATTATGTGTTTGAGGGGAGGAGAGCTGAGTGAGGGGGGAAGAGCTGGATGTAGGGGATATGTGTGAGGAGGGGAGAGCTATGTGTGGGAGAGATCAGAGTGAGAGGGGAGAGCTGTGTGAGAAATGCATATACTGTATGTATGTATTTATACGATTTGCAATAATCTCTAAAAAAAACTATTTACATGACAAAAATGAATTTATTACATTTCGGAATAAGGCTGTAACATAAAATGTGGAAAAAGTGGAGCGCTGTGAATACTTTCCGGATGCACTGTATATATATATATATATATATATATATGGGATGTAGTAGTGAGACCAGCAGCTGCAATGACGATGGTCTAAATCCCACCGGGAGAAGCCTGACAAGGGACTTAAGTTAGGCGTCGAATACTGAGGGGAGGAGAGGGTTGGGTTTAAGTTATATAGTGGGGTTAGCATTAGCTATGTTGGGGGGGAGGTTAGGTTTAGGCATCCCTTGGGGGGAGGGTTAGGGTTAAGACACCACTGGGGGAGTTAGGGTTAGGCACTAAGGGGGAGGGTTAGTTTTAGGCATGAAAGGGGGAGACTTAGATTTAGGCACTAACGGAGAGGCATAGGGTGCACGGTGGGGAGGGTTAGGGTTAGGCTACAAGAAGGGAGGGTTAGGGGGAGAAGGGGGGAGGGTAATTATACTTACCTGACTTCTGTCGGGATACCAACCATCGGGATGCCACTGTCGGTATTCTAACAGGAGGCATCCCAGCAGCCAGCATTACATACCGATTCCATATATATATATAGTGACAACTTGAAAGAACCACATGTAGCAGGTTTGGTAAAAGCAGTAGTTTTTATTCATCAGAACTTGGTGGCTACTGCAGAGCAAATGTCAGGTCTTCCACAATAGCAGCTTACCAATAATTTTATAATGAAGCAATCACAGCAGTGGGTTTACACTTTCGGTTACAGCCAATGTACATAAGATCAGAGGACCCTTCTGGTCCCAGCACCCTGCTCTCAGGTGCTGACTATTACCTAGCTGTTAATCTCAGCAAGCTGCAAGACCTGGACCAGACCTTCCCAACTCACTCTGCACCTGAAAACCATCCAGGGCCAACCTACTCTGCTGTAGCTCCGTAACCCTCCTATCACAATATATATATTTCAATTTGTACAATGTATTGCCTTTGTTCACCCGTTCACCTACCAAGATGTTACTCCACATCTGTGATCCACCTTCCATTTCCTTCGCCTTCCCCATCCCTAGCTTCACCATGGGACTCTTCAGAGGAACCTGAGGTGTATACTTTTGGGACAGGGCATCTGCATTACCTTGTATTCTTCCCAACTTATGTTGTACCATGAAATTAAATGGTTGTAATGCCATAAACCAACCAGTTACTCTGGCATTTGGCTCTGTTGTTATGCATCCACTGGAGCGGAGCATGGTCTGTTACCAACAGAAACTCTCTTCCCAATAAATAGTATCGCAGGAATTTTATAGCCCACTTAATGGCCAGACATTCTTGTTCCACTGTAACATATCTTTTTTAACGCGGGAACTACTTAAGGCTAAGGTACAGGATAGGTCTTCTCCCTCTACCTCTTGGGTCAATACTGCTTCTAAACCTGTTCCAGAGGCGTCAGCATGAAGAATAAACTTTTTTTAAAGTCTGGAGCTTGCAATACCGGAGCAAAAACCAACATTCTTTTAAAATCTTTTCAAGCTGCCTCCACAGCACTAGTACAGACTATTTTATCTGGATTCTTTTCATTTCATTCGGTTAGTGGTGCTGCTTTGGTCACAAAATCTTGAATGAACTTGTGATAGGAGCCTACTAACCTAAAAAAGGCTCTACTGTAGGTTGTGTTTTCCTTTCTGGTTTAGGCCATTAGGATACAGCTTCCACTTTATTCATTTGGGGCTTTACCTGTCCATGTCCAAGGTCATAGCCTCTGATATACTGATGGTTTGGCAGTAAACCCATGCGCCCAGAGGGAGTCAAGAACAGCCTCCACCTTTGAGAGGTGTGACTCCCAGTCTTGACTGAAAATCACAGGATTGTTAGGAATCGTATGGGAATTTCTTCAGGTGAGGATAGAAGCCAGGGGGTTAGGGTGGCTAGGGAACAAGCAAGTGAGTGACAGTACTAGGTCTCCCTATTGCAGCCAAAACCAGGTTTGGCTAGACCTGCCTAGAGGTGCGGAGTCTAACTCATTTGATGGTCTTCACCAGTGAATCCTCCAGATGGGATATGGGTTTCTCTACACCAAGGAATGCAGTGAGAAATGTTAAGGATCCAGCTGAGAGCTAACTAGTAATTAGCATGAAAGCAGACACCAGTAACACAGGGAGGCAGCCGGGCAAATGAACAGCACAATAATAACAACACAAGAGCTGTTATGAAAAGAACTGGAGTTCAGTGAGAGAAATGAAATGACACACTGGAAGTCAGCCTGGGAGCTGATGCAAATAACACTGGAGAACAGCGAGGAGGTTGAAGCAACACACTGAGGAATTAACACGGAGAAACACTGGTGAGTCACAGTCACTGGAACAGTGAAGTTGAACAGCAGCTTCCTGTTCCTGGAGTCAGACTTAAATACCCTTAGGTAGCTGGTCATTGGATCAGAGGATCAGTTGAGTGATCACAGGACTACCATTGGGAGAGACTAGTCAGGTGATATGGACCAACATGGCGGCACCCATGCCCGGCACCCCGGAAACCAGGACACACGCAAGGAAGCGCTAGCAGACCCTGGGGAGAATACTCAGTCACCACTCAGCTCCACTCCCAGCGACTGAGCACCTAAGCCCAAGGACGTCAGCATGGAGGTGATTAGTAAACAATCCCAGGCCGCATCTTGACAGGCCTCAACAGTTTATTCATTGCTCTTTGAAATGTCTCAGGGCCCCATGTAAACCAAAGGTAACGCTTGGTATTGAAACAATCCTTCTGGCATTGAAAACACAGATTTAGCCTTAGCAGATTCTGTTAATGGGATTTGCCAATACCCCTTAGTTAAATCTATGGTAGTCAAGTACTCACTCTTGGCTAACTTCTCAATTAGTTAATCAACTCGTGGCATAGGATAGGAGTCGAACTTAGAGACTTATTTAAATTTTTCTAAAGTGGTTACAGTATCTCAAAGCACCCAAGGGTTTGGGCACTAACACAATGGGAATATTCCACTAACTATTCTATTACATCCAGTCGAAGCATGTTCTCTATCTCCTATTTTATAGTTTTCCAGTTAGCTTCAGGTATGCGATAAGGTCTTGGATACCCAACAACCCCCGGAGAGGTGACATCATCATGTTTTATAATTTGGGTTCTACCTGGAATGGAGAAGAAAACATCTTGATTCCGTTTTACCATATCTTTGGCTTGCTGTTTTCGGTTGGAACTTAACCTTTCTTCAATTGGTACAACACATTATTACATTTTTATAGCGGAACCTAAGGTTTGTGTGATAATCTCTTGCCAGGGTTTTAACAGGTTAACATGATAAACCTGTCCTACCTTTTTTTTACCTTCCTGGCATATCCTATAATAGACCTGGCCCTACCTCATACGGTACCTGCTAATCGGCATACAGTTTACATTCTGCAGTGGGAACAAGGACTAACACCTTGTCCCCAGGTCTAAAGGAACAAACTAATGGAACTGCTGGGCTTGGTACATATGCTATTTTACCAAGGCACTTATTTGTCTTAAACAGCTATTCAGCTGAGACAAAAACTGCACGTTAAGTTCCAGCGCTGGTTGTTGTTCCCATCCCTCTTTTAACAGGTCAAGAACTCCCTGCAGCTGTCTCCCAAACAAGAGTTCAAATGGGCGAAAACCTGTAGAAGATTGGGGCACTTCCCGCACTGCAAACATCAAATAGGGCAGCAACAGAGCCCAGTTTTGACTGTCTTGACTTACAGCCCATCTAATCATTTGTTTAAGAGTGCGGTTGAACAGCTCTGTGGGTGCTACAACAAAGTCATTATCATTTCTACCTTTAATAACCGACATAAGTCTTTCATCAGTTTGGACATAAAGGGGATTCCCTGATCGGTTAAGACCTTATAGTCTAATATCACCAGTATATATTGGTGATCTCAAGCTGACTTCTCAACCGGACCAACCAGATCCATCCCAATCCATCAAAAGGGACTAAAATGACTGGCAGAGATACAAAATGAGCTCTAAATAGTGGCTGACGGGCTGTCTTCTGATAGAATGGACAATCCTGGCAATATTTCTTTATTGCTGCATATATGCCAGGAAAAAAAAAGCCTACAGTTTATTAGTTGAAGAGTTGTACCTTCCCCCAAATTCAGTTCCCAAAGCTGTGTATAAGCTGCCTTAAGAACCAATGGTTCATGTACCCAGGGAACTAACAACTGGTCTACCTTTTTACCTTGCACATAGGCAACCCGATACAATAAGTCACCTTTCAATGCAAAATATGGGGTGCCATTTACCTCAACCATATTTTGGAAGGCATTCACCAAGTTAATATAATTTAGCTGATCCTGTGAAAAGTCCTGTAAAGACACTTTCTTTTCCATAGGCAACCAGTCATTGTCCAAACCACATTCCTCTGGCCATTCTGTGGCCATTACTGGTTCTTCTATGCGCTTCGACGAGGGACAAGACAATAAGTCAGCCAATTCCTTGGGTCTCCTGTCCTCCTTGGTTCCCACTTCATGAAGATATTCAAAAGTACTGGGCCCTAAGGGTGTCTTTCCCCGACTGTCAGTTGCTGGCTTATCTTCATTGGCCCGGCCGGCCTACATTTCCTATAACATGGGAAAATCCTATCCCAATATCAGGGGGTATGGGGATTTCAGGGCAACTGTGAGTTACGTTATGGTACAGAACTGTTAACTATCAGTGGATATTGTTCTCAGGAATATTCTTCTGTAGCCCCGTGTACATACAGCACCCTCACAGGAGGTAATACTTGATCTGCTTTTTTGGAACTAATTCGGACATGATAGATAGTTCACTCCCTGTTTCCACAAGGGCACATACCTCATGACCTTTGATTTGTACGGCCACTCGGAACAAAGTTGACTCCTTAGGAGAGGAAGCTCGGTGCACATGCTGACAGTTGGTCTGGCTACGCAGCCTGTCACGTACTCCATGGGTTCAGAACGCTTTGGACACTATCAACGAATATGCCCTGGCTCCCTACATTTGTAAAAAATTATGGGTACATCTGGGTACAGGCCATGTACCCATGTCAGACATTTTTGTCATCTTTCCCAGTGTGATGTACTGCTCAATGAGTATAGCTAAATCTTCAAAGATCTGGGGTCAGCCTAAAGAGCCCACCTCTGTACTTCTCGGTCCAATACTCGTATACAGTGGTCCATAGCCACTATATCCACAAGTCGGTCAACCGTATTTGCCTCTGGCTTTAACCAAGGTTTACCCAATCTGGCAAACTCTGCTAACTGGATTCGGGGTGCCTCTATAGGGGTAAACCATCAGACATAGACCCTTTGAGCATTGGCAGATCCCATCACCCCTATCCTAGGAAGTATAGCTGCCTTTAGGTGGATATATGAAGCAGCTTGCTACTCAGGTAGGTCAGCATAAGCTCTTTGTGCTGCTCCTGTTAGGTATGGCGCCAATCTGCTGACCTATTTCTCCACTTGCCAAACAAGGCGCATCACAGTTCTCTCAAAGGTGTACAAAGACGCCACGGCATCATCAAACTCTGTCATTTTCTGCGGCACCTTTGGCTCCTGACCTGTTTTCCTAAGCAGGACAAACTCAGAATGCATCATCTTATTACTTTCTAGCTAAGTCTGCATTTGGGATTGCTGCATTTGTATTTCAGCTTGCTGGCCCAGGCTGCAGCCACATTAGTAATAGTCCAGAGGTCCTCCTCCATATATCTTTGGGACTCTGTGGAAAACTTAAACGTTGTGTCTCTTTCTCTAGGCTGCCCCACCCAATATTAACAAGGCATACAGACCGGGGCCAGGATTTTACCCAGGGTAACAATTACCTTTAACCCTGTCTCTGCTGGTGCATACATGAGAACAGATACTGTATGGAAAAAGCAAAAACAGAATGTAAACCATTTTCTCGGGTAGGTTCACCTTACTCACCCAAATATCCAGCTGTTGTACACTTTTTGGCAGGTCCCTGCCATGCAGGATGTGTCCGGCAAGTTGTCCCCGTAGTTTTTATTCACAACTCAGAGGCAAATGTCAGGTCTCAAATACTGCTGGGAGGAGAGGGTTAGGTTTAGGTTACATAGTGGGGTTAGCGTTAGGTTTGTTGGGGAGGTTAGGGTTAGGCACTCCTTTCGGGGAGGGGTTAGGCACCACTGGGGCAGTTAGGGTTAGGCACTAAGGGGGGAGGGTTAGGTTTAGGCATGAAGGGGGGAGACTTAGGTTTAGGCACTAACGGAAAGGGTTAGGGTGCACAGTGGGGATGGTTAGGATTAGGCTACAAGAAGAGAGGGTTAGGGGGAGAAGGTAAGTATACTTACCTGACTCCTGTCGGGATACCAACCATTGGGATACCGCTGTCGGTATTCTGACAGGGGGCATCCCGGCAGCCGGCATTACGTACCGACTCCATATATATATATATATATATATATATTTATAGTGACAACTTGAGAGAACCGCATCTATATAATAAAGCATTCACAGCTTGGTTACAGCTGGATGTACACAAGATCAGACGACCCTCCTGGTCCCAGCACCTTGTCACTAACCACACTCCCAACCAGCCTATAACCTGGCCCACTTGTTCAGCATCAGGACCCTTGAACATTGTTCTCAGGAGAACTTTAAGCCAAGCTCTCAGGTGCTGTCTATTACCTGGCTGTTAATATCAGCAAGCTGCAAGAATTGGACCGGACCTGCCAAACACCCTACACCCAGGAAACCATGCTATAACTCCCAACTCACTCTGCACCTGAAAACTATCCTGGTCCAACCTACTCTGCTGTGACTCCGTAACCCTCCTGTCACAATATGTATATATATATTTCAATTTCTACAATGTATTGCCTATGTACTCTGGATGTGAATTTTAGTGCTGCCTTATCTTTTAGGCTCAGAGACAATCCCTTTTTTATTTGTTTAATATACAATACTACATTCCTCTTTTACTGAGATAAAACAAATGCCACAAACAGCTCACCACTGTATTCATTTTACTATGTTTTGCTTGTTACATTACTTTAATATTACTGAAAGTGAAAAGATTAACACTCCAGCTACTGTGTAACTAATATTCAATAAATATAATTTTATTATACTTTTGGAGTTCTTTAAGTGTATTTACAGCTCACCACTAGTGAGTAAGAAAGAATTCTCCCCTCTGGTCAGAGAGAGTGATTGCCCTGAACTAGAGCTGGTAATCAGAAACAGGATTTGTAAATTCAGAGTTATTTTGGCACCATTTTAGTCTATCAATTGTTACATTATTTATTTATCCTATTTTAGCTGGACGAGTCGGAGGTGATATTTGCAACCATGATGATTTGTGCAGGAGAAGTTTGGAAATTTGTGAATCCAATTCTATTGCAACCACCTACACTTTGGGCGGAATTCAATTCTTTTCATCCCCTATCGCGCCCGAGAGAGATGTTCTATTCTTGCTCCTGTCGGGCGCGATCAGCTGCCAAGCGCTACATTTCAGCTCACAGCCCCTGGGGGATGAGAGCTGAAATGTGCAAAAAGTGACATGTTTGGGCGCCCAAACATCACTTTTCGCAATCGCGCCCAGCACTTTGGTCGGGGTTAGCCGTTTTACGCGGCTAAACCCGACCACTTTGGGTGCGATCAGCGTGAAACGCTGGCATAATTGAATAGCGGCCCGCGATCTCCTGTCACTTTAGACGGGAGATGCGGGCCGCAAAATCAATTGAATTCCGCCCTCTATGTGACGGTGGATGTGTTGGAGACACTGGATGGGTAACCATTATGATTAAGTGCTGGAGGAAGAGTACAGTTATTAAAATTATGTTCTGCTTTCAACATGAGATGGTCTAATGCTCAACATTTATTTGACTTTGTATTGTATACATATGATCTGTCACTTGTCCAACTCCACATGTTATTGAATGTAAGCTCTCACGAGCAGGGCCCTCTACCCTCATGTGCTTTTCCTTCCCTCACTTATATTATCATAACCTCCCCACTGCCAACAGTGGCACCAAACCTTTGTGTTCAGCTGGCACTGTTTTTTAGTGTAGTATGACCACTATTCTGACTCAATAACCAGGCTTTAAGTGTAAGGCCCCTGAGATAATTCCTCTGTGCATATCTGTATTGAACCAGTACTTACACCAAGAGACTTTGTCAGACAGTGTCAACTCAACTAGTAAGACATGTATGAAGAATCCAGATGAGGGTTTATTTCAAGCTGATATTCTTGTAATTATGCATAACATAGTAGGTGAAAAGATGATAATTTGCCAGAACTCAACAAGTGCAGCTGCAAGCTAAAATGGCAGACACACACACACTGAGCTACAGGAAGAAATGAGGGCTGATGACATCAGACCGTAGCTACAGAAAACCAGGAAGGACAAAATTAACAACATGCAAAGCCTTGCAATAATAACATGACAGAAACGAACAGCATATGAAACATATATATATATATATATATATATATATATATATATATATATATATAGTGGGACATGACAACTGCTAATGCAGCAATGTTTATACACCATGTCCGTTATATGCAATGTTCTATACTGTAAGTCATTTGTTTTTCTTGTTTATGTACGGACCCCCTGTGGTGCCATATAAATAATAATAATTATGTGCTAAGCACCTGAGTATTATGAGGACTTCTGGAAGCAGGATACAACTTCCACACCAGAACTGGAGCGGGAGAAGGAAGGGCCAACGATTATTATCACAGCACCAGAGGCTCCACTCCAAGCCTGCTGAAAAACATAATTGGGATCATTCATGAAAACTGGTGCAGAGAAAAGGTGGTGCTGCCCATTCCTACTAATAACGATTTATTAAAACCATTATAGAATGAAAACAAGAATCTGATTAATTGCTATGGACAACATCACTTTTCTCTTTTTACCTTCCTCAGAATCTTCACCAATATAACTAATTAACAAGTAATAAATTACATTAATATTAAGGGGGTGAGATACATGTAGCTGTGTCAGATTTAGGTTTGTGATTAATAAAAATACATCAATATCATTATTTTGTGTTATTTACTTCACACGGTATAACACTTCCCTCATATGTTTGTCTTAGGCATTTTGCACTGCATATACAAAACATTATACCTGCCTCCCCAGCATTCTGAAATGTGTAGCCGATATGTACCCCAAAAAAGAGGTGTGGTCTCCTGGGCTGCTAGTCCACGACCCTTGGTGTGACATTTTGATGGCGTGTCATGTGTTACAACCCCTTTTTGCCTCATACTAGGGCAATCTCAGCACTCTGTAAGCTGCTGAGCTGCCCTAAGCCTCCTCCCAACACAAAATGGACGCTGCATGCATCCATTGATGGCTGCTCTACTATGCAACACAGTGGCGCAGAGGGTCCCCAACCACCCGACCATACGCGAGACACTGCGGCCTGCGGGTTGGGGAAGGCGGGAAGGTCCCGCTGAAATCGCGACTGTTGGGAGGTATGCATTATGGTTAGATATATTTTTCCATCTCATAAGTACTATAGACTGCCAATTCATTAAAAACAATAGACAAAAGCAATCATACAGTAAATAACTAAAGCCACATGCCACAACCCTTAGCAGAGGAGCTGAAGCGTCAAAGCATAACATGCAACAACGGCCACAGTAGTATCACTCGCTACAGTATTTCCAGATGTGTGAATCCCCCAGTTTCAGTTTGAAGTAAACTTTTGTATAACCTAGGAAATGGCATCAGATACTGAGATTCAGCCTTCTGCACTTTCCCGAAATGATGAAAGATAGGGAACACCATCCTAATGTTTATTTCTATTAATTTAGATATGTAAGGCTATAATTACACACTTTTAAGGTCTAATATTGTTTTAGTGTTTGCTGTCTTTTTAACCCTTTAACTGGTGACATTGCATGTGATACGATTGTAGCCAGCTGTGCTTCAGCCTGCAAGGTCACATCACGTGCAATCATGCCACCCCACTGTGTGCCCGACTTAAAATTGGAGACCCGTTCTGCAGACGAGATCTCTGACTCCCCATACCCCAGTCTCTGACTGCTGACATCACTGCCTGACTAGTGCCCCAGACATTCTGTTGCGCATGCGCTGTGGGTCACAGTGCGAGGAGGGGGCTTTTTACAGGGGGGGAGGGTTGTTGGTTTAAAAAACATGGATTGTTTTACTATTAATGGGGTGTGTGTGGGGGTAATATTATTAGAATTTATGACCACTGGGGTCTATTGCCAATTGGGGTTGGGAAGTTATTTTATAATGGGGGCCTATGGACATTGGGAGATGGGGGTGCAAAACACCCCCCAGATATATATTTTTTAATAAAATATTTAAATATATTATTAAACATACTTTTTGAATTTTATTAAATTAAAAAAAACAATTTGTGAGCGTTTTTTAGGAGAAAAAAAAATCACCAGTTAACTAGTTAAGTGATTAAGAAATATATAGGACATTTTCTATGCTACATATAAGAAAACATTAATGAATTGTTCTTTCAATACAGTTAATTTATTCCTCAGACAAGCATGAGCATTTACTCAAGTTATAAGGTTCACTCTAGGTACAAGATATGTTTGGATGGATAGAGTTCAATGGAAGATGTAATTACTAAGCTAAAAGTGAAAACACGTTTACATATTGTACAGTCATAGCCGGTAATTACAGGAGAAAACATATCCAGGACAGTATTTTGTGAATAAGCAGTACATAATTTTCATGACATTTAACTATTGTTTATCTGTCTTTACACTTATTATAAGAATGTGAGGAATTCCACTGATCATTATTTGAGAGTGGATAAGGTTCAGTGGTTGCCGTGATAATAGAAACCTAGCTTAAATGACTAATCGAAACTAGATTTATTGACCTTTGAGCGTGGGAAAGTGAAGATTAACTGCCTTCAAAGTAAGGAACAATCATTCCAGGAAGGATGGCTTTGAATTCCTGTGGTTTGGACAACACATAATTTAAAAATGAAAACTGGTAGCTGTAGGTGAATTCCTCCTGCTACTGTATTTCTTATTATGCTGAACAAGGGTATTCCCGTATACCATTTCAAAATAGCAGTGGCAAACGCAGGATTTCTAGAGAGGGGTTTCCAAATGCTTGGTTTTAAAGAAAGTGTGGCCAGTCCACGAAAAGGGCATAATCAACACTTAACCAGCTATAATATATGGCATACGAAGTACAGTTTACAGTAGTGTACAGTATGTAATAATTCTGACGTATACAGGACCAACAATAACAGTAAGCTATTATATGGGGCAATAGGGCCATCCTGTCTGAGCTAAATGTTTTTATTTCAGATGTGGGCTCCATTGCAGATCATTTAAGCAAGTTCGGGAATCTGGAGGGGCAGAAAAAGAACCTTGCACTGCCCTGGACATATATGTACAGATTGGTCTCCTTATGTACTGGATAGTGTATTATTATACAGTATTAATAATTGATCCTATAGATGGTTTATATCAGTGCACCCCTAACAGTGCATGTTTTCCAGATCTCCTAGTTGGTGCACAAGTATATTCATTACGGACTGACATATTTTAAAAGGTCAACAGGTCGAGATAATAATTTCATTTGTGAAACTGAGGGCCGACTTTTGTATTATATGCTATTTCAATAGTGGGTATCATGATGTGGGCTAGGGAGGGGGGGTTTCAGGTAACCGGAACCCCCCGTGCGTTTACCTATAATAGGGGCCTGTTTATCATTTATCAGGAGTTTGTATTCACCAGCCCTTTACCCATGGACACTTGTAGCTAAATCCATCTGAAAATGATGTTATCTATTGGAGACAAATTGTCCCGAGGGTCGTAGAGAGCTTCTCCAGGCCCCAGTAATCCGGGGATGTGGCCTAATCATGGTGGTGTGGCTACATCCACTTATAAAATAAAACATTAAGAACTCACTGTTTAGGCGGCGCAAAGCGCTGCTGCCCTGCACAGGGGTCACCATGCGCCTTTCAACCAGATACAGAGGGGGGGGGGGGGGAATTTGCACTTGAACCATAGCAGCCAATAAAACATCTGTTTTAATTTCATTGTCTACTGTAACTTGTAATAAATAGATAAAAAATAAATGCTGATTGTCTGCTATAATTTTATTGTACCTAGGAGCAATGTTAATTAAAATCCTTATTGTTTGGTAATAGTCATTTGATAGCTTCCAGCACATTCACTTGATTATCACCCGATAAGGAAAGAGCTGTACTCATTGGAGAAAACTTTTCAAACTAAACATAGAAAGTACACAGGGGCATTTTAAGAAAGGAGGGGGCCCGTGTGCAAACTTGGTGCGCGCCTCTTCCTCTCTCCGGTGTTGCCGCATGCACTGGCCTCCATTTTCCCAGGGACAGCAGTACTGCGCATGCGCGAAAATTTTTGTTGAGGCAGAGCATCACTACGGACAGGAAAGTATAACACCAATGGGTGCAGGGAGTGCGGTGTGGGCCCCCCTGTACCCAGGGGCAGGGGTGCCGAGAGGGGGGGAGCGGGTACAGATCACCAGGACCCGGGCTTCCTAAGGGGCCCAGCGGGGGCCCGGGTCCGGCGCCGCCCCCCCCCCCTCCCTCACAGCTGCAGTGGGAGACTGCTCGTGGCTGCTGAGCAGCAGCCACAGCAGTCTCCTATGCCTGTGGGGGGGAGCGATCACACTGATCGCACCCACCTGGCTTTGAGCAGGGCTGAGGGGGCTTAGAGCGGCGCTGCAAACCTTTTTTTTTTCAGGAAGGGGGCATGGCCACGCCTCCCGCAATTAGGCCATGCCCCCTATTACCCAGGCCCGCCGCGGCACTTGGTGGGCCTGCTCAGGGGCCCGTGTGCCCCGCACACCTTGCACCCATTATAGAAACGCCTCTGAAAGTACTGTTCAAAGTACAATTTATAGATATGAATAATACATTTTATTAGCAGAAGTCTTGAAATAATACCATTAAACATTTGAATACATAAATATTTATATTTCAAGTAGATACAATAAATAACTATTGCTCAGTTCAGACCATGATAAACATGTAGAGGGAAGGTCCTCTTACCCAGTTTACCAGTAAATATGAACCTGAAATTACAGGAAATCAATGGGTCCTAAATATTCAGATGCCTGTAAGCCCCATCTGCTGCTTGAGAGATTGGAGGTCATCTGGATCAGTTCCACTTCTGGATAGGTACAAGAAAACCTTATAATAATGGAGGGTTGATTCCTCCTTTAGAACTGTTAGAACAAGTTCCAATCTATGGCAATCACCTTAAATTGGTCCATTGGCGATATTTTCTAAACAGCTTTCACCAAAAGTGTTGAAGGGAAGGCTGTAGGCACCAGAAGCGTTGAAGGGAAGGCTGGATACACCAGAAGGGTTGAAGGGAAGGCTGGAGGCACCAGAAGGGTTAAAGGGAAGGCTGGAGGCACCATAAGGATTGAAAGGAAGACTGAAGGCACCAAAATGGTTGAAGGGATGCTTTGGTACTAGAAGGGTTGTAAGGAAGATTTGAGGGGAAAGCTGGAGACACCAGAAGAGTTGAAAAGAAGGCTGGAAGAATTCAGTTTAGTTTTAGTAAAGTTTGGCACTGGTAATGGTGCCTTACATGAAGTAGTTGTTGAGTGGTTCCAGCCTTTTTGATCCACCATGCTAAATAACCGCCTGCAGCTGTGGTATTGAGTTTTGCACATGCACTGTATTGAGCATCTTCTGTTCACCACAAATCTGCTAAATGGATTTTTCCTAACAAGTTCAGCTTATATATGAGGGAGTGATTCAATTAGTACTTTTTCAACACCACAATTTAAAATGCATGTTTTGTACACTCTTTAAACTAGGGATGTGCAGGCTCGGATAGGTTCGAGTTTGCACGTGGAGTTCGGATTTTTCCCTCCAAAAAAACGGAACTCAGAACGAGGCAAAACGTCATCTTACATGGACGAACATCATCATTCCTGGTCTTTTGTCCAGGAATGATGATGTTCGTCCATGTAAGATGACGTTTTGCCTCGTTCTGAGTTCCGTTTTTTTGGAGGGAAAAATCCGAACTCCACGTGCAAACTCGAACCTATCCGAGCCTGCACATCCCTACTTTAAACCATGACATTGTCAAAGTAAAACACTTTGCATTTTATCCAAACTGTAGCTGGCAAACGCAATGCTGGTTTTGTCACATGAGGTCTATCTAAATGGTGCTATCAGTCGATGGATTGCATAACTACTGCACTAATAAAGGCTTTTTTTAATTGCAGGTTATTTAAACACCCACTTACCTCTAATAGTTTACATTATGTTACTTGCAATGACAGAATAGTGATTTTCAAAGTCCTCCTGAATCTCACCGTGTTTTTCATGCAATGCAGTAGCACAGTTGGAAGTATGACTACCGTTATATACCTCTAGGATTCATTCCTTAACATTTGTCACTTTTCTGTACTGTGTATCTATGGTAACATGTAAATCTAGCATGCTAACTGTGCAGTGTGCTGCCCATCTTAAGTGCACATTAGAACTGAAATCACTGTAACTATTTGGGATAAACATTTGCTATAGCAACAGCATTAAAGATTGTAAGCACTGCACAAACTGGATTTATTTAAGAAACACTTGCTAATAAAAGATACACTAAAATAATTACTGGTCTTTTACATTTATAAAAGGTACCACAGCATGCATGATTCAAATTATTTTGCTAATTAGATTGATTTAATATCGCAAAATCTGAAATAGTTATTTCACAATACAACAGCTTGGGGCAGTAGATTCTCTTTAGGAAGCAAAGAGATGCAACAGAGTAGATGGAGAGGGGTTAGTCACACTGCAGTGACAGAGTAATCATAAACTAGCTACATTAACAGTATTATAAGACAGATAATATAAGGAAGGGTAATAAGGAGATGTCAAAACGTCCCCTATAGAGAACACCACCCATTCTGTCCAGTATTCTCTACCTTGTATCCGTAGAAACTTTGGCCTCACAATAAGGAATTATTGTGAAGTGTTGGATGACACGCGCATGTGCGCGCCATCCATTACCGCTGTGGCTCTGCTCGGTAACACCATCCTGATATTTTGGTGTCACCTCCTCAGACGGTGCCAACCGGTGCAACCTGCACCCCCCTAGTGGCGCCACTGAACAAGGACACAGTGATTTGTTGTTATGAAATGCCCTCAGATACTTCATAAATACATACTTGACATATAAAAAACTAGCACAAAATAAGACACCTTACTTGTGTATACACCAGATGCAAACAAGCATGTATGCAAAAGTACAGTGGTGAAGCAAAATACTCAGAGATTGGAAATCGGTGTCACTGGCGTCACAAGGGGAGTGCGGGGGGTACGGGCCGCACCCGGATGTCACCCGCCGAGGGGTGATACCAAGGTGCAGACTGACACTCCCCCACAGTGACAGGAGCCAGGTGCTGCACTGTAGAATTAAGTGCAGCACCCGGCTCCTGACACTGTGAGGGAGCCGGCACTGCAACACAAGGCAGTCAGCACCCCCTGCACCTCCCTCCCCAAGTAATCTTAAGAACGGGACCATGGGAGATCGAGCCGCAAGGCCACGCCCCCATCTCGTGAGGCAACACCCCTTCACACGAGGCCACAGCCCCTTTCTGGGGTGCGCGCGGCTACGTTGCGCTCAAAGCATCCCTCCCCGCACCAGGTGACACCGTGGGGAGGGACGCCACTGATCTGTGTCACTCTACACCATCTTCTCAGCTCAATAAATGAGCTTGAAGAAAACAATACAAAAGCCAAACTCACATTAAAAGTCCAAATATCTGTTATAGAGTAGGTGCTGCCGCACACCACCTGAGAGTTTGTCTAATTCTCTCAAAAGAAATAAGGTGAAATGTGAGAAATGCATACCTCCCAACATGACCCTCTCCAGGAGGGACACAATGCTCTGGTCCTGGACTTCCCTGGTAATTTATGATTGGTGGAGGCTCCAGAGGTGGGGCTGCAGTACAGTCCAAAAATCAAATAGGGGAGTCACACCCAGTGGCGGGCTGGGCGGGGTGCAGGGTGCCATGTGCCCCCCGGGCCGCAGCATCATGCGGGCCGGGGCAGTCTGTGTCACTGTGACACAGGCTGCACCGCGTGTGTAGCGCTGACCGGACGGAGTTCGGTCAGCGCTACACAAGTGACAAATACACAGCCGCTGGCTCCGGCAGCTGTGTGTTTGTTTTGATCAACAGCCAATGAAAGTCTGTCAGACTCTCATTAGCTGCTGCTGCGCCCACTGCAGGAGCCGCTCCATCTTCCAGCTCCCGCAGTGGGCAATGGTAGAGACGTCATGATGTCATATGACGTCTCTCCCATAATGCAGAGCGGCCCGGCCCGGGAGGACAGACGGAGGAGCAGATGACGGCGGTGGGAGCGGGGATTCAGGTTTTTTTTTTTCTTATTTTGTTTTTTATATTACGTGTGTCTACTGGAGGGGGGTCTGGCACTACAATGAGGAGACCACTACTGGGGGCACTACAAAGGGGGGGACTACTACTACTGGGGGCACTACAAGGGGGGTGTGGGACTACTACTACTGGGGGCACTACAAGGGGGGGGCTACTACTACTGGGGGCACTACAAGGGGGGGCTACTACTACTGGGGGCACTACAAGGGGGGGCTACTACTACTGGGGGCACTACAAGGGGGGACTACTACTACTGGGGGAACTACAAGAGGGGACTACTACTACTGGGGGCGCTACAAGGGGGGGACTACTACTACTGGGGTCACTACAAGGGGGGACTACTACTACTGGGGGAACTACAAGGGGGGACTAATACTACTGGGGGCACTACAAGGGACTACTACTACTGGGGGCACTACAAGGGGGGGACTACTACTACTGAGGGTACTACAAGTGGGGGACTACTACTACTACTGGGGGCACTACAAGGGGGGGACTACTACTAGGGGCACTACAAGGGGGGGACTACTACTATTGGGGGCACTACAAGGGGGGGAATTACTACTACTGGGGGCACTGCAAGGGGGGGACTACTACTACTGGGGGCACTACAAGGGTGGGCTACTACTACTGGGGGCACTACAAGGGGGTACTACTACTACTGGGGGCACTACAAGGGGGGGACTACTACTAGGGGCACTACAAGGGGAGAGGACTACTACTAGGGGAACTGCATAGGGGGGGACTACTACTAGGGGCACTACATAGGGGGAGGGGACTACCACTGGGGGCACTGCATCGAGGGACCACTGCTGGGGGCTCTATATAAAGGGCAATACTGGGGGGGAGACTGCAACTGGGGCCACTATTTAAGGGGCATTGCAAAAGGGTTACCACTATTGGGGGCACTGCATGGGGGGTGGACTGCTATTGGGGGCACTATATAAGGGGCACTGCATAGGGGGTACCACTATTGGGGGCACTATATAAGGGGCTTACTACTGGGGGCACAAGGGGCACTGCATAGGGGGGATCACTACTGGGGGCACTACTGGAGGCCTGCATAAGGGTGTTCTCTCCTGTAACACATGGGAGCACTGCATATGGGCACTACGACAGGGGGCTGCCCCTAATCTTAATTTTTACCTTACATTAATCCTATATGGACCCGCCTCATCCCTGGAACACTTGAGGGCGGGTGGCGCTGTAGCACGCACGTTCTTCGTGCACCCTGGCTACACGCTACTCCTCTGCCAAGGCCGCCTGCATGCATTTGCCCCCCAGGCTAAAAGTTGACAGCCAGCCCCTGGTCACACCAACTGCCAGTGAGTCCCAGCCAGTGATGTTTGGCAGAGTGTGAAATGACAGTTGGTGTGGCTCCCCTATTTGAATTTTGGAACTGCGCTGCAGTCCCACCTCTTACCAGGGAAGTCCAGGACTAGAGCATTGTGTCCCTCCTGGAGAGGGTCATGTTGGGAGGTATGGAAATGGGGTAGCACTGCACATGCAGGTAATACAGTAAAACACAATGGGCATATGTCTGAGTCTAAATTACTGTATAAATGTATTATGAATTACCTAAAAGATAACAGTATTGCTTATCACATAAAAAATAATCATATGAAAAACATAAAAAAAATATATAAAAATACAATTGTATATACAATAGGAGGTATTAAAAAGTTCCAAATCATAGAGGGGGTTATGCACCCGCATGATGTAGGGTTCAATTTTCTGAAGTTTAACATCCAATTTTGTGTATTTATCTTATCCATTTATCTATCTATCTATCTATCTATCTATCTATCTATCTATCTATCTATCTATCTATCTATCTATCTATCTATCCGACTGTCTGTCTGTTTGTTTGTGTATCTATGTTCAACTAATGCACAATCCCTCTCAGGCTAGCTAACATTCTGGCCTGTGTACTGTATGCAATCGGGAAGCCGGCTGACATTATACCTACAGCTGGCTTCCCAACTGTCATATCCCGGTGAGGGTTAAATGACCGGCGTCTAGATGTAGACGCTGGTCAATTTACCGACGCCGGGAGACCGGCGCCCGGCATCCTGGTCGAAGTGATGCCGGGGTGCTGCTGTGGACAGTTGCGGGGGGGGGGGGAGGGTTAGGTTTAGGATTCCCAGGGGGAGACTTAGGGTTAGGCACCCTCCCGGGAGGTTAGGGTTAGGCTAGGTGGAGGGAGGGTTAGGGTTAGGCACCCCCGGGGGGACAGGGTTAGGCACCCTCTCGGAAGGTTAATGTTAGGCTAGGGGGAAGGAGGGTTAGGCACTCCTCGGGGGACTTAGGTTTAGGCGGCGGGCAAGGGGGGATTAGGTTTAGGCATTTAGAGGGGGGGATTAGGGTTAGGCCCTTGGGGGGAAGGTTAGGGTTAGGCACCCTAAAGGAGGGTTAGGGGGTTATAATTAGGTTAGTGTATACTTACATTAGACGATCGGGATTTCCTCTTCTGCCAGCCTCCTGGTGTCAGGATTCCAAAACGCCGGCCAGGGGACCGGCGGTAATTCATACCGATTCCCTGTGTACCTCTCTGAGACATATTCATTCATACATCATTGGCATTGCATAGAATTTCGCTGATGCGCGTTTCACTAGACATTGCTTTTTCAAGTCAAAAAGAGTATATACTGTAAGACAAGGTGGATAAGACAGGGCTGCTTTTAATCACAATTGTCTAACTTAACAGCACTTCTACTCTCTGATGTTTTATGATTTCTCTACTTAAAGGAGGATTCTATTGGTTAGATCAATTTCAAGAGGATATTAATAACGTTTGTTGATTTAAATAATTCTTATATCGAGTCCCTAGTGCACTGCACGGTAAGAACTTTGGCCCTCATTCAGAGCCGTTCGCTATTTGCGGTCGTTCGTTCAAAAACAAGGGGTGGCTATTCAAATGATCCATTCGCAAATTGCAGTCTGTTCACACCTCTAAGTCTGAACGAGCGAGCAAAACATATGCTCGTTTATTTGATAAAAACGCCCCCTGGCCGCTCGCACCATACGTCATGTCCGCTATTTATTAGATTAATCGAGTACATCGTACAGCGTATGAACTGCTCGCTATTCTTGTGGTTGGTTTTTTCAACCGCTATTTTGCGAGCAGTTCTGAGTTAAAAAAAACCAAGTGACTTGGTCAATGATGCTGCTGTATTAATTATGCACTCCCTTAAAACGCCCGTTTTGACCTTTAAGCACACCTGCGTTCGAATTCCACTCCCCGGTTTTCAAGCACCTTCCCCTGTTACCACCCACATACGCCTCATTCTGTCACTCAAAATAGCAGGCACTCGCTATATAGCATACAAACGATTTTCGGCCGCACTGACTGGTTCGCGCATGCGTACTAAAAACCGTACGCATGCGCAGATGTGCGAACATCGCTCGGAACGAGCGTACGGCCACGAGCGTACGGCCGCTAGCGAGCGGCTATGAATGAGGGCCTTTATCCTTCTATCTAGGTTTCTCCTGAGCACTTAGCAAGCTGGGTAAGCAATGCATTTCTATACTCCATCTGTGCTGGTTTGGTTTCCAAAATGATTTGCTGCTGAAAAAGAAGAGTCACTCAAGAGTGTAACTGACACAGGAAGAAAAGATTTGTGGCCTCAAATACTGTATCATATTTAGCTTCCTGTGAAATCTTGGCCTATGTCTCATTGTATTTAAAATATTTGAAGCTTAATTTGGCTATTCACCAACATGAGTTATAACATGTATAGATTTACACGTAACAACAAGAGCATAGTGATTCACAAAGCAACTTCTTATACAATGCAATGACTCATAGATAGCTTCAGTCCTTGTGGCATACATATATCCCCAGGAAATAATTCTTTTCATTTTTTCAGGTATGATTAAATCATTTCATATTAATTCCAAGTCTAATCAGATTCACCCTGAAATAAACACACAAGGACTTGCTACAGTATGTATAAAAACAGGAAGAGACTGGAAATTGCCACTTATTAAAGTTACCACGGATTTTTGTTTTAAAAAGATAAATACAATAATATGTGCTGGATAGAAATCACAAATCACAGAAGGATACAATCTTCAGATTATGTGTTTGCTCATCTGTTGGAAAGCCATTCTGCCATGTATTTGTATTCACACTCTGCTGTATTTACAGCCTGCAAATAGAGCTGGGATGGCAACGGTCAATTCATTCAGCTGGGTGGTGTGGTTGGGGTCACACTGGGTGCACCATACCTTCCAACCATCCTGATTTCAGCGGGACAGTCCAGATTTTCTAGCTGCTGTGGTGGTATATCCAGCACTCCTGGAACACTGGGCATGCCTCTAGCATGATTAAAATCGGGGGAGGTGTGGCTCGCGAGTACAGCATTTCCCGTGAGGTTGTGTCCCTTGCTGCGAGGCCATGCCGCATTTTCGAGCGCACACCTTTGGCGTGCACAAAGATCCTTGTCTTTACTTTCTGAGAGTTGAGATTTATGAGTACACATAAGCCCAATTATGGGCCTCATTTATCAATGAGTTTTATCATACACAACGGGTTTTAAAACTCGTTGCATATGATAATGGTGCTCGAGCCAATCAGCGCCTAATTGTCATATATTTGGAAAATAACAGTTGGGAGCTGATTGGCTGGAGCACCATTTATCATACGCAACGAGTTTTAAAACTCATTGCGTATGATAAAACTTGTTGATAAATTGGTCCTTATGACGGCAAAAGGAAGACAATTTTGCAGCCAAATGTGGAACAAGGCAAATGTTTTGCATAACTATTACTACTCTCTGTTTTAGGGTCTTATTCTGAGTTGCACATTATGCATACATTTTGTTCAGTATGCAAATGCAATTCTATGATGGTATTCTGATATGTGCACATCGCGCCAGTAGCTCCATCTGCAGTACAGTGGTCATCTCTGTTATCAGTTGAAGCCTATGCTGGGTGCAGGAGATACGGCATACACACCGCATATACATAACTCAGATTGGTGAGTAATTGTAGCAACACGCCCACATCAGACGGTTCTCTTCCACAAATATGCCGAGTCGCCACCCAAAAATGCCCATATGCCGTACAGCAATACCCAAATGTCCAATATCCATCCACCCTAGAACTGTCGGTGCTTACACATACATAGTATACAAAAATCACTTGATCATCTGCATTCGAAAGCTACGTGCATCTCTGAATCAGACTCATTGTATTCATGTGGAGCCAATAACAATGGAGAACAATAGACATACCTTCCAAAAGTCCCGCTTTTAGGGCACTGTCCTGTTGAAGCCAGAGAGTGCTACTGCGCATACTCCATATTGGCTCCTTTAGGCAGTCTTCAATCCCTAACCATGATGGCTGGCATCTGTAATTCTGCACATGCGGAGCCATGTGTTCCCTCCTGCTACAAGCGCTGATACCACTTGCATCCTGCACACAGTACCCACATAGAGGCTGGTGAGCTGTATACTACTCTCAAGCTCAGCATCATGCTGAGAGTCTGTATATGCATTACTGTAGCTGAGACAATATCAGTTTAAAATTGAATCGCGGCGACACCATCTTGCGACTGGCCGCAAGACGCCATCTTGGAAATGAGATCGCAAGATGCCATTTTGCGAATGGCCGCCCAAGCGCCATTTTAGATAAACTCACATTTAAGTACATATGGCGATATTACTATTAGCACCATGCAATTGCATCTTTTATCATTTCTCATATACACAGTAATACGCACAATTGCGCTGTTAACTAGTCGCATATTAGCGAATGCATAAATTCCTATATGAAAACACTGTTTAGTAGCTAAATGTGCACGCACCCGCACCAAGTTAACTAGCGTCATTATATCAAACCCCGCATACTCACACATTACATATTCACACATAAGGTTATACGTTAGTATAAATGCTGTGAAATAAAGATATTTGATAACTAGGGTTTTATACATGCTAAGAAAGCCGTGTTTGGTTTTGTACTGATGCGTACTCTTTCAACAGAATTCCGGTACTATCGGTGTGGAGATTGCATCATGCATTCTCAACTTATGGACCGCAGAGACTTCAAGCAACAAAATGTATAACTGTTAGGATTTTGCATGGGGGCGGGAGGGCAGAGACCCCCAGTTGTTAGAGGCTGGGTGAGTCTATTTCAACCAGCCTGTTAAACTCTCTGTAACAGATGCTTCCTCCCTGGGAACCAATGACATCAGCAACAAACTTCTCTATTGTCCGGTCTATTCAGGGGGGGTATAAATATGTGTGCTCAAACACTGGGATTTTAGTTTTCGTGCTGAATGCTGATAGACGAGGGGTTTCTTACTGATGCCTAACATCTGTTCCGGAAGCGCTGCATATGTATACTGTACTTGGGTCTGTATAATTCCTTTGCGCCGAATTGTGTCTGGATCAATAGCGTGTAACTGACTGTACTTTTACTTGAATAATACTTGTGCTTTGGAACCACAGATTCCAGGTCTTAAGTCTTTATTTACTGTATGACTGCGTACGCAAATTAGCGTCATCTTTAGAAGGTATAGGCAGGATATTAGAAGGTATAGGCAGGATATTAGAAGGTATAGAAAGGAGTGTATAGAGGTTCTGATCCAGTATCGTTAGTTGGGGGCTCGTAGTGAAGTCACTTACCTGCTCACATGGTACATACGTCTATTGATATTTCAGCAAAGGGTGGAGTGGCCACATGCAGGGTTTACCTGCAACCACTTTGTGCTGAAAGATCGCTATCCATCTTTGTGTGAATCAAGGAAGCTGTCTAGAATCCAGGGACAAGAGAGGAAAAAGTTTGTTTTCCTCTGTTGATAGAACCTTATGTTTAAAGGGGTGCCGCAGTACTGAGTACGCGGCTGAGTCGCAGGTTTGCGCACAGCAAAGATGCACTTTTGTGTACGCAGCTAAAGGTTGTCATACGGTTGTGTGGTAGTCGCATTATTGTGTATGCAACTGGTCGCACAAGAGTGTATACGTACTTCCGGTTGTGCTGCCACATGTTTTAGATAAAGCCGTTGAGGTTTACATTTTTCAATTATTATCAATATCTGGGTTAACGTGTATTTTTCTGTGCAGGAAAAAGTGTGTAACAGTGAGTGTTTGTTGGTAGGGGTAACTTGTTCCCTACAGTTAAAGGTACCGTATGACCTTTAAGGGCTAAGTGCTAGTCGCTTGTTAAGCAGCTTTACCGTTCTATACACAGTAGCAGGTGTACATGTTGTCTTTGTTGTAGAGAGGTGCGTGGAAATGGCCGACATACAAACTTCCATAGGTGTATTAGATAATGTCCGGGATCACATCAGTCTGATGCGCTCCCGAGAGAAAAAGGTTAAATATTATGAATGTTTAAAAGTGTGGCAGCATGAAGGGGATGCATGGCTTAAAAATGTGCAAACGACGCATACTAGCGTCGTGAGCACATTGCCAGAGAATACATCCGTGATGCTAAATTGCAATACGGGCGAGCCGCAAAATGGCGCGCACGTGCGACAAGGTAGCGCTGTGGAGAGTATTGCCAGCAGTTCACGCTCACCTCCCCCACCTTATGTGGATGGAGGTGCAAGTACAGTTACCAAAAATTCTCATAAAAATGTAACAAGCAATTTGTACCCTCTCTTAAGCAACCATAAAGAAAATGTTTATGATGTGGATGATGAGCCTATTGTAATGTCTGCCATTTCCCATGCTGTGCAGATGATAGATGCTGCATCACCACAATCACAAGTGGTGCCGCCATCTCCATCGGTAACAGCAAGGGAAGTGTTAACACCCTCTGCACCCATAGAGGAAGTTGTTCATACCATACGTAGCAGCAGCAGACTAAACCCCCAGCCAGGTAACCAGGTCAAAGGTAGCAGCGCTACCGGTCTGCATCCCATTCGGACAATAACCGTTCCAAATGGAAATGCAGATGCGAACGGTGTAGTGCCCACGAGGGAAGTAGTAATGCATTGTCCTTGGAAAAGAGCAGAACTAAATTCCATCATAAATGATTTCCCCAATCCCAAAAAGGAACTAGCCAAATGTCAAAGATTTTTGAGAAATTTGGGTAGTTCACATGAGCCCACTAATAAAGATTGGCGTGTGGTGTTAAGGGCCTGTCTACCACGCAATACCGACGTGACAAAATTCATCACGGATTGTGTATTGGATGATGACGTTCCCTTAACCGACCAAGTAAACCAAGGTAACATTTCCCACATTGTAACTCAATTGGATATATATTTTCCAGTAGTAGTTAACTGGAACAAAATTTTCACCATTAAGCAAAAGGAGAGTGAATCTGCAGAAGATTATTGCGACCGGGCACTGCAGGCTATCACCCAGTACACTGGGATAGAGGATATTAAAGATAGCGCTCACCACAGGGGAATGATAGTCACGGTACTTGTGGATGGTCTGAAAGAGATTTTAAAAACCCGGGTTCAGACCTCACAGCCTGGCTGGCGGGGACTCACAATAGATACCCTCATAGAAACCGCCATCAAACATGATAAAAACATCTCAAAGAAGAGAGAAGCCCAGAGCGAAAAACTAATGGCTGTCAGTATCCAAGCTCTGGAGGGAATGACGGTAACATCACAGCCAACCGACACACTTGCACACACACTTACATCTGAACAAGTATGTGCCCTCACTAACCCCACGCATCAACAAACACAACTCTATCCCACTAACCCGACACAACCACAGGTCCCATAATACTCACCAGTGGCTGGCTGGGCCGGGGGGAGTGGTGCCATATGCCCCCCGGGCCGGTAGACTTTTGCCTCAGTGAGGGCCGGTATCACTAGTGCACAGGCATGACTGACGGCCGGGTGACAGGCAGAAAGTGCTCTCAGTAGCTCCAACTATAGCAGCATCAGAGCAGCTGGGAAGCATTCACTGCCTGTTACCGGGCTGTCTGTCACCCTATGTGCTTGTGGCTGCACACTGAGCAGCACTCCTTCCGAGGCCACTCCGCTGCAGGGGCTGTGCACCTACTTCTGTGTCCTCTGTCCCTTCCCCGGGCTCCTTCCTCTCCCCGGCTAAGGCTCCGCCCCCTCTCTGGGAGGCCCCGCCTCCTCTCTTACCCTGTCTGACTATATTAATCTATCTCCTCCTGTCCCTGCTGAAGACCCCGCCCCCTCACCCCGAGTCTCCGCCCTTTCTTTAGTCTATCCTGTCTGTGTCATCTCTTCCTGTACCCTGGAGCTCTGCAGGGACCAGAGACAGAGCAGCCTTCCAGGCAGGTAAGTGCCAGTGGAGGACTACATGTTTACATGACATTTGAGAGGGAAGGGGGGGTGTTGGAATACTTATGCAATGGGGGGCTGTAGTTATTTTTATCTTTGGGGGGATGGGGTGTTTTAATACTGTCTGTGCTGGGGGTGATGTAATAAGGTGTGTGAATATGGGGGGGTATTATTATTGTGTGTGAGGGCTACTGTATACTCAGAATACCTGTGTTATATGTGGGTCACTGATGATTTCTGCATAATCTGGTGATTACTGCGTTATCTGGCAGCCATTACAACGCTCCCTGATCAGGTGGTCACTGAGAATGTCCCTGCATTATAGGGCAGTCACTGCGACGCTCCCTGATCTGATGGTCCTTGCGAACCTCTCTGCATTATATGGCAGTCACTGCGATGCTCCCTGATCTGATGGTCCTTGCGAACCTCTCTGCATTATATGCGACACTCCCTGATCTGATGGTCCTTGCGAACCTCTCTGCATTATATGGCAGCCACTGCGACACTCCCTGATCTGATGGTCCTTGCGAACCTCTCTGCATTATATGGCAGTCACTGTGACACTCCCTGATCTGATGGTCCTTGCAAAACTCTCTGCATTATATGGCAGTCACTGCGACACTCCCTGACCTGATGGTCCTTGCTAACCTCTCTGCATTATATGGCAGTCACTGCGACGCTCCCTGATCTGATGGTCCTTGCGAACCTCTCTGCATTATATGGCAGTCACTGCGATGCTCCCTGATCTGATGGTCCTTGCGAACCTCTCTGCATTATATGCGACACTCCCTGATCTGATGGTCCTTGCGAACCTCTCTGCATTATATGGCAGCCACTGCGACACTCCCTGATCTGATGGTCCTTGCGAACCTCTCTGCATTATATGGCAGTCACTGTGACACTCCCTGATCTGATGGTCCTTGCAAAACTCTCTGCATTATATGGCAGTCACTGCGACACTCCCTGATCTGATGGTCCTTGCTAACCTCTCTGCATTATATGGCAGTCACTGCGACGCTCCCTGATCTGATGGTCCTTGCGAACCTCTCTGCATTATATGGCAGTCACTGCGATGCTCCCTGATCTGATGGTCCTTGCGAACCTCTCTGCATTATATGCGACACTCCCTGATCTGATGGTCCTTGCGAACCTCTCTGCATTATATGGCAGCCACTGCGACACTCCCTGATCTGATGGTCCTTGCAAACCTCTCTGCATTATATGGCAGTCACTGTGACACTCCCTGATCTGATGGTCCTTGCAAAACTCTCTGCATTATATGGCAGTCACTGCGACACTCCCTGATCTGATGGTCCTTGCTAACCTCTCTGCATTATATGGCAGTCACTGCGACACTCCCTGATCTGATGGTCCTTGCAAACCTCTCTGCATTATAGGGCAGTCACTGCGACACTCCCTGATCTGATGGTCCCTGCGAACCTCTCTGCATTATATGGCAGTCACTGCGATGCTCCCTAATCTGGCTGTCACTGCAAACCTCTCTACATTATTTAAAGCACACCCACATTAGGCACACCTAATTAGGCTATTATAATGTGTCTTTTCTCCATCGCAATGCGCTGGTGGAGAAATCGGGCCACTTACTTGTGTCTGCCCCCCAGGCCAACAGTTGCCAGCCAGCCCCTGCTACTCACAAACTTCTTATCCCCCACAATACCCTTACCCTCCCTATCCTTACCCATATCCACCACCTTTACCCTCTGCTCAAACCTCACAACAGCACATGTCTTCACCCTATACACGAACATGTTTAACTGTAAACAAACAGGACACTTAAGTAGAAACTGTACAGTAAAAAGAGTAGGAACCCCAAGTCAGGGAAGACCTGGATATCCCCATAAGGGATATGCACAGAGACCAGCAAATGTCCAACAGGCACCAGCTCCAATTGTGCCCGTAAATGCTTCATTGGAGAATGGTAGCCAACGCTAGGGGTCAGGTCATACCTGTAGTCTACAGATAGTCAGGTTAACGGGAACTACTAGGGAAGAACCGGTCATGATGGTTGATGTAGCTGGTACTGAATATCCTTTTCTTGTAGACACAGGGGCAACCACGTCAGTGATGAAATCTCCCGTTAATTTACAGGTGACCAATGAGACAGTACCAACAATGGGTGTAACAGGTAAAGTGGAACATTACCCTTTTAAGTAGCTGGTACTGAATATCCTTTTCTTGTAGACACAGGGGCAACCACGTCAGTGATGAAATCTCCCGTTAATTTACAGGTGACCAATGAGACAGTACCAACAATGGGTGTAACAGGTAAAGTGGAACATTACCCTTTAACAAAGTCCACAGAGGTTACTATTGGGCCTTTGCATACCAGACATTCTTTTCTTCTGGCTGCTGCGACCCCTACTAACCTGCTGGGAAGAGACTTGTTATGTAAAATGGGATGTGTTATATATTGCACCCCTGATGGTGTATTTTTAGATAACCCAGAGAGAATGGTACACGAGGTACAGGATATGTTGGACACTCCTCAAAGGATAATGTATCACTCTACAAGTTTAAATGAAAATCCATCCCAGGTAGATGAAATGTTGTCCCAATTTCCAGATTCCCTTTGGACTAAGGATGGACAGGACACTGGATTAATGGCAAACGTAAGCCCTGTAATGGAAAATTTTAAAAGTGGTAGGCAAGCTCCAAAAATTCCCCAGTACCCACTAAAACAGGAGGTAGAATTAGGGGTGTTTCCAGTAATTGAACGATTATTGCAACAGGGAATTTTAGTTCATACAGCTAGTGTAGCCAACAGTCCCATTTTTCCAGTAAAGAAGAGTGGTGGGAGGGGTTATAGGCTGGTACAAGACCTTAGAGGTGTTAATAAGGTAGTAGAGAGCCAATTCCCTGTAGTGCCAAATCCAGCTGTCATCCTGATGCAGATCCCACCAAATGCAACCCATTTCACTGTCATTGACCTCTGTTCTGCTTTCTTCTCTGTACCTCTCCACCCTGACTGTCAGTATCTATTTGCATTTACATACAGAGGTTTACAATACACATGGACACGGTTACCCCAAGGTTTCATAGACAGCCCCAGTATCTTCTCCCAGGCATTGCACGACTGTTTACAATCTTTCCAACCTGCCAATGGATCTGTTCTAATTCAATATGTGGACGATTTATTGCTATTTTCTGACTCGTTTATGTCATGTTTAAATGATACTAAACTTTTGTTACTTCATCTCTCGCATACAGGACACAAGGTGGCTAAGGACAAACTACAGCCGTGCCAATCCAGAGTAAAATATTTGGGACACTGCCTAACCCACGGTTTACGACATCTTACAACAGATAGAATCCAGGCCATACAAACATGATACTACCGTAGAATCAACAGCAAATTCGTACCTTCTTGGGAATGTGTGGATACTGTAGAATGTGGATCCCAGGTTTTTCTATTTTGGCCTTACCTTTACAGGAATTAGTCTCTTCCTCAAAGCGCGATCGTGTCATACACACAGAGGAATCAGAGCAGGCTTTCCTTAATCTTAAGGATAGCCTGACAAAAGCTACTGCATTGGGAATACCTGATTATAAAAAACCTTTTGATTTGTATTGTACGGAAGCCGATGGTTGTGCTGCAGGTGTCCTTACACAAAAACATGGTGATGCCAGTAGGCCCGTAGCATACTACAGTGCCCAATTGGACACTGTGGAAAGATCACTCCCCACTTGTTTGAGAAGTGTAGCAGCTACCGCTCTATTGGTGAGTAAAAGTGAGGACGTAGTACTGGGCCATGATATGATTGTCTGTATCTGCTCTGTTGAACTCAGCTCAAACCAGACACATCTCTTCAGCTAGGTTTACCAAATTGGAACTAGCCCTAATCGCACCCGCAAACATCACTGTTAAACGTTGCAGAACGCTGAATCCAGCAACGTATTTACCATATGTACAACATGATGTACAAAGGGTGGAGGGAGACAAGTTGCTGGCGGGAGGTGATTTCAGCGGACATAATGATACGCACGATTGTATGACATATCTGAATCAGACCTTTACTGCTAGACCTGACATAAATGACACACCTTTAGAGAATGTGGATGTGACTTTTTATATACGGATGGGAGTTGTCATAGACAAACAGACACAGGTGAATTATGTACAGGTTATGCTGTTGTAAATGACACAGACATCATAGAAGCTAAGCCTCTTGGTCCTCCTCACTCAGCCCAGGTGGCAGAGTTAGTAGCACTAACTAGAGTGTGTGAACTGGCAGCAGGCAAATCTGCCAACATTTACACTGACTCGAGGTATGCGTTCGGGGTGGTGCACGATTTTGGGGCTCTATGGCGTCTGAGAAATTTTATGACAGCAGCAGGCACACCAGTTGCACATTCCCGACACATAAAACATCTTTTAGAAGCAATCCAACTGCCCAAAGCAGTGGCAGTAATTAAATGTAAAGCCCATACATGTGAGGATGATCCAGTGTCTCTGGGCAACAACAGAGCCGATGAAGCTGCAAAATGGGCAGCAGGGTTAAAAATGTTTTCTCCAACTGAAAAAATTATGTCTTTCCAAACAATTGATATGCTGAAATTAATTGAGATGCAAAATTTGTGTTCAATTCAGGAAAAATCCATTTGGAAGTCCAAGGGATGTGGGCAAGAGTCCTCTGGGCTCTGGAGGGACGGACAAGGTAAGCCAGTAGCCCCCAAGGCATATTACCCCAGCCTGGCTGAGGCAGCACACGGTGTAACTCATCTGGGTAAATAAGGTATGTGCAAGTTGGTGAGGGCATACTGGTGCGCACCAGGGATTTCTTCACAAGCAGAAAAGATAGCAATGTCCTGTCTGACCTGCTTGAGGAAGAACATAGGGAAAGCGATCCCTACCGAACCGTCCCACATTCCACCGACTGATGGACCTTTCCAGGTGATACAAATTGATTTCATCCAATTACCACCCTGCAGGAACCTTAAGTATGTATTAGTGTGCACCGATGTATTTTCTAACTGGGTTGAGGCCTACCCAGCGGCCACTAATACTGCTGCGTTTACTGCCAAGAAAATATTCCAGGAATTTGTAGGCAGGTACGGTATCCCTAAAATCATCGAGAGTGATAGGGGTACTCATTTCACAGGTGATGTTTTTCAAAATATGTGTAAGCTGATGGGTATTAATAGCCGACTTCATACCCCCTACCAACCGCAATCCAGTGCCAAGGTAGAAAGGATGAACGGGACTATTAAAAATAAGTTAAGCAAAATTATGGCAGAGACTGGACGAGGATGGCCAGAAGCGTTAACTTTGGTCCTACATAGGATAAGGACCACTCCTAGACCCCCTCTAAATCTGTCCCCATTTGAAATATTGTTCAGTAGACAACCTCATTTGATCATAAGTCCACAGGAAGACTTGAAGGGTAAAGCTGGCCACACACTAGACCAACTTACATCCAACCAGCCAACTAGTTGATTGGTTGGAATAAAAATCAGGTAAGGAATACAATCAGCAATTTGCTCCCAAACGCTGGAAAATGTACCAAAACTGTTGTTTGAACAAATAGTATAGATCAAACATTCAACAAATTTGTCTGAACGACCATTTTCATCTGTTTTCTGACATTTAGGAGCAAATTGCTGATCATCATTTACTCCCATACGTTACTAGATTTTCATTCTAAGCAATCAACAAGTTGGCTGGTTGGATGTAAGTTGGTCTAGTGTGTGGCCAGCTTAACAACGAGGTAACTGTAAAGTATCTTATATCAATGAGTAAACAGTTAAAGCAACAGCAGCAGAAACTGAAATTGTTGTCTAATGATATGTCTGAAACTAACTGTCATGATGTTGAACCAGGAGAATATGTTATGATCAGAAATTTCTTGCGTTCAGGTTGTTTGACTGATCGGTGGGAAGGTCCATACCAGGTGTTGATGACGAGTACTACATCTTTGAAGGTGGCCGAGAGAGATACCTGGGTCCATTCCATTCACTGCAAAAAGGTTAATCAACTGGTGGAGAAACAAGTCGGAGACAAGGCTGATAGCGTGGACCTGTCAATCGCGAGCTTGTTCCGGGAGGATTGAGCAGGTTGTAGTGAGATACCTGAACTGAGAGAATTTTGCAGGACTTGTTGTGATAATGGACGGGCCTGCTGTGTTCATTTTCATATTCTCTTTTAGAGTGTTCACCATTCTGGTCGGTTCGGGGATATCCAGTGTCTGTGATGGGGGACCGATTGAGGAAATGGGAGCTGATGGCAGTGCTGATGGAGAGGAGTCAGGAGGAATGCAATGCCAATCAGGGGAGTGTCTGACCAATCTTAGTACTGTTATTGTTAAGAGAGCTGTCATTCCGGATACTCGGGGAAGGTGTGGAGGTTTATCGTCTGAAGATTCCTGTATTTGTGAGCTTTGTGGGTTCCTAGTTGATGAGAACTGTATCCAACGGTGCCAACCTAAATATAACCCGTACTGGGGTGGGTATCCTTTAGAGGATTATCATAGCATGGTAGGCAAAGTGTTAAATCAAACTGATTGCTGGGTGTGTTCACACGTGCCACAGGGACAGTATAATGTAGGGTTGGTGCCATTTCCACTGAATATCACGGAAATTTTAGAATTACAGAAAGGGAAAACATTGGATGGAAAATTCCTCTCATCCAAACCACCTCATTTCACACTCTATCAATTCCAAGTAGATAGATCACTTTTGTGTTTAAACATAACCAACCCCAATAAACCCGGAGGTTGGGAAGTGACGGGGAATAACCAGACGATGACCTTCTCACAAAGAGCTGATAATGAGTCCATAAACCATGATCTGTTATGCTCAATTAAATCTGGTGGGAAACATTTTAGGTATAGGTATACATTGAGTTCCACCAAAGAAATTATTGGTAAGGTGCCAAATGGTTATTGTGCTAAAATAATACAGCCAGAAACTTGCATGTACCAGATGGAAGACCCAGAAATAGGATTGTTTGCAAGGGAAATGTGCTTAATGATAATGATGCATACCATTCCTTATGTTCTCCCTGATAATGTACATTTCATATATGGAAGAAAAGCGTATAAATGGCTCTCCCTGAGTTCCGAAGGTTTGTGTTACCTGGGAAGAGTAGTCCCAGTAGTTATGATCCTCACACATGTTGAAATGCTTGGTATACATAAAAACACACCGTCACCATATCTTCACACACAATATGAACACAGAGGCAAAAGAAATATGATACCTGGTGATGTGCATAAAGCCACTCAGTTAATCAGTGAGACAACTGGCTTTCAAGTTTTAGTCGCATTGGATCCCACCAGGATTGCTCGGGGTACCTTAAATTTTAGGTATATTCAGGAACTTGCTAAATTGATAGATAATATCACCGAGATGTACAATGACACATTCAGGTATACAGGGAGAGAATTGCAAGCGCACAAGAAAGAACTGGTGCAACACAGGCTAGTGTTAAATTATTTAACTGCTGTTACTGGAGGGTATTGCGTAACATTAGCCACCCAGTTCAGAGTAAAATGTTGCACCTATGTCACCAATGATACCAGCGACCCCAAGGAGGTGATAGACCGAAAGATGGATGAAATTCTGCAGCTAAAATGGGAGCTTTGTAAGAACCATAACGCTTCAGTGGCTGAAGTAGGGGAAGAGATAGAAGGATGGGTGTCATGGCTGAACCCAGTAAAATGGCTCTCAGGTCTAGGGGAATGGGTCCAGGAAGTGATCGCCAGCATAGGCAAATTCTTGATCCTTATACTAATTGTCATCATAATAATTGGCATATGCGCCCGGTGTGTTCCTATTGTGTTGAAGTGTGGAAAATGTAAAAATAGAGTAAAATGCAAGAACGAAGCTATCATGGTGGTCAGTAATGACAATATGAATACCGAGGTAAATATAGAACTGCATTACAACCCTGAACCAGGAAATACCATCATTTGATGTATTTTATTTAGACGTGCATAGAATTTATTATTGAAATGTTATTTTTAGAACACCTCAGATAATGTAAAGTCTCAATTCCCCTCCAAGACTGCTTTTATAAGACTGGTGCATTCCCACACCTTTCACATGATCTTCCAAGATCCGCGGTGTGCGTATAATAGTAGTTTTATGTCCTCACCCAGAGACACATTATTGATGGATTAAGAACCACCTTGTGCCATCCCATAATAACACAAAATAATATGTAAATGTAAGCCTAAAATAAAAATTCCAATAACAGATTGTGATAGCATGTTGTTTGCTATCAAAGGGTGGACTGTCGAAGCTGGAATATCGTCTGAGACAATATCAGTTTAAAATTGAATCGCCGCGACGCCATCTTGCGACTGGCCGCAGGACGCCATCTTGGAAATGAGATCGCAAGACGCCATATTGCAAATGGCCGCCATTTTAGATAAACTCACATTTAAGTACATATGGCGATATTACTATTAGCACCATGCAATTGCATCTTTTATCATTTCTCATATACACAGTAATACGCACAATTGCGCTGTTAACTAGTCGCATATTAGCGAATGCATAAATTCCTATATGAAAACACCGTTTAGTAGCTAAATGTGCACGCACCCGCACCAAGTTAACTAGCGTCATTATATCAAACCCCGCATACTCACACATTACATATTCACACATAAGGTTTAATAAGCTTTAAACTATAAGATTTAAGTTAGTTCAGTTAGTATAAATGCTGTGAAATAAAGATATTTGATAACTAGGGTTTTATACATGCTAAGAAAGCCGTGTTTGGTTTCGTACTGATGCGTACTCTTTCAACAGAATTCCGGTACCATCGGTGTGGAGATCACATCATGCATTCTCAACTTATGGACCGCAGAGACTTCAAGCAACAAAGGGCCTGATTCAGACCCACTCGCGAGCGGCTGTCCGCTCGCAAGTGGGTCGATGGTCTGCACTGAGCATGCGCACGACGGAGGGAGCTCCGTCGTGCGCATGCGCCAGATGCGACGAGCGAAGGACTTTCCTTTGCTCGTTGTGTCTGATCAAAGGGGGCGTGCTGTCGATGTTGATTGACAGCATGCCCCCTTTGGTGGGCGTGCCGGGGGCGTGCCTCCCTGATGGGGGCGTTCCCAAGGGAACGCCTACCATCAGAAGCCGGCCCACTGACATCACTAGTGATGTCAGTGGGAGTGATTTTGGCTCTGATAGAGCCAAAATCACTCCGGGCCTTGCGGTTGAAAACCTCTGGCTCTGGCTCGCAGTGGCGATGGTCGCGATGCTCACGACCATCGCGGCCATCAAACTGCATGCTCGTATAGGCTGTGGGTGGTGACCCACAGCTATACGAGCGTACAAGAAGACGCTCCATAATTATGGAGGGCGGCCCTCATTCAGAGCGTGCGCTCTGCTCAGAGCGTACGGCTCTGAATGAGGGCCAAAATGTATAACTGTTAGGATTTTGCATGGGGGCGGGAGGGCAGAGACCCCCAGTTGTTAGAGGCTGGGTGAGTCTATTTGAACCAGCCTGTTAAACTCTCTGTAACAGATTCTTCCTCCCTGGGAACCAATGACATCAGCAACAAACTTCTCCATTGTCCGGTCTATTCTGGGGGTGATAAATATGTGTGCTCAAACACTGGGATTTTAGTCTTCGTGCTGAATGCTAATAGATGAGGGGTTTCTTGCTGATGCCTAACATCTGGTCTGGAAGCGCTGCTGTACTTGGGTCTGTATAATTCCTTTGCGCCGAATTGTGTCTGGATCAATAGCGAGTAACTGACTGTACTTTTACTTGAATAATACTTGTGCTTTGGAACCACAGATTCCAGGTCTTAAGTCTTTATTTACTGTATGACTGCATATGCAAATTAGCGTCATCTTTAGAAGGTACAGTATAGGCAGGATATTAGAAGGTATAGGCAGGATATTAGAAGGTATAGGAAGGAGTGTATAGAGGTTCTGATTCAGTATCATTAGGCTGTACAATCACATTAATGCTGAATAAACCACCACACTGATTAAGTACTGGGCTGTTCTCTGACTGAGGGCATCCACTGGTGTGTACAACTACTCTGCCATACCACCTCCAATGGTACACTCATATTCCAACATGTCCCATCTGTGGATGTCAATGTCCCATGGCAAGGATGGTAGGATAGGAGGCCCACTTTCATTCACTGCTTAGCAGAGAAAGCAGTTCCTGCTGTTCACTGCAGCTGTGATTAATGTATAAGGGGCACGTGAGAGAGGGAGACCTGGTGGTATGTACCCCCTGTGCTTCTTCCTCTGCTTAATCCGGCTCTATGCCTGCAGACTGGGAGGCAGGTAGAGGATGCTGTCTGGTTGCTCTGATTGTATGTAATTTATGATCAGAGCACCTGGGGAGCAACTTTCTCTACCTGCCTCTCAGCCGGCTGCCCTATGCATGGAGCTAGCGGCCGCACACTCCATGTAGATGCCCCTCGGCCCAATCCGCCTCTGCTCAAAGGCCCCTAGAATCGTAGGGTGCTGAGATACTGCCCAGTGTATCCATTTGTTAAGAAAGCCCAGTGCACAGTGGCTGCTGGAGCACTGGGCATTCCCGCAGCATCATGAAGATGGGAGCATGGCCTGCAGGTTCGGCATTTCCTGCAAGGTCACTTCCCTTACTGTGATGCCACACCCCTTTTTTCCTAGGTCCCGATCAGAACTTCATGAGAGCGCTTTCTCTTTGCTTGTCATTGTACTCCTCTTATGGGGCATCTCTTGTCATTGTCCAACAGTTGTCAGCAAGCATAGAAGCATCCCATCTATCCTGATAATCATTGTTGACTTGGTGGAACCACTCACTGTGCTCATCACTCACTGCACCGCAGCTGTCAGGGAAGAAGTCAAGTTGACAATTGAGAAAGTGGATTTGGAGTGACATGTTGCAGCCTAATTGATGATACTTTTCTAGAAGTTTGTTCACAATCTCAACATAGTTTCCAGCTCTTCTGTTACCCAAGAAGCCATGCACAACACCTTTAAAGGCTTCCCAAGCCGCTTTCTCATTGACCTGGATGACTCGGTCGAAGTTTTCATCCTTAAGAATTCGACGGATTTGCGGACCAAAAAAGAGACTTTCCTTAACTTTAACATCACTCAGAAGTGTACATTTTCCTCTCAGGTACTTGAAAGCTTCTCTATCTTTGTTCAAGCTCAAAGGCTTTCAGACCATTAGGAATGCCCTTGTGATATTTGAGAAAATGTCTAGCAATAGATGCTAGTTTCTAGAACTCTTTGCTTGAATATCTTGGTGGTCATGCCCACATATCTGAGCCCACAGTTACATACCAGGCAATATACTATGCCCATCGCATGGCAGTTGATAAATTGTTTCAGTTTCAATTGATTGCCATGTATGTCTATCACATGGTCTTGTCGTATTATATGGCTCAGGCCTTACATTTGCAGCAAGAAAGGTTCCTTTATATTTGGGTATCTGCCCTAGGGTGCCTATGTAATGACTCTTCACTAGTCTATCTTTCAGATTGTTGGCTCTCCTCCAGCTAAATATTAGTCTCATCTCATGTGATTTTTTTAAATCATTATCCAACAAAAAGATTGGCCAATGGCCATTCATCACAGAAATTGGTTACACACCTCATTTTCACAGTTATCTTTCAGTTGGTTACTTGGGAAGATAAGTGATTCTCTCTCAATTTTGGAAGCATATTATTTTGCTGATTTACTTTGTTTCATACTGTAACCCCTTTCCTGGAGTCTATCCATCAGCTCCAGGCTTTTCTGATTGTACGATTTTAATGTGGTACATTTCCTCCTCAACCTCAGGAACTCTCCTTTGGGGATATTCCTGATGGTGGGTGGGAAATTGGCACTCGTATTGTGAAGAAGATTGTTCATGGCCGGGTCCTTTCTGTATAATTCAGTGAGTAGATAACCTTCCTAGTTGACATATAGGTATAAATCCAGGAAGTTGACATTCTATTTACTTATGGTATGAGTTCATTTAATATTGACATCATTGTCATTTAAGATTTTGATCAAATTCAAGAGGTCTTCCTCAGTGCCCTGCCAAATCATCAAGATATCATCTATGTATCTCAGCCAAGTTGTTATTTGGCTGGTGTGTTCCTCATTCACCTCACCAAAAACATACCTGTCCACTGTTTACCAATCAGGGCAGGTTTCATATTAATGACAAGATTATTCTCGCCCCGTGATTGGTGTACTTAGCAGATAACCCAGCCCCAGCCAGGGCGGCAACTCAGCAGCACACTGAGGAAGCATTTAGCGAAACGGCAGTCTGCAGTAGGTACCTGCTGTACACGAGTGGGTTACCATGGTTGAGTGGCAACACAGCACAGTGCCTCCAAGTAGTACATACTAGAGGTACATCCAGGTACTTTCGGTCACACTGCAACATAGTAGTAGGTATGCTTTTTTCTTTTTCAGTGGACTGTGTGTTTCCTCGATAGTTGAGGTGGTTGCAGACCCTGCAATGTCTGTTGATATCAGAGTCCCCCCACCACCACCTTAGGATTAACACACTCCACAACACTGAACTATGGCCCTGATTCAGACCCGTTCATTGACACCGCAGGCAGCTCACAGGGTCTGTGAGCTTTTTTTTTTGTCTGCAGCCCGCTCGCAAAGCTGTGGGTGTTCACCCACAGCTTATGCGAGTGGGCTGGAGAGCGTCATGATTATCGCGACCATTGGGCTTGCGATAAGACCCAGGGGTAGGGTCTCAGCTGCCGCAAGCCCGAGTGGACTCCCTGCTCTAATAGAGCAGGAAGTCCACTACTGACATCACTAGTGATGTCAGTAGGTCCTCCCACAAATGCAAGGCATTCCTAAGGGAATGCCTGCATTTGTGCAGCCACCCCCCCTACCCGCCTACTAAACGGGATGAGCTGTCACTCACCATCGACAGCCGCCCTGTCTTGTAGCGAGACCCGTAGCGACTGAAGTTAAGTCATTCTGCGGGGCTCGCGCATGCGCAAACATCGAGCCGCTTGCGAGCGCTATGAGCTCGGAAGTGGCTCTGAATCAAGCCCTATATTCAAATGTCACTACCAGCATTACATCGCTCACTCCCCACCGAGGCTGATTAGCATATGGGGAGCAGCAGCGTGCATTGCTGTGATCAGGTGGACAAATTTTATTCTTAACCTTTACTCTTTATTCTCCATTATTTACCTATATACTTTTTCTAATATTCGGGGAACATTCATTGTACCACTTGCATTGGAGGTCCTTGCACTGCATTAACAAGGTCCACCTAACGGTGAGTCCAAAAGCAGATACCCTTATAATTATTCACGTCCCGGAGCAGACTATGGGGTATGCTTACTCCTTGTACTAATGCTTTGCACACAAAGGGCCTGATTCAGACCCGGGAGCAAGCGCAATGTGCTCGCAACCGGGCCGATGTTTGCCCACTGGGCATGCGCACAACGGAGCCGGCTCTGTCGTGCTCCACCCACAGCTTATGCGAGCGTCCGTGATGATGGTCGCGATGGTCAAGACCATCGTGACCATCGGGCTTGCGACGAGACCCTGCGGTAGGGTCTCGCTGCTGCAAGCCCTGGAGTGATTTTGGCTCTATCAGAGCCAAAACCACTCCCACTGACATCACTAGTGATGTCAGTGGGGCCGGACCCAGACGGTAGGCGTTCCCATGGGAACGCCTCTGTCTGGGCAGCCACGCCCCGGCACGCCCCCCAAAGGGGGCGTGCTGTCACTCACCATCGACAGCACGCCCCCTTTGGTGCGAGACCCTGAGCGACGGCTTCCCCGTCGCTTGCCAGGTCTCACGCATGCGCACGACGGAGCAGCCACCGTTGTGCGCATGCGCATTTGGCTACCATCGACCCGCTTGCGAGCGTCCTGCGCTCGCGAGCGGGTCTGAATGAGACCCTCAGTGTACAGGATTTCCTGAGCTGCATATTTATCGTGATTACAGATATTAATTTTTTAAATTTAAATTGTTATATTTGACTGTGTTTGCTGCGACATTATTTTAAGTATTTGCACTTCTGAATTGAAATACACTGCAAAATAATGTATTCACTGCTTCTCATTTAACTTATATTGAGCTCTTTTGTTCTCTTTGCATTTTATATCAGTTTGGATATTTTAGATTTATTATTAAAAGTGAAGTTTTAATATAATACATAACGAGTGTCCCCTTAAATAGAGAGTTCCTCTTCTCCATTTCTGCTTTAACCATAGGGAAACTCAGAACTTTGATAATCAACTGATCTGCAACTGATGCTGCATCTTTGTACACAGTCATTTGGATTTGTAGCTGCTGGTGGGCATCTCAATACCAATCCTGGTGACTGTGACATTTACATATTGCCGCAAAGCTGCTGGTGGCATTAGTGCACATCTCTGAATCAGGCCCTCTGTCTGTACTCTAGCTTTGTGTAGTTGTATTCTGGGCATAATTCAGACCCGGTCGCAAGCGCTGAGCGCTTGCAACCGGGTCGATGGTGGCCCAGAGCGCATGCGCACGACGGAGCCTGCTCCGTCGTGCGCATGCGCGAGACCCGGATAGCGATGGGCAATCCGTCGCTCCGGGTCTCGTACCAAAGGGGGCGTGCTGTCGATGCTGAGTGACAGCATGCCCCCTTTGGTGGGCGGCCAGGGGAGTGGCTGCCCAAACGGAGGCGTTCCCATGTGAACGCCTCCGTTTGGGGACAGCCCCACTGACATCATGAGGTCTCACAAGGGTCTTGTCGCAAGCCCAATGGTCGCGAGGGTCTTCACCATCGCGACCATCTTCCTGGCCGCTCACTATAGCTGTGGGTGGTCAGCCACAGCTATGCGAGCGGCGAGGAGCGTCCAGCTTTGAATCAGGGCCTCTGTCTGTATTCTAGCTTTGTGTAGTTGTACTCTGGGGGTCATTCAGACCCGCTCGCGAGCGCAGGATGCTCGCAAGCGGGTCGATGTTGCCCCACTGCGCATGCGCATGACGGAGGGAGCTCCGTCGTGCGCATGCGCGAGACCCCGGATAGCGACGGGCTCTCCGTCGCTCCGGGTCTCGCACCAAAGGGGGTGTGCTGTCGATGTTGATTGACAGCACGCCCCCTTTGGTGGGCGTGCCAGGGGCGTGGCTGCCAGACGGGGGAGTTCCCATGGGAATGCCTACCGTCTGAAGCCGGCCCCACTGACATCACTAGTGATGTCAGTGGGAGTGATTTTGGCTCTGATAGAGCCAAAATCACTCCAGGGCTTGCGGCAATGAGACCCTACCGCAGGGTCTCCGTCACAAGCCCGATGGTCGCGATGGTCTTGACCATCGCGACCATCATCATGGACTCTCGCTATAGCTGTGGGTGGTAACCCACAGCTATGCGAGCGTCCATGAGGCCGCTCGAAGTTGAGGGAGGAGGGCCCTGATTCAGAGCGTTCGGCTCTGAATCAGGCCCTCTGCCTGTACTATAGCTTTGTGTAGTTGTACTCTGTCTGTACTCTAGCTTTGTGTAGTTGTCCTATGTCTGTACTCTAGCTTTGTGTGGCTGTACTCTGTCTGTACTCTAGCTTTGTGTAGCTGTACTCTGTCTGTACTCTAGCTTTGTGTAGCTGTACTCTGTCTGTACTCTAGCTTTGTGTAGTTGTACTCTGTCTGTATTCTAGCTGTGTATGGTTGTACTCTGTCTGTACTCTAGCTTTGGGTAGCTGTACTCGGTCTGCACTCTAGCTTTGTGTAGTTGTACTCTGTCTGTACTCTAGCTTTGTGTTGCTGTACTGTCTGTACTCTAGCTTTGTGTGGTTGTACTCTGTCTGTACTCTAGCTTTGGGTAGCTGTACTCGGTCTGTACGCTGAGCGCTTGCAACCGGGTCGATGGTGGCCCAGAGCGCATGCGCACGATGGAGCCGGCTCCATCGTGTGCATGCGCGAGACCCGGATAGCGATGGGCAATCCGTTGCTCCAGGTCTCGTACCAAAGGGGGCGTACTGTCGATGCTGAGTGACAGCACGCCCCCTTTGGTGGGCGGACCAGGGGAGTGGCTGCACAAATGGAGGCATTCCCATGTGAATGTCTCCCTCCATTTGGGGGCAGCCCCACTGACATCATGAGTGATGTCAGTGGGAGAGATTTCGACTCTGTTAGAGCCGAAATCTCTCTGGGGCTTGCGGCAACAAGACCGTACCACAAGGGTCTTGTCGCAAGCCCAATGGTCGCGAGGGTCTTGACCATTGCGACCATCTTCCTGGCTGCTCACTATAGCTGTGGATGGTCACCCACAGCTATGCGAGCGGTGAGGAGGCTATTCTAAAAAAAAAAAAAACTGGCCCAGATTCAGAGCGAGCGCTCTGTCAGAGAATCCAGCTCTGAATCAGGGCCTCTGTCTGTATTCTAGCTTTGTGTAGTTGTACTCTGGGGGTCATTCAGACCCGCTCGCGAGCGCAGGATGCTCACAAGCGGGTCGATGTTGCCCCACTACGCATGCGCATGACGGAGGGAGCTCCGTCGTGCGCATGCGCGAGACTCGGATAGCTCCGGGCTCTCCGTCGCTCCGGGTCTCGCACCAAAGGGGGCGTGCTGTCGATGTTGATTGACAGCATGCCCCCTTTGGTGGGCGTGCTGGGGGCGTGGCTGCCAGACGGGGGTGTTCCCATGGGAACACCTACCGTCTGAAGCCAGCCCCACTGACATCACTAGTGATGTCAGTGGGAGTGATTTTGGCTCTGATAGAGCCAAAATCACTCCAGGGTTTGCGACAATGAGACCCTACCGCAGGGCCTCCGTCACAAGCCCGATGGTCGCGATGGTCTTGACCATCGCGACCATCATCATGGACGCTCGCTATAGCTGTGGGTGGTAACCCACAGCTATGCGAGCATCCATGAGGCCGCTCCAAGTTGAAGGAGGAGGGCCCTGATTCAGAGCGTTCGGCTCTGAATCAGGCCCTCTGTCTGTACTATAGCTTTGTGTAGTTGTACTCTGTCTGTACTCTAGCTTTGTGTAGCTGTACTCTGTCTATACTCTAGCTTTGTGTGGCTGTACTGTCTGTACTCTAGCTTTGTGTGGTTGTACTCTGTCTGTACTCTAGCTTTGGGTAGCTGTACTTGGTCTGTACTCTAACTTTGTGTAGTTGTACTCTGTCTGTACTCTAGCTTTGTGTAGTTGTAATCTGTCTGTCCTCTACCTATGTGTAGCTCTGCGCTGTCTGTACTTTAGCTCTGTGTAGTTGTAATCTGTCTGTAGTTGTACTCTGTCTGTACTGTACCTTTTTGTATCTGTACTCTGTCTGTACTCTAGCTTTGTGTAGTTGTACTCTGTCTGTACTTTAGCTTTGTGTAGGTTTACTCTGTCTGTACTCTAGCTTTGTGTAGCTGTACTCTGTCTGTACTCTAGCTTTGTGTTGCTGTACTCTCTGTACTCTAGCTTTGTGTATGTGTACTCTGTATGTATTCTAGCTGTGTGTGGTTGTACTCTGTCTGTACTCTAGCTTTGGGTAGCTGTACTCGGTCTGTACTCTAGCTTTGTGTAGTTGTACTCTGTCTGTACTCTAGCTTTGTGTAGTTTTACTCTGTCTGTAGTCTAGCTTTGTGTAGCTGTACTCTGTCTGTACTCTAGCTCTGTGTAGCTGTACTCTGGCCCTGATTCAGAGCCGGATGCTCTGACAGAGCGCTTGCTCTGAATCAGAGCCGGGCTATTTAATTTTAGAGCGGCCTCCTGGCCGCTCGCATAGCTGTGGGTGACCACCCACAGCTATAGCGAGTGGCCAGGAAGATGGTCGCGATGGTCAAGACCATCGTGACCATTGGGCTTGCAACGAGACCCTTGCGGTAGCGTCTCGTGGCCGCAAGCCCAGAGAGATTTCGGCTCAAACAGAGCCGAAATCTGTCCCACTGACATCACTCCCCCGGCCCGCCCACCAAAGGGGGCGTGGTGTCACTCAACATCAACAGCACGCCCCCTTTGGTCCGAGACCCGGAGCGACGGCTTGCCCATCACTATCCAGGTCTCGCGCATGCGCAAGTGCGCATGCGCTCTGGGCCACCATCGACCCAGTTGCGAGCGCTCAGTGCTTGCGACCGAGTCTGAATCAGGCCCTCTGTCTGTACTCTAGCTTTGTGTAGTTGTACTCTGTCTGTATTCTAGCTTTGTGTAGTTCTACTCTGTCTGTATTCTAGCTGTGTGTGGTTGTACTCTGTCTGTACTCTAGCTTTGGGTAACTGTACTCTGTCTGTACTCTAGCTTTGTGTAGCTGTACTCTGTCTGTACTCTAGCTTTGTGTAGCTGTACTCTATCTGTACTCTAGCTGGAGAAATTACATCCATAGAAAAGCTGATCTGTATAAGTGCTGGTCCATGGTACTATGGATGAATCACGTGTTCACTGTTAGCTTAGCATGTTTTCAGTGTATAATTACTCCATGAGACATGCTTCTGAAGAAGTTGTAGGATCATGAAACATTTTATGATAATAACAGTGAACACAGTGATCCATCCATTGTACCATCTGGATAAGCTCCTCCATTTATCCGGACCTGCTTTTAATAGGATGTAATTTTTCCAGCCTGCAGCAACATTCAGCCCTTGCCATACTGCGAGACATCCTTGCTAACAGACTTATAGTGTTTACCCCCAATTCCCCAAATGGGACGATGCGACGTACAATGAGGTGCGGTAACATTAATCTTGTCATTGCATGGTGGATAGTGTAGTGTGGGCCTGATTCAGAGCTGGACACTCTGAAAGAGGGCTCGCTCAGAATCGGGGCGTTTTTTATTTTTGTGCGGCCTCCTGGCCGCTCGCTTAGCTGTGAGTGACCACCCACAGCTATTGCGAGCGGCCAGGTGATGGTCGCGATGGTCTCGACCATCGTGACCATCGCGGCTTGCGACGAGACCCTTGTGGTAGGGTCTCGTTCCCGCAAGCCCCAGTGAGCTTTCGGCTCTATTAGAGCCAGAAGCTCACCCACTGATATCACTCGTGATGTCAGTGGGGCTGCCCCCAAATGGCAGGCGTTCCTTTGTGAATGCCTCCATTTGGCCAGCCACCCCCCCGCCCACCTCCAAAACGGGGCAAGTTGTCAATCAAAATAGACAGCTAGCCTGCTTTGGTGCGAGACCCGTAGCGACAGAGCGCCCAGGTCTCGCACATGCGCACGTCGGAGTTGGGTCTCATGCATGCGCACGTCGGAGCCGGCTCCGGCGTGCGCATGCGCAGTGGCCAAACGTCGACCCGCTTGCGAGTGCATAGCGCTTGCGAGCGGGTCTGAATCAGGCCCTGTGTCCACAGACACAATATATCGTTACATGGTATCAGACTGTAGCAAAATCCATGGGTCGTTCAAGTGTGTACCCAGCTTTAGATACCATAGGAGATGCTTTGTAACATTGTACAAACTGTACCATTGAAACTAATAAAAAACATAGTCTGGAAATTTGTGACTACTATTGTTGTCACTTACATATGACATCAGCTTTGCAGATATTTTCTATTGTATAGGTCAGGGTTCAGTAGGTATCAAACTTTCCCCAAATATACATAATATCACAAAGCATGGAGATGTGGTTGACTATTTAATGGAGATTCAAAGCATGGAATGGGGAGGAGACTATTATGATTAAAAAATAATTATATAATTATTATATATTTTACTTTTGTATCTTTTTATTTCCTTCCATACTAGATATCTGAATTTATATTACTTTTGCCGACTCCTTCTCTCTGCTACTTAAACACCCACATATAGCAATCACACCGACACAATGTGGGGGCTTATGAAACAGCAATCTCAAGACTAAAAAAAAAAATGTATATAAAGGAATTTCCCTCCTACTTTCTTTCATCAACAATATCCAGCAAACTTGTTCCCAATTTTTCATGTGATTCAGCTACCTATGAACAGTTTGTAAATACCAGAATGAGTCCATCAATGTCAGGCTAAGCTGGAAACAGCAATGAAAAGAGATTTTATATTACTTTTAAATTAGCTTTTGTTTGAAGTTCAGAAACCTTTTTTCTAAGAACAGCAACCGACTGTTCTTTCCCTACAGTGGTCTCTAATTAAATGTTTTATTTTTTTTAAATGGGCATTAGAGCCACACTGTGCTTGTTTCATATAAAAGCTTGTGATTTGCAATATTCAGTTTTGATAATAGAACATTATATGAAAAAAAATAAGAATAAATAAATACTATTGAAATATGATGTTTCTATACATATAAATTGATGGATATAAATCATTGATGCATAATGTAACTGTCTGGAGTTTTCCATGATTATGGAAAATAAGTTTCAATGTCAAAAACAAAACCCTTAATGAAATAAAGCAGGTAGGCTGTCTATTCTTTATTTTTTGTCATTCACAGGTCGTCGCTGTATAAGTAGATGATAATGTTTGGTAAATTATTTGTTTAGTATGTTTCATAAAATGTAATATTTCAATTTACTTTTTTTAAAAGGCATGCATTATATGTGTTTTTTGGAAGGTGATATTTTATTTCACTTCCTAGTTGAATATGTTGAGCATATTAAATTAACATATTGTCTTTTAAAAGTTATAACTGTAACTTGATAAAGACTTATTCATATTCCTGTGTCTGCATTGTGTACAAAGTATTATTTAAACCAGATGGAAAATTATGGGGCCATCGCAGACTTCCTTAAATATATTGAATACATTGTATGGAGAAAACACCGACGCACTCTGACTTTGAGCGGCCAATATATGTGACCTACTGTCCCAACCAAGAACAGTTAGAAAGAATCATAAAATACAAAAATTTCAGTCACGTACATACAGCGCTTATCAGAGGTTTCATACAGATAATTATAAACATGTACAGTCTTTATAATGTCTCTGTCTGTTAAACATCCGTCTAATTCTTCTGACGTTGATTCGATGTCCCTCTCCCGGATATATACTGTATATAAGTCAGGCAAGGCAAGGTGCAGGACAGTCTTCTAGATACAGAGGAACACATCTATACAGGGGTTGTTATAGATGTGTCCCTCTGTATCTAGGAGACTGTCCTGCACCTTGGCTGAATTGATGTCCTATGTGGCTGTGATTGATCTCCCACATCTGTCTCCTGAGGAGAGATTTTTTTTGGATGACCCGCTCACTTTAGAAGAAGCTGAAATTTCTATCAATTCCTTCCCAGGAGGTATATATCCGGGAGAGGGACATTGAATCAACGTCAGAACAATTAAACGGATGTTTAAGAGACAGAGACATTGTAAAGACTCTACATGTTTATAATTATCTGTATGAAACCTCTGATAAGCGCCGTATGTACGTGACTGATTTTTTTTGTATTTTATGATTTCTTAAATATATATATTTAGAGATCACAAAGGAGCAGAAGAAAGGGCTGGTATGCAGGCAGGGGAAATGTTGGCAAGAGGGCAGGCAGTCTGGTAGTCAGGCAGGCAAACAGGGAGTCAGCTGCTGTCTGAATAAGGGTCCTTTACTCTCCTTGTAGGGGCCAATGCATGGCCTCTGCATCCTCTTTGGTGGCCCCTTTACCTCACAGCTGCAATGGGACCTAGTACATCTAGATTATGGCTGCACAGTGTAGGATTAATAGAGAAAAGAAAAGCCCATCAGCACCAGGTAAGTAGGATGTGGGAAGGTAATTATAAGAATAAAGGGTTAGTTAGTTATACTTGGGTTATATTCTGAGGGTGAAGGGGGTTAATGGTCTTATTGTACATATTTAGGATAAAGAGGCCCTTTTGACAAGACTTAGGGCGGGATGTACTATGCCTAAAATGCAGTCAAAACTCAGAAAACCCCCGTTTCTGAGTTTTGTCTGCATTCCCCATATGGACCAAGCTCCAGAATGTGATGCGCTCTGGAGCTTGAACTCAGTGGGCAATGCCATCTGCAGATGGTGTTGCCCAATGTGCTGTGAGAGGAATCCAATTGGATCCCTCCAAGCACCCCCTATGGTACACGTGTAATACGATACATGGACAGAGGGACTTCTGGGCCATAAACTCAGAAGTCCCCTCGCTTCTTCCAAAAAGAAGTGCCTTCTTTTTGGAAGAGCTGTCCTTTGCTATTGTAATCACATTTCTAGGTATATACCAGCATTATTAACACCGGTAGGTACCCGATAAGTGGTGGGATGTACTGCATTCACGAATCAATGCTTAGTACATCCCGCCCTTAGGGAGCAAACTACGATGTAATGGAAAAATGTATTTCATTCGGGAAGTCAGTGTTAATTAATAATTGGCATGAGGGACTGAATTATACCAATTTTAAGATTGTTGAAAAGGGTTGTTACATGCTGAAGGAATTCATAATTTGGGAGGAGGGAACAATTAATATATACATTCTAATATTTAATAATAATGTGTTGTGGTTACAAAACTGCTTTATTATATAGTGGTTCACTAGGATGATTTTTGTATGATATGGTCGTCACTTGGATGCTCACTTTATGGTGTGGCAGTAACTGGGATGCCTACTGTATGGAATGGTGGTTACTGGAATGTTCTGTGTATAGAATTGTTGTCACTGGAATGTTCTGTGTTTAGTATAGCAGTCACTGGGATACTCTCTTTATGTTACAATGATCATTAGTATATGCTCTCTGTATGTTTTGGCAGTCACTGGTATGCTCATTACATGGTATGGTGGTGACTGGAATATTCTGTGTATGGGATTGTGGTCACTGAGATGTTCTGTCTATGGTATGGCAGTCAATGGAAAGCTCTCTTTATGTTACAGTGGTCACTAGAAAGCTCTCTGTATGGTTTGGCAGTCACTAGGATGCTCAATGTATGGTATGGGTATGGTGATGACTGGGATATTCTGTGTATGGGATTATGGTCACTGGGATGTTCTGTGTATGATATTTCAGTCACTAGTATGCTCTCTGTACTGTATGTCACCATCATGCTTTGACAATTGGGTACAGATAGGCAGAGGAATTTAAATATTTATATTTTACTCTGCTGGATAAAATTCCCATGGGAACGCCTCCATCTGGCAGCCACGCCCCCGGCACGCCCACCAAAGGGGGCGTGCTGTCAGTCACCATCGACAGCACGCCCCCTTTGGTGCGAGATTCGGAGCGACAGCATTTATCAAAGTAATTTATGTCCAACTCAGACTCATCCCCAGCATCTAATAAGGGCTTGCTGTATATAACAGTGAACTTGCGGAGATGCTGTTTTCTGCACAATGCATGTACTATTAAGTTAGCTGTGTACGGCTTCAAAATCGGAAAATAGAAATTATCATTGGCAGACTTACATACAGGGCCGGTCGGCCCATTACGCGAAGTACGCAGCTGCGTATGGTGGCAAGCTGTAAGGGCGCCGTGTCCGGAGTCCTGCAGCTGTCCACCACATATGCCGCTGCGCTGCCCGCCGGTGCTACAGCCGCGGCCTGAACACTGTCAGTGATTGACAGTACAGCCTGTACTGTCAATCACCGACAGTGTTCAGGTCGCAGCTAATCCGACAGCGCCATGATGACCACCACCTCCTTCAGTTCCCACTGTCTTAAGACCATCAAACTGTCTCCCAGAATGCCTGACATCATCGCAGCCGCGCTTGGCATTCTGGGACGCAGGGGAGAGAACTAAAGACATGGAACAGCCTGCAGGACTGGGATACAGAGGAGCAGCCTTTGCCTGGATGGACGCACAGCAGGTGAGTCACTGAGGGAACAGGAGGATTAGGAGGCGGTGAGTTGCTGTGGAGGGGTTGGGATTAGGAGGCAGTGAAATGCTGAGGAGAGGGGGGGACTACATTTGTGTGGCATATGCATTATAAAGGGCATTACACATGTGGCATAATATATTATAAAGGACATTACACGAGTGGCATAATGTATTAGGGCATTACATGTGTGGCATAATATTTTATAAAGGGCATTACATGTGTGTGGCATAATGTATTATAAATGGCATTACATGTGTGTGGCATAATGTATTATAAGGGCATAACATGTGTGTGGCATAATGTATTATAAGGGCGTTACATGTGTGTGGCATAATGTATTAAAAAGGGCATTACAGGTGTGTGGCATAATGTATTATAAAGGATATTACATGTGTGTGTGTGGCATAATGTATTATAAAGGGCACTACATGTGTGTGGCATAATGTATTATAAAGGGCACTACATGTGTGTGGCATAATGTATTATAAAGGGCACTACATGTGTGTGGCATAATGTATTAGAAAGGGCATTACTGCGTGTGGCATAATGTATTAGAAAGGGTGATCATTTGGGGATGTTCCACAAGGACACTCCCCCTTCCCGGTTGGCCATGCTCCCTCTTTGAAAGTGGCTTGCACAGAGGAACGCCATCTGTAAAGACTTTTTTGCGGAGGTGGGGGGGGCAACTGGGAATTTCCACCCTGAGCTCCACATTGTCTAGAACCGTCCCTGAGTACAGGCACGGCTGGACGGGGAGGAGGGACCGATCTCGTGACCGGCCCCGGCGTTTAGTTCAAGGAGGAGTTCTGGGCCCAGGTAAGAAAGTTTAAATACTGTGGCCTGATTTGTATATTAGTCATCCACTGGCTGTCACCCTCTGCCTGACACCGACTGTGGTCATCCTCTCAATGTCACCCACTGCTGTCACCCTCTACCTGTCACCCACTGCTGTCACCCTCTCCCTGTCATCCATTGCTGTTACCCTGTCCTTGTCATCATTCTCTCCCTGTCACCCATTGCTGTCACCCTCTCCCTATCATCCATTGCTGTCACCCTCTCCCTGTTACCAACTGCTGTCGCTCTCACCCTCTCCCTGTCGTCACCCTCTCCCTGTCACCCACTGCTGTCACCCTCTCCATGTTACCAACTGCTGTCACTCTCACCCTGCTCTCACCTTCTCCCTGTCACCAATTGCTGTCACCCTCTACCTTTCGTCAATCATTGCTGTCACCCTCACCCACTGCTGTCACCCTCTCCCTGTCACCCAGTGCTATCAGCCTCTCCATGTCACTCAGTGCTATCACCCTCTCCCTGTCATCACCTCTTTCCCTTAGACCCTCTCCCTGTCTTCACCCTCTCCATCATCACCCTCTCCCTGTCACCCACTGATGTCACCCCCTCCCTCAGAGCCAGCCCTAGGCATAGGCATTATAAGCAAATGCCTAGGGGCGACTCAGAATGCTAGGGGCATTCCAGGGCTGAGCTCTGCCGGTCCCTCCCCTGCCGCTGCCACCTGCTGCCTGCCGCTGGGGCCACCTACGGCTGCTACCCCGGAGCCGGCGCAGCTACCCGCTCTCTCCCCCAGCATGCTGCCGCAATCGGAGCTCTCTGATCGGGCAGCGCAGAGGATGGCCAGGCCGGTCATGTGATCGGGATCCCCATCCACCCGGCCCTTAGTCAGAATGAGCTTCTGCAGAGAAGCTCATTCTGACAGTCTACAGGAGGCAGTGGCAGATCCCCCTCGCTCAGACAGTCCGCATCATGCACTGAGCTGAGCAGTCTGTACGGTAGCCGGAGGCTGGAGTTCTCCCCTGAACTCCAGCTTCCGGCTCTCCCCACGGGCACTATGGGAGAGACGTCATGTAGTCTCTCCCATAGTTCAGAGGAGCAGCCTGGCGGACCAGAGGGCGGAGGACGCAGGAGCGGGTTTAAGGTAAGTTTTTTGTGTGTGTGTGTGTGTGTGTGTATGTCAGCGGCTATAAGGGACTACAGGGGGCATTACTATAAGGGCACTACAGGGGGGGCATTACTATAAGGACACTACAGGGGGGCATTACTATAAGGGCACTACAGGAGGCATGACTATAAGGACACTACAGGGGGCATTACTATAAGGGCACTACAGGGGGGCATTACTATGACGGCACTACAAAGGGGCATTACTATAAGGACACTACAGGGGGCATTACTATAAGGGCACTATGGGGGGCATTACTATAAGGGCACTACAGGGGGCATTACTATAAGGACACTACAGGGGGCATTACTATAAGGGCACTATGGGGGGCATTACTATAAGGGCACTAATGGGGGACATTACTATAAGGGCACTACAGGGGGGCATTACTATAAGGACACTACAGGGAGCATTACTATAAGGGCACTACAGGGGGGCATTACTATAAGGACACTACAGGGGGCATTACTATAAGGGCACTACAGGGGGCATTACTATAAGGGCACTACAGGGGGGCATTACTATAAAGGCCAGGGCCGTAGCTAGGGTAGTGCGGCCGGTGCCATCGCACAGGGCAGCGCTGTTTGGGCCTGTCAGATTTCTGTTTATTATCATTCTTGCTTGTAGCTTCCTCTTATTTCATCCCCAGCATCTCCTGGCCTCTCCTATCTCTTCCCTGACCCTTCCCCATGAAGCCATGGCCCTTTTTTGGGTGCATTATGTCCCTTTGAAAGATGAGGGGGCGCCAATGCTCTTTCTGGCACAGGGTACCAAAAAGTGTAGTTACGGCTCTGATAAGGGCACTACAGGGGGCATTACTATAAGGGCACTACAGGGGGGGGCATTACTATAAGGGCACAACAGGGGGTGCATTACTATAAGGGCACTACAGTGGGGCATTACTATAAGGGCACTACAGGGGGCATTACTATAAATAAATATAGTATATATATATATATATATATATATATATATACAGTCAGGTGCATAAATATTGGGACATTGACAGAATTTTCATATTTTGGCCTCTATTCACCAACACAATGGCTTTGAAATGAAACGAACAAGATGTGCTTTAACTGCAGACTTTCAGATTTAATTTGAGGGTAATTACATCCAAATCAGGTGAACGGTGTAGGAATTACAACGGTTTCTATATATGCCTCCCACTTTTTAAGGGGCCATGGTTTACATCATGTGGTGAACCCTCTATATTCACTCTTATGAAGTCTTCTCTTGATTGTTGACTTTGACACATATACACCTACCTCCTGGAGAGTGTTCTTGATTTGGCCAACTGTTGTGAAGGGGTTTTTCTTCACCAGGAAAATAATTCTTCTGTCATCATCATTTTGGTGTCACTGAGCTCTCCGGTGCGTTCTTTCTTTTTAAGAATGTTCCAAACAGCTGATTTGGCCACACCTAATGTTTTTGCTATCTCTCTGATGGGTTTGTTTTGATTTTTCAACCTAATGATGGCTTGCTTCACTGATAGTGACAGCTCTTTGGATCTCATTTTGAGAGTCGACAGCAACTGATCCCAAATCCAAATGTCACACCTAGAATCAACTCCACACATTTACCTGCTTAATTGATAATGAAATAACGAGGGAATAGCCCACACCTGTCAATGAAATAGCTTTTGAGTTGATAGTCCCATTACTTTTGGCCCCTTAAAAAGTGGGAGGCACATATAGAAACCGTTGTAATTCCTACACCGTTCACCTGATTTAGATGTAATTACCCTCAAATTAAATCTGAAAGTCTGCAGTTAAAGCACATCTTGTTTGTTTCATTTCAAAGCCATTGTGGTGGTGAATAGAGGCCAAAATATGAAAATTCTGTCAATGTCCCAATATTTATGCACCTGACTGCATATATTGTGATAGGATCACTGGTAAAGTGGTCTGTGGCAGGTACATTTGTCCCAGATTCCTGGCTTATGTGTTTTAAACCCCCAGGAGAAAGTCTGCAGTGTAGCAGGCTTGAGTCTCGGCTTTTTGAAAAGCCGGTTTGGGACCTGGGGGTTGTGGGTGAGAGGAGAGGGAGGGCTCCACCCACGGCCACTCCAGGTTTTGGGCCTTGCAGCCTGGTAACAGGCTTGTTAGGGTTTCCACCTGAGAGTGGCCAATATAAGCCTAGTGTGTTTAGGGCTGAGTGTCTCACCTGGGAGAGCAGGCAGGGAGTTTGCTCAGAGACACTTGAAAAACCTAACCGTGAGTGTTGTGCTGTGCCTTTGTTGCTGGTGAGGGCATTAGGCCCTGCCAGGTTCTGGTAGTGAGGGAACCACCTGTAAAGTTAGAGCCTAGCCAGGGCTAGGATTTATGTTTATGGTTTCTTTTTGTTGTTTCTGTTTTGCACAATAAAGACTGGCGCCGACCAGCTTGTACTCGAATCCAGACTGGCGTACTGTTTCCCAGCTGCTGTGTGTGTAAGGAAAGAGACCTCTACCCAGGAGAGGGATCCCTAATCTGACTGTGTCACAATTTGGTGGAGAATGCGGGCATTCACACACACTGAAGTTGCAGCAAGAGGAAAACTTTCCATTTAAAAATTAAAGGGACAGACACCCAATTTGTGAGTGTGGAAATAACACTGTGTCCTTGGAGTCCCATAGAGGAGGCGTCAGCCCATGCTCAGGGAGGCAAGGTTCAGCTTCCAACCTACACCCCAGGACAAAATGGAGGAAATTATTAAGGCCTTGCTCCAAGCTACAGCAGCTCAGCAGGAGACTAACAAACTTCAACAGGTCTCAATCGAGGAAAACAGACAGGCCATAAAAGAGGTGTTACAGCACCTGGTCGCCCGGCCCAGAGATGTTACTACTGGTCCTCCCACCACCACTCACTCCATACGAGCCAGTCACTTCCTCCAAAAGATGACTTCGGGCGATGATGTGGAGGCCTATCTCACCGCATTTGAAAGAACGGCCGAAAGGGAGAGTTGGCCCAAGGAGCAGTGGGCAAGTCTGGTGGCACCTTTTCTGTCTGGGGAGCCACAAAAGGCCTATTACGACTTATGCCTGGCTGATGCCAAGGACTATAAAAAACTAAAACAGGAGATCCTAACTCGCTTGGGAGTCACCACCTTTGTTCGTGCCCAACGGGTCCACCGCTGGGAGTTCCATATGGACAAGCCTCCATCTGTCCTCAAAATGGCTACAGCCTGAGACGCTGACGGGACCACAGATCGTGGAAAGGGTCGTGATGGACCGGTACCTGCGATCGTTACCTGCGTCTCTGCGCAAGTGGGTGAGCCATGCAGACCCTAAGTCCGCAGACCAGTTGGTCGAGCTGGTGGAGAGGTATGTGGCGGCTAAGGAGCTGATTAGTATGCCCCACCGAGCCCCGATGGCGCACCGGCGAACTCCCACAGACACTGGTAAGACTGTTCCAGGGGAGAAGGGTGCTGGGCGGTGGAATGTACCTAAGACTGAGGGTGTAGAACCTGGAGACAGGCCTGCCAGGCCAGGAAGGTTCTTGCCCCATAAACGACTAGACATTAATATAACTCAGTGTTTCCGATGTGGTGGCTTCGGCCATATTGCCGCTAATTGTTCACTTACAACTGAACCTATGCAATGAGATACTGCTCATGTCTACCGCAGGGGGTCTTTCTTTGCACAGACAGCCTGTACGGCTGACCGGCAGGCTGAGACTGATAAGCACATGTGTGTACTCACTGTAGATGGCAACCGAGTAGAGGCACTGTTAGACTCTGGTAGCTTGGTGACACTTATAAAAGCTGAGCTGGTGAACCCCTTGAGGCGTAAGGGGAAAACTGTTGGTGTGACCTGCATACATGGGGATACTCGATATTATGTTACTGCCGAGGTGAACATCGAGACACCATGTGGCTCTGCTATAGTTTCTGTGGGTTTGGTGCATGGTCTGATGTATGATGCAATATTGGGGAGAGACTTTGCTCACTTCTGGAAGTTGTGGGAAGGCCTTTTTGTTCCAGAAGTGAACAACCCCGATCCATTTGAGAAGGTTGTCGATGTAGTGGAGGAGGGAGTTTCTTCTGAGTCAGAGTTATTCCCTTTTTCTACTATGATTGGCGAACTAGAGAATGCGGAGCGTGATGGTGGCCCGCCAACTGATGTGCCTCCCATTGAGGTGGGAAGTGTTGTTGGGCCAGTTGATCGTCTGCCTGATTTAGAGGTCAGAAGAGAGGTCTTTGCCGTGGAGCAGTTGAATGACCCTACTTTGGTAAAAGCCAGGGAGAATGTAAAAGTAGTTGATGGTAAACCCGTAGACCCTGATAGTCCTTTGTCCTATCCCCACATGGCAATGTGTCAGGATTTGTTATATAAGGTGACTAAGAAGCGGGAAGATGTTGTGGAACAACTAATAGTTCCCAAAGCCTACAGAAGAACAGTGTTGGATCTGGCCCATGGTCATATAACGGCAGGCCATCTAGGGGTAGAGAAAACCACTGAGCGAATAATGCAGAGGTTTTTCTGGCCCGGGCTTCATAAAGAGGTATCTGACTTTTGCGCATCCTGCCCTGAGTGTCAGTATCATGCTCCCAGGCCACATTTTAGGGGTCCACTAGTTCCATTGCCTATTATAGAGGTGCCGTTTGAAAGAATAGCAATGGATTTGGTTGGACCCTTAATGAAGTCTGCCAGGGGACACCAGTATATTCTGGTCATAATGGATTACGCTTCCAGGTACCCGGAAGCGATCCCGTTGCGCAATACGTCAACCAAGACCATTGCCAGAGAGCTAGTTCATGTCTTTAGCAGGCTGGGTATACCTAAGGAGATACTAACTGACCAGGGTACACCGTTTATGTCCAAAGTCATGAAAGAGTTATGCCGCCTGTTCAAAATCGAACAGTTAAGAACTTTGGTTTATCACCCCCAAACCGATGGGCTGGTCGAGAGGTTTAACAAGACGTTAAAACACATGCTTAGGAAAGTGGTCGACAAGGATGGTAGGGATTGGGATTACTTATTGCCGTATTTATTGTTGGCCATAAGGGAGGTTCCCCAGTCCTCCACCGGGTTTTCACCCTTCGACTTGTTGTATGGGAGACACCCAAGGGGGTTACTAGACATTGCCAAAGAGACATGGGAGGGGCAGTCTAGTCCTTACAAAACGGTGATTGAGCATGTTTCTCAAATGCAGGAGAGAATTGCTGCGGTAGTGCCGATAGTGAGAGAGTACCTGGAACAGGCTCAACAGGCACAGCAGAGGGTATACAACCGCAATGCTCGGTTACGCAGCTTTGCTCCTGGGGACAGAGTGTTAGTGTTGGTTCCCACTGTGGAAAATAAACTTTTGGCTAAATGGCAAGGGCCCTTTGAAATCTTAGAAAGAGTGGGACAGGTCAATTACAAAGTTTACCAGCCGGGGAAAAGAAAGCCGGAACAGATATACCATATTAATCTGTTAAAGCCCTGGAAAGATAGGACGGTACTGTCGGCCGTCCGAGCCCCTCCATTAAATCCAGGGCCCTTAGTTCCCGAAGTGACAGTGGCAAAAACCCTGTCGGCAATTCAACAACAAGAGGTCAAGGAGTTTCTGATCAGAAATAGGGTGCTGTTCTCTGACGTACCTGGGAAAACCTCGGTCATTAAACATGACATAATCACTGACCCAGGGGTTAAAGTTAATCTAAAGCCCTATAGGTTACCAGAAGCACAAAGAGAATCGGTGTCGAAAGAAATTAAAAATATGCTAGAGTTAGGGGTTATTGAAGAATCACATAGTGAATGGTCAAGTCCCATTGTGTTGATTCCAAAGCCCGACGGGAGTGTGCGTTTCTGCAATGACTTCCGAAAGTTGAACAGTGTTTCAAAATTCGATGCCTACCCGATGCCAAGAGTGGATGAACTGATTGAGAGACTAGGGATGGCAAGGTATTTAACTACTCTTGACCTAACCAAAGGGTATTGGCAAGTACCGTTAACCGAGAGCGCCAAACAAAAGACAGCTTTTTCAGTGCCAGAGGGCTTGTTTCAGTACAAGATGTTGCCCTTCGGGCTACATGGGGCACCTGCTACCTTCCAAAGAATGATGGACAGGATTCTAAGGCCCCATAGATGGTATGCGGCTGCTTATCTGGATGACGTGGTCATTCATAGTCCTGATTGCCAGTCTCACTTACCCAGGGTACAAGCAGTGTTGGACTCCATCTATAAGGCAGGTTTGACAGCCAACCCAAAAAAGTGTTGTCTAGGCATGGAGGAAGTAAAATATCTGGGATACACCATTGGCAGAGGCCTGATAAAGCCTCAGCTCAATAAGGTTGATGCCATATAAAACTGGCCACGGCCTCTGAATAAGAAGCAGGTGAGAGCCTTCTTGGGAATTACGGGGTACTACAGGAGGTTTATACCCAACTTTGCCACCATGGCAGTCCCACTGACTGACCTGACCAAAGGCAAACATAAAGTCATGGTAGAATGGAGTCCTGAGGCAGAAAAAGCTTTTCAGGAGTTGAAAGTAGCGTTGTGTTCCCAACCAGTCCTGATGACTCCTAATTTTGACAGGGAATTCATAGTACAAACCGATGCATCAGAAGTAGGTATAGGAGCGGTCCTGTCCCAGAACAAGGAGGGTGAGGAACACCCTATTTTCTATCTAAGCAGAAAGTTGAATGTACATGAGAGAAACTATGCCACAGTGGAGAAGGAGGCGTTGGCCATAAAGTGGGCGTTAGAGGCTCTCAGGTACTACTTGGTTGGAAGAAAGTTCAAATTGATCACTGACCATGCCCCTTTGAAGTGGATGTCCAAAAATAAGGACAGTAATGCGAGAATTACGAGATGGTTCTTGGCGTTACAAACTTTTAAATTTGCAGTGGAACACAGACCAGGAAGTCAGCTGGCCAATGCAGATGCGTTGTCATGCGTTCATTGTTAGGGGGCTTCAGTTGTTCCGCCCCACAGGTTGAAACAAAGGGGGGAGATATGTGATAGGATCACTGGTAAAGTGGTCTGTGGCAGGTACATTTGTCCCAGATTCCTGTTTTATGTGTTTTAAACCCCCAGGAGAAAGTCTGCAGTGTAGCAGGCTTGAGTCTCGGCTTTTTGAAAAGCCGGTTTGGGACCTGGGGGTTGTGGGTGAGAGGAGAGGGAGGGCTCCACCCACGGCCACTCCAGGTTTTGGGCCTTGCAGCCTGGTAACAGGCTTGTTAGGGTTTCCACCTGAGAGTGGCCAATATAAGCCTAGTGTGTTTAGGGCTGAGTGTCTCACCTGGGAGAGCAGGCAGGGAGTTTGCTCAGAGACACTTGAAAAACCTAACCGTGAGTGTTGTGCTGTGCCTTTGTTGCTGGTGAGGGCATTAGACCCTGCCAGGTTCTGGTAGTGAGGGAACCACCTGTAAAGTTAGAGCCCAGCCAGGGCTAGGATTTATGTTTATGGTTTCTTTTCGTTGTTTCTGTTTTGCACAATAAAGACTGGCGCCGACCAGCTTGTACTCGAATCCAGACTGGCGTACTGTTTCCCAGCTGCTGTGTGTGTAAGGAAGGAGACCTCTACCCAGGAGAGGGATCCCTAATCTGACTGTGTCACTCACAATATATATATATACATATATATATATATATATATATATACACACACACACACACACATATGTACATTCAGCCCGGCACTCTGGATAAATTTACTGGTAATCTCGAGGGTGTCCTCCTAGGATAATAAACAAATTCCTATACCAAGCTGAACAGCCCTTCAGGAAAAAAACAGGCGGCACTCCTCAGTAGTTGTAACAAAGTGATATATTGTCACAAATCACATAGGGTATGTTGATGTTTCAAGACCCATTGGTTGTTTCATCATGACATGTCCTGATGAAAAGACAGATGGGTTTTAAACCGTCAACAGCACCTACTTAGGAGGACCACCTGTTTTTTTCCTGAGGGGCTGTTCACCTCGGTATGGGAAGTTGTTGGGGGGCACCAGTCAAAATTTTGCCTAGGGCACCAAATGGGCTAGGGCCGACTCTGACCTCCCTGTTACCAACTGCTGTCACTCTCTCCCTGCTGTCAACCTCTCCCTGTCACCTATTGCTGTCACCCTTTCCCTGTCTGAAAAGATAAAGTGATTTTCTGCACTAGTCACTCTCTTATTCACCTTTCTTTGTAAGAGGTGTGTGGAGGATAATTATCTTTATATAATATAGGTTATAAGTTTTTATACCCTTTAATCGAATCCTAACAAAGTGTAGGAGTGCTACCACTACCCCTCCAATAATAGCTTCAATAAACAAAAAGTAGAAAAGAGAGGGGATTATTACTCAGTGCACTTGTCCTCCACTAACAGGCAAATGGTTACTACCAAATGATATTAATAGAAAATAAAATATAACTTTTATTATAAATCTATTTAAAATAATTAGCGAAATATTAAAATTGTGTAAACAAACAGCGCAAGTGTAGTTAAAATTTTCCCATAATGGAAAAAATGTGCCCTCACGTAACCAGCAAGTTATTGGTATTATAAATATTTAACTATTCATTAATTGAATGATTGTTTGTTCTTAGTTGTATAATTAAAGGTTATTAATACCTCCTTGTGAATGTGTTATTTGTGTCTATTTATACAGTGTCTTGAATTGCCTCAGATAATTTTGTGTGTATAACTGTTACTTAGTTGCCATTAATACAACACACTATATCTAAATCTGGATACATCATTCCTTGTTCATTATAGCGTAGCCAAATTCATGTGAAAGTTATATTGAATGGTATAGCAGATATTATTTGAAATTATATTGATATTTATAGTCATATCCCTATTATTCCATTGCCACATATAATTCAGTCACCTGCTCCTGTGTATGGATTAGGAGCATTAATGGTATCTATGTCGGTACTTTATATCATCAATCTGCTATAAGCCTAGCAGAAAGCATCTAGCCGTATAAGCTTATTATCTGCTATTGCGCAGAAGGCAATGCTCTATATTGATTTTTGCCACTATTTTGCAACACAACCTTCACAGGCAATACTCTGATACTTGAGTCAATTTAACAGTGGGTATATGATTTCATTTCATTTTACCTCAGTAGAGCTAGACACTTGTTTTGCTACTCATAACAATGTATACAAAAAAGCAGAACCAACCCATAATTGTCCACAACAGGAGATGGTTTGCCTTGCATACTTTAAAAAAAAATATATATATTATATACTGTATATACTGTGTATGTATGTGTTTGTGTGTGTGTAGTTTATATGTATAGGATCATGCTTGTGAAAGGTTTCTGACACCGAAAAGTTATTCCTAAAATGCTTACATCATTGTTTATACCAAGCAGCATAGTCACAGTGAAATTAAAAATGAAGTTTACCATTCCTTATTCAAATATGTGAGAAATATTTCTTTAATTTCAAATGAGTCTATTCTATTTCCCGGTAAGAGTCTGCTTTGGCATGAGTGACAGACACTTAACGTGGCTGAAGTAGAGACTGTTTTTTTCATGGACAACTTTAAGTGGTACTTTCGCCTGTCACATCAAAACTAAATGTTTCCGTGTTGACATCAGGAGGATAAACGACTAATGTCATCTACAAGGCAATATTATAAGACTTAGGTTAAAAAAGACTATCACTGTAAATTCAAAATTGCTTCAGTGCAAAGCCGGGGCGGGTTCCTAGTATATAATAAGATATGGAGCAATGGGTCCAGCAATGTAATACTAGCAAACTTCTCAAATAGTAAATCTATTAGTTTTACATTGAGCTTGACAAGAGGCCTAGAAGCTGTAATGCCCACTGTTATAGACCACCTGTGAGACTGTGAAAATCGTATGTTACAAGAAGATTCTTACACTATTATCTAGAGCAGTGATCATCCTGGGGTGGTGTAGGGCACTTGCAGGGGTACCATGGGATGGTGTCCCAGTCCCAAATTAAATGATTTGTGGTCAATGTGATAGTAAAAAACAGTGCTAGTCATTGGAATGGAACCGGTTCCTGGAATCACTGGATTGGGACCAGATTGCTGGAACACCATATGGGATCGGATTGCTGGAACACCTAAATGGGACCGGATTGCTGGTAAACGGGAATGGGACGGGATTGCTAGAACACGACAATGAGATCGGATTGCTGGAACACTGGAATGAGACCGGATTGCTGGACCCAGTAGTTCAGCAAGATAGTAACAGTACATGAAGTCTCTGGACAATGGGCCTGATTCAGCAGCGGATGCTAATGCAATCACAGTTGCGATTTCTCAAGGATTGCATTTTTGAAAATATGCTGATGCCTGCCAAAGCACAACGTGCATAAAGACACCCACTGCTGCCTTCTCATATCAGTCCAATGTCACTCTTCTGCATAAATATCGGTACCGACGCACATCAAGCAACTATGCAGCATGTACAACAAATCTGACCAGCTGCAAACACTGCAACTCTCCTCGCACGTAGGGAGCTTTCATGCTGCGAATGCAGTTGCAATGGCTAATTTATTCACACACATGGAATGGCGTTTAAATGCTCAGACAAGCCTGCATTCTCCTAACCACCCTCCCATTACCTCCCCCCAAACTCTGACCACATGACATTCACTTTGCGAATGATTCCTAAGTGCGAACGTAATCTCAAAGTGATCGCAACACATGCGCAGTGCGATCTATACACATGACCTATGGCAAATAATTGCCCGATCTGCATAAATTGCTGAATTGCTGCTGAATCAGGCCCAATGATAAGAATGTGCAGGAGCTCACTGGAAGGCACACAGCTAGGCTGTGGACAACATTGCACTGGCAAGTGCTGTGTACGTGGAGAATCCTCATATACCCGTGGCTTGTCAGAAATTGGCTGCATGCGTCATGTGACCGCATATTGGTCTCCTGTTGGTGAATAACAATCACTTGATCCAGACTGTCATGGCTGCGCCCAGCAGCCAGCACTGGATGGAATGCTGCATGTGGAAGCCAGGGAGACTGCAGGAGGTGAGAAGAAGCTGGAGCAGATTGTGCAGTTTGTGACAAACAGAAGTGCAACCATGTTCACAACCACATAACTGACCCTTCGGATGACATATAAGCACAATGGCTTAGTTTAATAATTTTTGCTGATTATGTCAATAAGAAACTTTTGATTGTGAACAAAAATGCTGAGACTCCAGGGTGCAGTGATTACAGATTGGGAACCACTGATCTAGAGTGATTTATCTATATTATAGGGCACCTAAATTATAGTGAGTTGGGCTAAAAATATTGTTCTGAATTTATCATGAGTACATAAATCTCATGCCGGACTGGTAAACTAACACTAGTTTGTCTTTTAAAACCTGCATAGATAAATTAGCAATGAATTGTAGCATTACATTGAGGGTGGCTAGATAAAGCATAATTGGTGCCCTGCCAGTGAAAGGTTCCATTGGTATGGCATTCTATAAAACTTGATAAAACATGGTAATCCTATACCATGTATGAAGTTGAGAAATAGGACCAGTAAAGAGGTACCGGTCCAGATGGGTTCATCTATTATGGTACTTTTGTATAATGTTACCCGAGTCCACTATTATATATGTTAACATTACAGGTATGCTTTTCAGCTAAGACTTTGGTCTTACCCTTGCTAATAATTTACAATGAATTACTAACTCGGAATCGGTATGAAATACAGACGGAGAAGATGCCAGTTGTTAGTACACTGACAGCGGCATCCCAATGGTTCACATCCCGACAAGGGAACGGTGAGTACTGTTCCCCTGTCCTATTTACTCCCCAACCCTCCTTTTTTGTACCCTCATACTAACCCTCCCTACCCCGCACCCTAACCCTCCCGGTAAGTGCCTAAACCTAACCCTCCCCCTTTGTGCATAACACTAACCCTCCCCACTTAGTTCCTAACCCTAACCTCCCCCCCCCGGTGGTGCCTAAACCTAACCCTCCCTGTCTGGAGCCTAACTCTAACTTACCCCCTCCCGCAGCCTATCCCTAAGTCCCACTGGGGTGGCTAAACCTAATCCCCACCCCCACGGCTGATACTTAAGGCCCTCATACACGGCATGAGGATCGGCACAACATAGGTGCTATATTGTGCCGTGTATGGGCACGATATCTTACCTGATATCGTGCTGCAAGCTCCCGCGGGATTGTAAATCGCATCCCCAGGTTTTCCTGCAGAACCATCTGATCTGGGATGCGATATACGATGTCATTCAGATGAAAGAGAAGGGAGCCGGCATATCGTGTGGTCTGCGGGGATCCGCAGTCGCCCTACACGGTGCATCGAACCGTGTATGTTTACGGTAACCTTGTCCCGGTCTCCTTGCGATCGGGATGCCAGCTGCCGGGATTCCGACGTTGGCATCCCCAGTCATGTCGGGATTCTGGCGCCTGTGTTCTCTCGGTGATCGGGATTCCGGTGCCAGGATTTTTGGCAGTCGGCAACTCGATCGTAGGGATATTAACCACATCCCTCTAATTTAACATGGCATAATTAATGGGTGGTTTTGTTTGTTTTTGTAGTAGTGATGATGTACTGTATTTTGTTGGAAACTATTATCTTGTATAATACAAATTCGGTTTATCTAAGGAGATATATTTTACTTATCATGATTACCATTTTTGCTTAGTAAATTTATTGAGACTATTATAATCATTGTTTTAGTATCATGTAGGGCAGGAAGGAAACATCAACACATCAAATACAAGTAGGTTATATAGCTACTGAATCATGAAGGACAGTATATGCACTTAGTGTACAATTGTGCTAAATGAAGCAGGTTGTGGCAGTCCTCTCACCTTTTTCTGTAACTTGTCCCAGCAAGGCATATACTTCGATTCAGGCCACCTATTTTTTTACTTGGTTCAGAAATAACATAAGCCCAAAAGTGTTCTATACCTTAAAAAATATCTGTATACTGCATGTAGAACGGGGAGACAAGCAGTAATGTGCAGTCAGGCGAAGTAAAGACATTCCTGTCATAGTTAGGTATAATCCAGAGCAGTGGCGTAACAAGGGTATTTGGAGCTTAGGGCAAGTTGAGAAATGGAGCCCCCCCCCTCTATGAATGTGCGCCGAAAAATGGGCATGGTCAAATACCACGAGGGGCGTGGCTGTGGCAAAATGGGCGTGTCAACATGACACACACCCCTTTCTCGTCACTCTGGGAGCATTACTTTCCATTCCATATGCACCTTAATGCCCCCAGTAATACTGCCCCTCTTGCAATGCCCACTGCAGTAATGTCCCTTATGCAATGTCCCCAGTAGCAGTGCCCCATGTAGTAGAGCCCTTTATACAGTGCCCCCATTAGTGCACCCTTATACTGTGCCCCCCTATGCAGTGCCTCTTATATAGTCCACCCTATGCAGGTCCCCCAGTGGTGGTCCCCCTTATGCAGGCCCCTAGTAGTGCCCCTTATACAGTACACCCAGTATGCAATGCCCCCAGTAGTGGTCTCTCTTATGCAGGCCCCTAGTAGTGCCCCTTATACAGTGCCCCAGTAGTGGTCCCCCTTATGCAGGCCCCCAGTAGTGATCCTCCTATGCAGTGCCCCTTATACAATGCCCCCCCATAGCGGTCCTCCCTATTCAGTGCCCCCAGTAGTGATACAGTGCCAGCAGTGCCCCTTAAATAACACACACAGACATACATACACACACACACACAAAACACTGACTTACCTTACCTGAATCTCCACTCCTGCCGCGACCGCCGCTGTCTGCCTTTCCATCCTCCCGCTCGGTCCCGCTTGGTACTATGGGAGAGACGTCATTACGTCTCTCCCATCACCCAATGCAGGAGCCGGAAGGCGGAGCTCATGAGTGAGCTCCAGTCCGGCTCTGGCAGTTGGCGCAGCAGCCAATGAGAGTCTGCCTGACTCTCATTGGCTACTGAAACACACACATTGCCGCCGGGTAGTACGAGTGTACTACCCAACACCGGCGGCAATGTGTGTAACTGTGTAGTGCGGACCACAACAACTGCAGTCCGCACTACACTGACTGACTAGGGCGGACCTCCAGGACCTGTAATGTGGCAAGCGGCACCACCCCCGTACCGCCGGTCCCACGGCACCCAGGGCAAGAGCCACTGCGGTCCTGCCCTAGTTACGCCACTGTTCCAGAGTTTTGACTACAAAATGTATTAGAAAAATTTAAAGAAAATATTATAAATATCTTCTTTGTATTATTCTAAGAATTTTTATCATCAAAACTTGAGTAAAAAGTGTATGGCAGGTGAGGCACTGCCTCCCCTGTCTACCTGTTCAGCACAAACCTGATCAAAACACGCCAAAATCAGCACTATATACTGCAGCACCTTTGTATAATGCCCACATGAATACTTGGGTTCATATATGTATCTGTAAATCTACCAGCCAATGCCTCCCCAGCCATTTACCTCACCGCCTGTCACTAGAGACAAGTTACCTAAAGACATGAGGGGATTACTAGAGCGCCTACAGTAGGTTTAGCACTATACATATAATTTATGATTTTTGAGCTCTAAAACCTCTTTGACTTTGATCTGATGTGTCATTCATAAATTCTTCCTTATAGCATCTATCCCAATATTACAACATATTCAATCATTTGGTGTTAATCCTTATTTCTATTTGGATTGATAATGATATACTTGAATTTAGGGAACACTTTCACTAGTTTTTGTGGTTAGAGTTGACTTTATACCTTTGATATATCTTTGTGACAATCATTGTGTCAGAATACACTTTGCTTTTAATAGTGTCTTTTTTTGTATTTTTTCTTTGTATGGGATATTTTGCTTGACATTGCTGGTAAAGATTGACAGATTTCTATATTTTATATTTACACTATGTTAGTGCTTTCAACATAAGCGTTTGTGTGTACAAGTATCAACTTTTTTACTGTACCAGTTAGTTAAACTGAACAGTGAACAAAGCTGTGTAACGAAAATATGACAAAATAGTGATGAATAAATTAAAGGGCATACATTTCTGTATGACACAATCCACAGACTACAATTCATTTCTGGCACTCAAAAAAGAACAGTAACAGTAATGCAACAGACTGGTTTCTAAAGTCCTAGCTTTCCAAGTACAGAGCAAAACCCCAACCCTGCTGATTAAATAGATGACAGCATTTACAGGAAGGCTTGTAGAAAATGTACTGAGATAACCTCAATGTTTTATATTTCTACCTCAAAACATGAAAATGACAGGTCAATCCTAACACGCCTTTATTATAATGAAGGTGTAAAATAGGCATTTAACAAGGAATGTGTTTGGCAAGTGATCAAAATGAAACTAAATGTAAACTGAAAATATATTTCTTAATTGTTATTGTCATTATTATTATTATTTATGTTATAAAAAGCATAACTAACAGAACATAACAAAACATTTCACTATGCTCATGTATTTTCAGGGAATCAGTATGAATGGCCGCCGGCACTATGGCCGGCGGTTCAAATCCCAATGCCGGCAGACCGGCAGCAATGAAAATCCAGACAGGGGATTTAGGTAAGTATAACTAACCCTACCCCCCATAACCCTAACCCTCCCATAGGGGTGCCTAACCCTAACCCACCCTCCTAGTGCCTAACCCTAACCCCCCCTAAGTGCCTAAACCTAAACCTAAGTCTCCTGGGGGGGTGCCTAACGCTAACCTCCCCCCTTCTCGTAGCCTAAACCTAACCCTCCCAGGGGGGTGCCTAAACCTAAGTCCTCCCCGGGAGCCCCTAATCTAACACTCCCCCCCGCAGCTGTCCACGCCCGACGCCCGGCTTACCTTCATTCGGTATGCCGGGTGTCTGGCTCCTGGTGTAGGTATAGGCTTGTAGGATTTCGGCACCTGTCATTAGTAAACTGCCGGGATTTGACAGTCAGGAAGCCGGTGGTTGGCATTTCGACCATCGGCTTCCTGACTGCATCCCATCTTTAGGATGTCTTTCTCTATAAGCCCATGCTGTATTCCTTTGTTTTATCCTCAGGGGGAGATGTATTATAGCGACACGGATTGTGCTGCTATAGTTCTTCCTGCTTCGCCTCTTGACGAGATGTATGAAAATCTTGTATGCCGGAGTGGGGGAGTGAAAACTCCCCCTTCCGGTGATCCTGACACAGCCAACAGCGCAGCAGCCTAGTACTGATGCGTTGTGTCTTACCTCCTGGCTGGCTCCACTGGGCATGCGTCGCAAGAACTCACATGCAGCTCGGAGCCCAGCAGCCGCCGCAGCCAGTGCTGTCCTTGCTCTGGTGGGATAATGATAGCTGCAGCTGTTGAGATCAATAGCTGCAGCTGTCGGAATGTTTGCACATCAGTGCCCTATCGTAGGAGCACTGATAATGACGGGGGATGCTTGCACACACTTCACCAGCATTACTACATGGAGGAGAAGGAGTATCAGCAGACATAACATGCGCTGATACCACTAAACCCCCATAACGCCACTTCACATCTACTTCTCAGTGCTAAATGTAAGTGATTTTAGAATAGTTGGCAGTTAGATTTAACCTTTAGCCAAATCATTGTCCTGTAATGTTCACATCTACAGCATCGTGTACTGTATACCAGATTCTTGCCAAGCAAAATGTTAGAACTAAACTAATGGGTAGCCAAAAATTAATTATTCACTTTATCTGTACGTATTTTACTTGTCTTACATATGGTAAACAGATGTATCACACTATAGTATTTTATTTCTCTTTTGTCATCTACATATGACCTATAAATTATGATCCCTGAAATCTCTTCACAGATCACTGTGATGGTTGACTAGCTTGTATAATACCAGATTAGCCCATCTTGTCTTAATATTTGGTATATGCTCATTGCTCCCTCTAACCTTCTCTGCTCATCCTCCAATTGTTGTATTGACTCCTTGCTGATTATCTTCTCCAACTCCCACATCCAAAACTTCTTCCCATGCTGCTCCCCCCCTACTCTGTAACTCAGTTCCCTGCCCTATGAGAATGCTTGCATGGATTTAAATGTATCCTTACAATGCACATGCTCATTAAAGCCTTCCCATCCTCCTCACACTCTTAATTTATGCCCCCAATCTGCCTCCCAGTTTTACCCCCACCCCCATTCCCTGAACCTCTACGAGCAGGGCCCCTCATCCTGTTAGTTCTCACCGTATGCTATCTTTGTCTCCAGTACACTCCCACTTACAGTCAGTGACACTAATCCTTTCTGTCTGAGGGCACTGGTTCTTTGAGTGCGCTATTAATAACTGTCAATCATTTGGTTGTATAATTCATTATATCACTGATTTTTGTGTTGTTTATTTATACCATTATAATTCTCCCTGTACGGTGAGCCTCACATGTTCCTATGACAGGAAGTGTTTGCACTGGGCATGTGTTTCACAGCATTCCAATTGAATTCTTGTTCTCTCACCAGCCTCATCATACAGCAAGCTGCCCAGAGCACCTTCTGAGCTCAACAAATGGACTTATCTCTGCTCATAACCACAAACAAACTTAGGAACAGTGGACTAGGGTAAAGCAGACTCATCTTTTAAATGGAATATATACATAAAGTGAAGTAAATATGCTGGACCAGCATATATGCATTAGGGGTGAGCGGGTTCGGATTTCTGAAATCCGAACCCCCCCGAGCCCCCCCGATCCGAGGCAGATCCGAGTCAGGCTCGACTTTTCCCGCCTGACTCGGATTCTGAAATCGAGGCAAAACGTCATCATCCCGCCTTCCGAGTCTCGCGGGTTTTGGATCCTATAAAAGGTACCCGTGTCGGCGCCATTTTCTCACTCGGCTGTGGACAGTGAAGAGGGAGGGTGGGAGTTAGGGCTGGCTGGGCTGTGTAGTGTAGTGTAGTGCAGAGTAGTGTTGTGCTGTGTTGTGCTGCGCTGTGCTGCTGTTGTCCATAGGGGCTGTGTCCACTACTTCAAAGTCCATAGGGGCTGGCTGTGTTGTGCTGTGCTGCTGTTGTCCATAGGGGCTGTGTCCACTACTTCAAAGTCCATAGGGGCTGGCTGGACTGTGTTGTGCAGTCAGTTGTCCATAGGGGCTGTGTCCACTCCAAAGTCCTGTGCAGTGTCCCAGTCCTAAAGGGGTGCTGTAGTGTTGTCCAGGGAGTGCTCTGTCCGTCAGGGGTGCTCCCCCAAAGTGCTAAAAAAAAAAATGTTTTCTGTGTTTGTGAATTGTGTGTGCAGTAGCCGCACGTGCATCAACAAAGTAGTGCCAAGCGTGTGCCTGTGTCATAAGTAAAGGGCCGGCTGGCTTGACCATTAAAGGGTGCTGTAACCCCCAAAGTACACTCCAAACCAAATAACAAAATATTTTTTCTGTGTTTGTGAATTGTGTGCGCAGTAGCCGCACGTGCATCAACAAAGTAGTGCCAAGCGTGCGCCTGTGTCATAAGTAAAGGGCCGGCTGGCTTGACCGTTAAAGGGTGCTGTAACCCCCAAAGTACACTCCAGTCCAAACCAAATAAAAAAATATTTTCTGTGTTTGTGAATTGTGTGCGCAGTAGCCGCACGTGCATCAACAAAGTAGTGCCAAGCGTGCGCCTGTGTCATAAGTAAAGGGCCGGCTGGCTTGACCGTTAAAGGGTGCTATAACCCCCAAAGTACACTCCAAACCAAATAACAAAATATTTTCTGTATTTGTGAATTGTGTGCGCAGTAGCCGCACGTGCATCAACAAAGTAGTGCCAAGCGTGCGCCTGTGTCATAAGTAAAGGGCCGGCTGGCTTGACCGTTAAAGGGTGCTGTAACCCCCAAAGTACACTCCAAACCAAATAACAAAATATTTTTTCTGTGTTTGTGAATTGTGTGCGCAGTAGCCGCACGTGCATCAACAAAGTAGTGCCAAGCGTGCGCCTGTGTCATAAGTAAAGGGCCGGCTGGCTTGACCGTTAAAGGGTGCTGTAACCCCCAAAGTACACTCCAGTCCAAACCAAATAAAAAAATATTTTCTGTGTTTGTGAATTGTGTGCGCAGTAGCCGCACGTGCATCAACAAAGTAGTGCCAAGCGTGCGCCTGTGTCATAAGTAAAGGGCCGGCTGGCTTGACCGTTAAAGGGTGCTGTAACCCCCAAAGTACACTCCAGTCCAAACCAAATAAAAAAATATTTTCTGTGTTTGTGAATTGTGTGCGCAGTAGCCGCACGTGCATCAACAAAGTAGTGCCAAGCGTGCGCCTGTGTCATAAGTAAAGGGCCGGCTGGCTTGACCGTTAAAGGGTGCTGTAACCCCCAAAGTACACTCCAAACCAAATAAAAAAATATTTTCTGTGTTTGTGAATTGTGTGCGCAGTAGCCGCACGTGCATCAACAAAGTAGTGCCAAGCGTGCGCCTGTATCATAAGTAAAGGGCCGACTGGCTTGACCGTTAAAGGGTGCTGTAACCCCCAAAGTACACTCCAGTCCAAACCAAATAAAAAAATATTTACTGTGTTTGTGAATTGTGTGCGCAGTAGCCGCACGTGCATCAACAAAGTAGTGCCAAGCGTGCGCCTGTGTCATAAGTAAAGGGCCGGCTGGCTTGACCGTTAAAGGGTGCTGTAACCCCCAAAGTACACTCCAAACCAAATAAAAAAATATTTTCTGTGTTTGTGAATTGTGTGCACAGCAGCCGCACGTGCATCAACAATGTAGTGCCAAGCGTGCGCCTGTGTCATAAGTAAAGGGCCGGCTGGCTTGACCGTTAAAGGGTGCTGTAACCCCCAAAGTACACTCCAAACCAAATAAAAAAATATTTTCTGTGTTTGTGAATTGTGTGCGCAGTAGCCGCACGTGCATCAACAAAGGAGCAGCGCCAAGCGTGCGCCTGTTTCCCATAAGTAAAGGGCCGGCTGGCCCATTTCTTAAAGGGTGGTGTAACCCACAAAGTGCACTACTCTCCAGCAAAAATAAAAAAATATTTTCTGTGTTTGCGTGCGCCTTAGCCGCACGTATATATCAAATCGATATAACATAAATGGAGGACCAAACTTTCTCCGATAAAAATAAAATAGAGAAAGATCAAGAACCACTTCCTCCTAGTGCTGAAGCTGCTCCCACTAGTCATGACATAGACGATAACATGCCATCAACGTCGTCTGCCAAGGCCGATGCCCAATGTCATAGTAGAAGCCACATACAATCCCAAATGACAAAGTTCAGGAAAATGACCTTAAAAAAAACATTTAAATCATCTGAAGAGAAACGTAAACTTGCCAATATGCCATTTATGACACGGAGTGGCAAGGAACGGCTAAGGTCTTTCCCTATGACTAGTGTGTGTCATACTAGTATGACTAGTATGTTCATGACTAGAGATTCAGCTTCACATGACGATGGAAGCCCTCCTCCTACTAAAAAAATCAAACGAGTTAAGCTGGCAAAAGCACAGCAAAGAACTGTGCGTTCTAAGAAGATATCACAAATCCCCAAGGAGAGTCCAAGTGTGGTGGTGGTTGCGATGCCTGACCTTCCCAGCACTGGACGGGAAGAGGTTGCTCTTTCCACCATTTGCACGCCCCCTGCAAGTGCTGAAAGGAGCACCCACAGTCCACTTGCTGATATGCAAATTGAAGATGTCATTGTTGAAGTACAACAGGATGAGGATACTGGTGTAGCTGGCGCTGAGGAGGAAGTTGGCGAGGAGGATTCTGATGGTGATGTGGTTTGTTTAAATCAGGCTCGGGGGGAGACAGTTGTTGTCTGTGGGATGAAAAAGCCCATCACGGTCATGCCTGGGCAGAAGACCAAACAATCCACTTCTTTGGTCTGGCAATATTTCTATCCAAATCCGGACAACAACTGTCTTGCCATATGTACCATATGTAAACGTGGAATAAGTAGGGGTAGGGACGTTAACCACCTAGGAACATCCTCCCTTATACGGCACCTACAGCGCGTTCATAATAAGTTACTGTCAAGTTCAGAAACTTTGGCTAAGACCGTAAGCAGTCCAGGGACACCTAAATCCCATTGTCCTGATGTATCCAAGTGCCTGCAAACCACACCGTCAACTCCCTCCTCGTCAATTTCCTCCTTAGTCAGGATAGGAAGTAGTCCTGCAGGCCATGTCACTGGCATGACTGACTCTCCTATCCGGGATTCCTCCGGAGGATCCTGCATTGCTATGCCTCCTGCTGCCGCTGCTGCTGTTGCTGCTGCTGGGAGTCATTCATCATCCCAGAGAGGAAGTAGGAACACCACTACTTTTACTAAACAATTGACCCTCCAACAGTCCTTTAAGTACGACAGCAGTCATCCTGAAGCAAAACGTATAACTGAGGCCTTGACTGCTATGTTGGTGTTAGATGTGCATCCAGTATCCGCCATTAGTGCAGTGGGATTTAGACAATTGATGGAGGTAGTGTGTCCCCGGTTCCAAATCCCGTCTAGATTCCACTTCACTAGGCAGGCGATACCGAAACTGTACAGAAACGTCAACAAAAGTGTCTTCAGTGTCCTGAAAAATGCCGTTGTACCCAATGTCCACTTAACCACGGACATGTGGACAAGTGGAACAGGGCAGACTAAGGACTATATGACTGTGACAGCCCACTGGGTAGATGTATCACCTTACGCAGCAACAGCAGCAGCGTCACCAGTAACAGCATCTCAGAAACGCCAGCTCGTTCCAAGGCAGGCTTCGCTGTGTATCACCGGTTTCAGTAAGAGGCACACCGCCGACAACCTCTTAGAGAAACTGAGGGAAATCATCGCCCAGTGGCTTACCCCACTTAGACTCTCCTGGGGATTTGTGATATCTGACAACGCCACCAATATTGTGCGGGCATTACATCTGGGCAAATTCCAGCACGTCCCATGTTTTGCTCACACAATAAACTTGGTGGTGCAGAATTTTCTGAAAAGCGACAGGGACGTGCAGGAGACGCTTTGGGTGGCCCGAAAAATTTCTGCCCACTTTCGCCATTCAGCGACTGCGTGCCGAAGACTGGAGCACCAGCAAACACTCTTGAACCTGCCCTGCCATCATCTGAAGCAAGAGGTTGTGACGCGGTGGAACTCAACCCTCTATATGCTTCAGAGGATGGAGGAGCAGCAAAAGGCCATTCAAGCCTATACATCCACCTATGACATAGGCAAAGGAGGGGGTATGCACCTGACTCAAGCACAGTGGAGAATGATTTCCGTATTGTGCAAGGTTCTCCAGCCCTTCGAACTTGCCACACGTGAAGTCAGTTTAGACACTGCCAGCTTGAGTCAGGTCATTCCCCTCATCAGGCTTTTGCAGAAGCAGCTGGAGAAAGTGAAGGAGGAGCTAAGATAGAGCGATTCCGCTCAGCATGTGGGACTTGTGGATGAAGCCCTTCTTTCGCTTTGCCAGGATTCCAGGGTGGTCAATCTGTTGAAATCAGACCACTACATTTTGGCCACCGTGCTCGATCCTAGGTTTAAAGCCTATGTGGTGTCTCTCTTTCTGGCCGACACAAGCCTGCAGAGGTGCAAAGATCTGCTGGTGAAAATACTGTCAGCTGAAGCGGAACGTGACACGTCAACAGCTCCTTCTTCATTTTCTCCCGCAACTGGGGCTGCCAGGAAAAAACTTAGGTATCCTAAGCAACTCGCTGGCGGTGATGCAGGGCAGGCAGGACCAAGTTTGGACATCTGGTCCGGACTGAAGGACCTGGCAACAATTTCTGACATGTCTACTGTCACTGCATATGATACTGTCACCATTGACAGAATGGTGGAGGATTACATTGGTGACAGCATCCAAGTAGGCATATCAGACAGTCCGTACCTGTACTGGCAAGAAAAAGAGGCAATTTGGAGGCCCCTGTACAAACTGGCTCTATTTTACCTGAGTTGCCCCCCCTCCAGTGTGTACTCTGAAAGAGTGTTTAGTGCAGCCGGGAACCTTGTCAGCGAAAGGCGTAGGAGGTTGCTTCCACAAAATGTGGAGAAGATGATTTTCATAAAAATGAATTATCAACTCTTCCAGGGAGACCAGCCTCCAGAACGTACAGAGGGACCTGTGGTGGTGGATTCCAGCGGGGACGAGTTAATACTCTGTGAGGATGAGGATGTACACAACATTGAAGAGGGTGAGGAATCGGTGGATGAGGATGAGGACGACATCTTGCCTCCGTAGAGCCAGTTTGTGCAGGGACAGATTAATTGCCAGCTTGTTTTGTGGGGGCCCAAACGAACCAATCATTTCAGCCACAGTCGTGTGGCAGACCCTGGCGCTGAAATGATTGGTTTGTTAAAGTGTGCATGTCCTGTTTATACAACATAAGGGTGAGTGGGAGGGCCCAAGGACAATTCCATCTTGCACCTCTTTCTTTTCTCTTGAATTATGTACTGTTTGGGGCCTAGTTTTTCAAACTGCCATCCTGTCTGCCACTGCAGTGTCACTCCTAGATGGGCCACGTGTTTGTGCCGCCCACTCGTGTCGCTTAGCATAGTCATCCATCTACCTCGGTGCAACCTTTTGGACATAAAAACACTATTGTGAGGTGTGAGGTGTTCAGAATAGACTGGAAATGAGTGGAAATTAAGGTTTTTGAGGTTAATAATAGCATAGGAGCAGAAAAATCAACACATTCTGTGATTTTAGCTGTTTTTATGCTTTTTTAAAAAAAAATACAGATCCAAAACACAAAACCCAGAACCCAAAACACCGAAGGGTGGTTTTGGCAAAACCAATCCAGATCCAAAACACGAAGAAAGATCCAGATCCAAAACCAAAACACAAAACACGAAAAGTGGCCGGTGCACACCCCTAATATGCATCTGCATACCATATTAAATGTCAGAACACACAAATCTGGATGGTTGCTTATGCCTGTGGACAACTTTCTCAGCATGCACAGATTAAATTAATTTGTTTTACAGTGGTCAGTAAAATATAGAGTTTCTTATTGCTTTGCACTTACCGCCTGTCATAAATAACTCACACAATGTTAAAATTTGGCAGTGTTTAGCCCCCCCGTGGACTATTTTGCTAATATGTCAATGGGACATTTAGGCTGTGCTGTGTCATTTAAGGGGACAGAAATATTTAATCAATATCTCTTGGATCTCTGTGAATAAACAGTTATTTGGAAAGATAGCAGCTTGTGTATATACATGTTCATTCCTGAAGACATCATTGCATTAAGGACAGAAAATAGTTATAAAAACCAAATTGTTCATATGAAAATGATGACAATCTGTTGAATCCAATTAACTCCAAAAAACAGGACAGTAATACAACGTAAAAGATTAGTTAGTAAAAACAAAATGAGACCAGATGGCTGGAAATGGAGCCTCTCCATATTTTTCCAACTTCTGTTAATTTATTTCTGCTACAGAATTAATTATATTCTTTTCTCTTTTTCTGTTCTTGATAATCAGAGACAAATTAAAGTGAATATAACCACTAATAAAATATTTTCAATTAGCCATTGACATGTACCTACAGCAGTAACCAAGCGGACTGTTGGTTGTTCAGGAGAGGATGAAGGGTAGTGAGAACATTAGCCTCAGTCAAAGAAGTGGAAATGGTACACACTGTGCAGTATATATGTGTATATATATATATATATATATATATATATGCAGTACCAGTCAAAAGTTTGGACACACCTTCTCATTCAATGGTTTTTGTTTGTTTCAATTATTTTCAACATAGTAGATTAATACTGAAGACATCAAAAATATGTAAGAACACACATGTAATTGTGTTGTAAACAGAAAAGTGTTATACAAATTAAAATGTTTTATATTTTAGATTCCTCAAAGTAGCCCCCTTTTGCTTTGATGACAGCTTTGCACACTCTTGGCATTCTCTCAAACAGCTTCATGAGATAGTCTCCCCAGAATGGTTTTGAATTAACAGGTGTGCCTTGTCAAGAGTCAATCTGTGGAATTACTTGCCTTCTTAATGTGTTTGAGACCATCATTTGTGTTGTGCAGAGGTAGGGTTAGTACACAGTGGACACCACTATTTTACTACTGTAATCTATATTATGGCACCAACCACTGAACTCAGTAAAGAGAAATGACAGTCCATCATTACTTTAAGACATGAAGGTCAGTCGATATGGACAATTTCAAGAACTTTGAATGTATCCTCAAGTGCAGTTGCAAAACCCATCAAACTCTATGATGAAACTGGCTCTCATGAGGACCGCCCCAGGGAAAGGAAGGTCAAGAGTTACCTCTGCTGCAGAGGATAAGTTCATTAGAGTTACCAGCCTCAGAAACCGCTACTAAACAGCACCTCAGATTAGAGACCACATAAAGAGCCTCATTCAGAGGTGGTCGGAGGATGCAAGCGGTCGCTCCGAAACTGGGCGGCCACTTGCATCCTGACCGCCCGCCTCTGTTGCGGTCGCTAGGCTGTAGGTTAACACCCACAGCTCTAACGACCGCTCCGGTGATGGTCGCGATGGTCAGAGACCATCGCGACCATCGGGGCTTACGACGAGACCCTAGGGTAGGATCTCCCTTGTCGTAAGCCCCGGAGAGCTTCTGGCTCTGTCTGAGCCGGAAGCTCTCCACTGACATCACTAGTGATGTCAGTGGGGCCGCCCCCAAACGGTAGGCGTTCCCATGGGAACGCCTCCGTTTGGGCTGCCACCCCCCCGGCCCGCCTTCCAAATGGGGCGAGCTGTCAATCAACATCGACAGCTCGCCCCCTTTGGATCGAGACCCGCTACGACCGGCGCTGTCGGTCGTAGCGGGTCTCACGCATGCGCACGACGGCTCCGGCACCGTCGTGCACATGCTCTGTGGGGGGCCATCGTCCCGGTCTCAGCGCATCGGCGCTAACGACCGGGTCTGAATGACCCCCAAAGTCTTCTCAGAATTCAAGTAGCAGACAAATCTCAACATCAACTGTTCAGAGGAGACTGCGTGAATCAGGCCTTCATGGTCGTATTGCTGCGAAGAAGCCACTACTGAGGATGAACAACAAGAGGAAGAAAATTGTTTGGGCCAAGAAACACAAGTAATGGACATTAAACGAGTGGAAATCCTGTACTTTGTCTGATGAGTCCAAATTTGAGATTTTTGGTTCCAACCGCTGTGTCTATGTGAGACGCAGAGAAGGTGAGCAGATGGTTTCTGCATGTGTGCTTCCCACTGTGAAGCATGGAGGAGGAGTGATGGTGTGGGGATGCTTTGCTGGTGACACTGTTGGTGATTTATTCAAAATTCAAGGCACACTTAACCAGCATGGCTACCACAGCATTCTGCAGTGCCATGCCATCCCATCTGGTTTGCACTTACTGGGACCATCATTTGTTTTTCAACAAGACAATGACCCCAAACACACCTCCAGGCTATGTAAGGGCTACTTGACCAAGAAGGAAAGTGATGGAGTGCTGCGTCAGATGACCTGGCCTCCACAATCACCTGACCTAAACCCAATTGAGCTGGTTTGGGATGAGTTGGACCGCAGAGTGAAGGAAAAGCAGCCAACAAGTGCTCAGCACCTATGGGAACTCCTGCAAGACTGTTGGAAAACCATTCCAGAAGACTACCTCATGAAGCTGATTGAGAGAATGCCAAGAGTGTGCAAAGCTGTCATCCAAGCAAAAGGGGGCTACTTTGAGGAATCTAAAATATAAAACATATTTTGATTTGTTTAACACTTCTTTGTTCACAACACAATTCCATATGTGTTCTTTCATAGTTTTGATGTCTTCAGTATTAATCTACTATGTTGAAAATAATTTAAATAAACAAAAACCATTGAATGAGAAGGTGTGTCCAAACTTTTGACTGGTATTAATTATATATATATATATATATATATATATCTGTACAAATAGTCCGGCACTCTAATAAATCCACCATCAAAACGATGCTCAGGTGCCTCCTAATGAAGGAAAATATATTGTATAATGAAGTGGCACTCTGAGACTGAAAGCAGGTAACGAATGTTGTTTATTCCAAGAGCTGGAAAAGCGACCAACGTTTCGGGGCCACACCGCCCCTTTGTCAAGGTGAGTAGTACGTATACTATACTGTATATATATATATATACATATATATATATATGCACAAAATCAGCGGCACTTGGAGAATAAAAAATATTCATTTAATGTGTACAAAACACATATCACCATCACTGTGACGGTGATATGTGTTTTGTACACATTAAATGAATATTTTTCGCTGATTTTGTGCATGTATCTCTCTACTACGGAGGGCACTGGAGCACCGATCCATCAGGATAGCAGAGTGCCGGTCTGTCGGATGTGTATACATATATGTATATATATATATATATTGACAGGAGTACTGAAATAGTGTTTGAGGGCAGGTATATTTGTCCCAGGTGTCTGACCTACATATTTAAACAACTACAAACCTTTTCCTTGTTTTTTTTTTTTAAAGAGCTTGATAAGAGCTTTTGGGCTTTGGTAAAGCTGATTAAGGGTTCCTGGGAATATGGATTGTGGGTGAGGGCGCACACCATCCATTAGGCCCAAAGGGCCAATATCCTAAAGCCCCGTACACACTACAGTAGATGAGGTGTGGGAATGGGATTGAAATGCCGGTGGCTGTTTAGCCGCCGATTCAAATCCCAACAGCAGCTGCCCGACAGGATGAAGATCCAAACAGAGGCAGGTAAGTACCCTAACCTCCCCTGTCCCCCCCCTAAACTTTAGTGGTGCCTAACCCTAACCTTAGTGGTGCCTAACACCACTAAGTGGTCCCTTAGTGGTGCCTAACCCTAACCTCCCCCCGGGGGTGCCTAACTCTAACACCCCCTTACCACTCCCTAAATCTAACCCTCCCGGGTGGGTGCCTAGCCCTAACCTCTCCCTGGGGGTGCCTAACTGTTAGGTCTGCCACTATTTCAGTACATAAAGATAGATTACTTTTTCCAAAGTTCCTTTGTAGTCATTGGAGGAGCTATCCTGCTTGCTGGCATTCTTCACATACAGGGAATAGAGAGTTAAAGTGATCATCTGTTTCCAAGGTGTTGTCAGGTTGTGGGATTCCTAGATTGCTCATTATTTCAAACCTGATTCTATTTGGGTCACATGCTCTGAACTTCCTATGGATCACAGATCTCTAGTATAAAGCCTGTTACTAACTGTGTCTCAGTGTCTGTACAACGTTACTTTCAGATCTTTCTTGGACTCCTGCCAGATCCCTGCTGTGCCTGTGGGTTGCTGTGGACTTTGCATATCTCCGCTCATGTTCCAGCTAAACTTCTGATGCCAGTTACCAGCCGCACTACAGAACTCAGCATAGCCATTGCCTAAGTATTGCTTTTTGCTCCACTGCCATGGTTTCACATTTTGCTGCACTATTTACTTTGCCTGTTGCCTCTCACTCCTGTGGACATCGAAACCATCTTCGTTACAGTTGTCAACTGCACCGTTACAGTTATCATCACTGCATCGCGAGGCTCAACCCCGTTCTGGATTCTAGTCACACCGCAGGGCTCAACCCTGTTCTGGAACCACACAGCTTCACAGGGCTCAACCCTGCCTCAACTTTCATTGCATCGCGGGGCTCAACCCCGCTCCGGATTCTAGTTACACCACAGGGCTCAACCCTGTTCCGGAACCACCCCGCTTAACCCTGCTTCAACCTCATCGCATCACAGGGCTCAACCCTACTCTGACCTTATCGCATTACAGGGCTCAACCCTGCTCTGACCTCATCGCATCACAGGGATCAACCCTGCTCCGACTTCACCGCATCACAGGGCTCAACCCTGCTTCAACCTCACAGCATCACAGGGCTCAACCTTGCTCCATTTTTCACCGCATCACAGGGCTCACTCTGCTCTGGATCTCCATCACTACAGGGTTCCACCCAGGTGAAGCTCCTCTATACCATCCTGAGGTGTTAACCTCATACTAGACTCGGGGTTCCCTACCATATGAACTTTTCTGTGTTAAAGACTATATGGGGGGTTTTCTCCTATACTCAATATTGCTTATGTGAACCTCAGTGTTGTTGAGATTTTATGTGAGATGTTGCTATTATATTTCTCCTGTGAATAAATTCTATTTACTTTAATTCCGTGCTATCAAGATTTCATGAAAAGGTAATTCAAGAAAGCCGCCCCAGTTTATTGTGCCTAGTAGGCCTGCCTCCTCCCAGGAGTCTCAAGTGTCGGCAGCCGTGACACTAACCCTCCCCCTAGGTGTGCCTAATACTAACCTCCCCACAAAAAAAACCTAACACTTATCCTGCTATGTGCCCTAGACCTAACCCCCCCCCGCAGCTAATAGGATGCACGGCCCGTACTTACCTCGTACAGGCAAGCGTCCTCCTGGATTTCAGTGTCGGGATTATGATAGGCGTCGGTCACATAACTACATCCCGATGTGTGTACCCAGCGACGGCAGATGTGACTGGTTGATATATCGGGTTGTTCATTCACACTGCATGATCTGGTGTATGACTGCCCTATATGTCGTACCCCCGCCGCATCCAGAAGCATGATGTCGTTCCTCGAATCCTCAGGCTGACCTGAAGACGCTATGAACGTCATGCGAGAGCGCACAATAGTCTGTACACACTGGATGATTTGGACGATTTGTCATTTAGTTTAATTGGAAATTGGCAATCGGCCAATATATCTTCTAATGTGTACCCAGCATAAGAGTAGGCTGATTAGTGCTTGTACCTGTGTGAGTATGTTAAAAGCTGTCAGGCTGGACATCAACTCTCTCACTGCCTGGGGAAAGGGACTGCAGTCTAGGTGAGAGAAAAACCTGTAATCTGTATATATGACTCCACAGGGTCTGAATTGCAGTAGACTGTTTTGTGACATCACTTTTAGTGTTGCAGCTATGGCATTTTTCATTTCATCATCTGTTGAGAACTTCTTTCTGCGCAGTTGTTTTTTCAGGGCTGGGAATGCCCAGAAATCACAGGGCACTAAGTCCGGGCTATATGGAGGGTGTTCCAGTGCTGATCCATTAATTTCAGTCAGTGCTTCCAATGCAACAGCTGCAACAAGTGGTCGGGCATTATCTTGGAGCAAAAACCACTGTTTCTTCAGCAATTGTGGTCTCTTCTTCCTCATGGCTCCACGCAAATGGGTTTTCAGGACGTTAATTGTCTGTCCATGGGGACAGGATCATAGGCCCTGATTCAGAGCTGGACGCTCTGACCAGAGCGCTCGCTCTGAATCAGGGCCCACCTCCATTAATATGGAGCGTCCTCCTGGACGCTCGTATAGCTGTGGGTCACCACCCACAGCATATACGAGCGTGCAAAACATGGTCGCGATGGTCTTGACCATCACGACCATCGAAAATGCGAGCAAAAGCCTGCGGTTGGGTTTTTCAACCGCAAGGTCAGGAGAGATTTTGGCTCTATCAGAGCCAAAATCACTCCCACTGACATCACTAGTGATGTCAGTGGGGCTGGCTTCAGACGGTAGGCGTTCCCTTGGGAACGCCACCATCTGGCAGGCACGCCCCCGGCACGCCCACCAAAGGGGGCGTGCTGTCAGTCACCATCGACAGCATGCCCCCTTTGATGAGACACTCCGAGCGAAGGAAAGTCCTTCGCTCGCGGGTCTCGCGCATGTGCACGACGGAGCTCCCTCCGTCGTGCGCATGCGCAGTGGGGACCATCGACCCACTTGCGAGCGGACAGACGCTCGTGAGTGGGTCTGAATGAGGGCCATAGTGTGTGCATCAAAGAACAGTAGAAGTATGTCTTTACACGACGAAGGAATCACACAGAATTTTTTGGGCGGAGGCAAAGTGTTTACATTAGGGGTGAGCGGGTTCGGATTTCTGAAATCCGAACCCCCCCGAGCCCCCCCGATCCGAGGCAGATCCGAGTCAGGCTCGACTTTTCCCGCCTGACTCGGATCTGAAATCGAGGCAAAACGTCATCATCCCGCCTTCCGAGTCTCGCGGGTTTTGGATCCTATATAAGGTACCTGCGTCGGCGCCATTTTCTCACTCGGCTGTGGACAGTGAAGAGGGAGGGTGGGAGTTAGGGCTGGCTGGGCTGTGTAGTGTAGTGAAGTGTAGTGCAGAGTAGTGTTGTGCTGTGCTGTGCTGCGCTGTACTGCTGTTGTCCACTACTTCAAAGTCCATAGGGGCTGGCTGTGTTGTGCTGTGCTGCTGTTGTTAATAGGGGCTGTGTCCACTACTTCAAAGTCCATAGGGGCTGGCTGGACTGTGTTGTGCAGTCAGTTCTCCATAGGGGCTGTGTCCACTCCAAAGTCCTGTGCAGTGTCCCAGTCCTAAAGGGGTGCTGTAGTGTTGTCCAGGGGGTGCTCTGTCCATCAGGGGTGCTCCCCCAAGTGCTAAAAAAATAATATTTTTTGTGCGTTTGTGATTTGTGTGCGCAGTAGCCTCACGTGCATCAACAAAGTAGTGCCAAGCGTGCGCCTGTGTCATAAGTAAAGGGTCGGCTGGCTTGACCGTTAAAGGGTGCTGTAACCCCCAAAGTACACTCCAGTCCAAACCAAAAAAAAATAATTTTCTGTGTTTGTGAATTGTGTGCGCAGTAGCCGCACGTGCATCAACAAAGTAGTGCCAAGCGTGCGCCTGTGTCATAAGTAAAGGGCCGGCTGACTTGACCGTTAAAGGGTGCTGTAACCCCCAAAGTACACTCCAGTCCAAACCAAAAAAAAAATTATTTTCTGTGTTTGTGAATTGTGTGCGCAGTAGCGCACGTGCATCAACAAAGTAGTGCCAAGCGTGCGCCTGTGTCATAAGTAAAGGGCCGGCTGGCTTGACCGTTAAAGGGTGCTGTAACCCCCAAAGTACACTCCAAACCAAAAAAAATATATTTTCTATGTTTGTGACTTGTGTGCACTGTGGCTGCACGTGCATCAACAAAGGAGCAGCGCCAAGCGTGCGCCTGTGTCCCATAAGTAAAGAGCCGGCTGGCTCATTTCTTAAAGGGTGGTGTAACCCACAAAGTGCACTACTCTCCAGCAAAAATAAAAAAATATTTTCTGTGTTTGTGTGCGCTTTAGCAGCACGAATATATCAATATAACATAAATGGAGGACCAAACTTTCTCCGATAAAAATAAAATAGGGAAAGATCAAGAACCACTTCCTCCTAGTGCTATTGCTGCTGCTGGGAGTTGTTCATCATCCCAGAGAGGAAGTAGGAACATCACTACTTTTACTAAACAATTGACCCTCCAACAGTCCCTAGCGATGAGGATGAAGTACGACAGCAGTCATCCTGAAGCAAAACGTATAACTGAGGTCTTGACTGCTATGTTGGTGTTAGACGTGCGTCCGGTATCCGCCATTAGTGCAGTGGGATTTAGACAATTGATGGAGGTAGTGTGTCCCCGGTTCCAAATCTAGATTCCACCTGCATCCTCAAAGCAGCAGCGACAAGCGTGCGTCTGTTAAAGGGTGGTGACACCCTCAAAGTGTGCTACACAAACAATTAAAATATTGTTCTTTTTTTTTCAGTCTTTGTGAAATGTGTGGGCTGTAGCCGCACCTGCATCCTTAAAGCAGCAGCGACAAGCGTGCATCTGTCTGTTAAAGGGTGGTGACATCCTCAAAGTGTGCTACACAAACAATTAAAATATTGTTATTTTTTTTTCTGTCTTTGTGAAATGTGTGGGCTGTAGCCGCACCTGCATCCTTAAAGCAGCAGCAACAAGCGTGCGTCTGTCTGTTAAAGGGTGGTGACACCCTCAAAGTGTGCTACACAAACAATAAAAATATTGTTCTTTTTTTTTCTGTCTTTGTGAATTGTGTGGGCTGTAGCCGCACTTGCATCCTCAAAGCAGCAGCGACAAGCATGCGTCTGTCTGTTAAAGGGTGGTGTAACCCTCAAAGTGCTCCAAAAAATAAAAAACTATTTTTTAATGTGTTTGTGACTTGTGTGCGATGTAGCCGCACGTGCATCAACATAGTAGCAGCGCCAAGCATGCGCCTGTGTCATAAGTCAAGGGCTGGTTTGGACATCTGGTCCGGACTGAAGGACGTGCCAACAATTTCTGACAAGTCTACTGTCACTGCATATGATACTGTCCTCAAAGCAGCAGCGACAAGCGTTGTCTGTCTGTTAAAGGGTGGTGACAACCTCAAAGTGTGCTACACAAACAATAAAAATATTGTTCTTTTTTTTTCTGTCTTTGTGAATTGTGTGGGCTGTAGCCGCACTTGCATCCTCAAAGCAGCAGCGACAAGCGTGCGTCTGTCTGTTAAAGGGTGGTGTAACTCTCAAAGTGCTCCAAAAAATAAAAAACTATTTGTTTAATGTGTTTGTGACTTGTGTGCGATGTAGCCGCACTTGCATCCTCAAAGCAGCAGCGACAAGCGTGCGTCTGTCTGTTAAAGGGTGGTGACACCCTCAAAGTGTGCTACACAAACAATAAAAATATTCTTCTTCTTTTTTCTGTCTTTGTGAATTGTGTGGGCTGTAGCCGCACTTGCATCCTCAAAGCAGCAGCAACAAGCGTGCGTCTGTCTGTTAAAGGGTGGTGTATCTCTCAAAGTGCTCCAAAAAAAAAAAAACTTTTTTTTTAATGTGTTTGTGAAATGTGTGGGCTGTAGCCGCACCTGCATCCTTAAAGCAGCAGCGACAAGCGTGCGTCTGTCTGTTAAAGGGTGGTGACACCCTCAAAGTGTGCTACACAAACAATAAAAATATTCTTCTTCTTTTTTCTGTCTTTGTGAATTGTGTGGGCTGTAGCCGCACTTGCATCCTCAAAGCAGCAGCGACAAGCGTGCGTCTGTCTGTTAAAGGATTACATCGGTGACAGCATCCAAGTAGGCATGTCAGACAGTCCGTACCTGTACTGGCAGGAAATAGAAGCAATTTGGAGGTCCCTGTACAAACTGGCTCTATTTTACCTGAGTTGCCCCCCCTCCAGTGTGTACTCCGAAAGAGTGTTTAGTGCAGCCGGGAACCTTGTCAGCGAAAGGCGTAGGAGGTTGCTTCCACAAAATGTGGAGAAGATGATGTTCATAAAATGAATTATCAACTCTTCCAGGGAGACCAGCCTCCAGAACGTACAGAGGGACCTGTGGTTCCAGCGGGGACGAATTAATACTCTGTGAGGATGAGGATGTACACACTGAAGAGGGTGAGGAATCGGTGGATGAGGAGGATGAGGATGACATCTTGCCTCCGTAGAGCCAGTTTTTGCAGGGACAGATTAATTGCCAGCTTGTTTTGTGGGGGCCCAAACGAACCAATCATTTCAGCCACAGTTGTGTGGCAGACCCTGGCGCTGAAATGATTGGTTTGTTAAAGTGTGCATGTCCTGTTTATACAACATAAGGGTGGGTGGGAGGGCCCAAGGACAATTCCATCTTGCACCTCTTTTTTTTTCTTTGCATTATGTACAGTTTGGGGCCTAGTTTTTCAAACTGCCATCCTGTCTGCCACTGCAGTTTCACGCCTAGATGGGTCACGTGTTTGTGCCGCCCACTCGTGTCGCTTAGCATAGTCATCCAGCTACCTCAGTGCAACCTTTTGGACATAAAAACACTATTGTGAGGTGTGAGGTGTTCAGAATAGACTGGAAATGAGTGGAAATTAAGGTTATTGAGGTTAATAATAGCATAGGAGCAGAAAAACCTACAAATTCTGTGATTTTAGCTGTTTTTATGCTTTTTTTCAAAAAAATACAGATCCAAAACACAAAACCCAGAACCCAAAACACGGAAGGGTGGTTTTGGCAAAACCAATCCAGATCCAAAACACGAAGAAAGATCCAGATCCAAAACCAAAACACAAAACACGAAAAGTGGCCGGTGCACACCCCTAGTTTACATACACTGGACTATTGGTTGGATTCCGGATCATAATGACGAATCCACGATTTGTCACATGTCACAATCGATGACAGGAAATCAGGTATCTTCTCCAACATCCCAACAGAGAGCCTGATTCAGAGCTGAACGCTCTGACCAGAGCGCTCGCTCTGAATCAGGGACCTCCTACCTTTTTTTGGAGCGTCCTCATGGACGCTCGCATAGCTGTGGGTTACCACCCACAGCTATAGCATGCGTCCATGATGATGGTCGCGATGGTCTTGACCATCGCGACCATCGGGCTTGCGACGGAGACCCTGCGGTAGGGTCTCGCTGCCGAAAGCCCTGGAGTGATTTTTGGCCCTGGAGAGCCAAAATCACTCCCACTGACATCACTAGTGATGTCAGTGGGGCCAGCTTCAGACGATAGGCGTTCCCATGGGAACGCCTCCTTCTGGCTGGCACGCCCCCGGCACGCCCACCAAAGGGGGCGTGCTGTCAATCAACATCGACAGCACGCCCCCTTTGGTGCGATACCCGGAGCGACAGCTTGGCTGTTGCAGTCCGGGTCTCGCTCATGCGCATGAGGGATCTCCCTCCGTCGTGCGCATGTGCAGTGGGGAACATCGACCCGCTTGCGAGCGTACTGCCGCTCGCGAGCGGGTCTGAATGACCCCCAGAGTTCTTGTATGATTCAACTTGTCGTCGCATCTGCTCTTCTGTTAGATTTCTGGGTACCCACCTGGCACACACGCGATGCATTATTAGTTCCTTTGTCACAATATGCTGAACTCGTTCTAATGAGATTCTAAGTGAAGCTGAAAATTTGCGTAAAGTTAATCTTCTGTAATTTTACAACATCTCCGCAGCTTTGGCAATGTTTACATGTGTAAGTGCGGTGGATGGTCTCCCACAGTGCGCTTTGTCAGTCACTCGCTTATTACCCTCTTTGAAGTGCTTCCATCACCAAAATACTGCAGAACGGCTATTTGTTTCTCCACCGTATGCTTGTCATTTCTGCTGTTTCCAAGTTTAACACAAAATTCAATCACACATCTCTGACATAATCTCACTGCCACGTCTTCCTCATTCGCCATGACGAAACGTACGAAGATCTTCCACTCACTGTGACCAAACAAAGAAGACTGCAGCAGTCCAACCGCAGGTTCAGGCACATCGATGTATGAGCTTCAAAAATACTAGCATACAGTAGCATTGCCGGAATAGGTATGAAATACCGCCGGCCGCATGGTTCGATTCCCGTCAGCGGCAGCCTGACAAAAGCAGAGTTAGAAGCAGCGGAAGCCCGACAGAGCTGGAAACCCAATCGTGGATAGGTGAGTATATACTAACCTAACCCCCCTAACCCTAACCCTCCTTAGGGGTGCCTAACCCTAACTTCCCCCCAAGTGCCTAACCCTAATCCCCCCTCTAAGTGCCTAACCCTAACCACCCCCTTTCCCGCTGCCTAAACCTAAGTCCCCCGGGGGGTGCCTAACCCTAAGTCCCCCCTGGGGGTGCCTAACCCTAACCCTCCCTCCCCCTAGCCTAACCCTAACCCTCCCGGGGGGTGCCTAACCCTAAGTCCCCCCCGGGAGCCCTAAACCTAACCCTCCCCCCCGCGGCTGTACGCTCACGGTGCCCGGCATCACTACGATCAGGATGCCGGGCGCCCATCTCCCTTGTCGGGAAATGACAGTTGGGAAGTAGGCTGCCGGTATTTAGGCAGTCGGCTTCCCGATTGCTTCCCGCATTGCCACATCTACCTATGGGACAGAAATACAGAGGAAGTCTCACTACTTTTCAATCAGTATATCTGTAATCTGTATATATATATATATATATATATATATTTGTAAATCTGTAATCAATACATTTCACCTGGAGGCTTCTTACAATCCTGACGAAGCCCCCTGGTTTAACAAGTTGATTACAAAGTTCATCGAGCTTGGAAGATCCGTTACTCCACTACAAACAGGATAGATGCACCAGGCAATGTCTGCTGGCAGACCCTCAGTGCACCACTATAATCCTAAAGAGGGTGCTAGGACTACACAGGATGGGAGTAGCCTTAAGCACAAACCTTTTTTTAAAGTGTGACCCTACCGCTCATTCCTGGTTGCAGCCAGCCAGAACTCAAGGTGGCTACAATTTTCATTTCTACAACTGTGCCTCAAAAATGGATCCCCTTAGCAGGGGCCCCCTGGGCCGGTACAATTGTGCAGCACTGGGGCCGCCACTGCACTCTGCACACATACAAATGGGCCACTGGGACAGTGAGAACGTTCCCGCTGGGCAGGTCCCATGCTTTCCCCCTGGGCCGGCTCACACTGCTGCCGGGCTGAATTATGGCTACCACGATCAGCGCTCACCTGAGCTCTGATCGTGAAGCAATCAGAAGCCGCTCATTCTGTAGTTAAGATATAATCTATGGCCGCGGGAGGGCTGCTGCGTATGCCTGGCTGCAGAAGCTCCTCCCATGGCCTTTACCTCGCTTCGGGAGTGATCCCCTCCCACCAAGTTATCCTTTTAGGTCACCTCCTGCTTCCTCTTTTCTGTGACCCCTCTCTGAGAGTCAGGGCGGTGCGCAAGGCCCTGACTCCCTTTATCGGTCCTAACTGCTCCACCTCCTGAGTCCTGCCTGTGCAAGAAGAAATGTGCAGAGAGGAGCACCTGCTGCCCTGGAACTTGCTATCTTTGACAATCCACCGGAATCCAGACACCTGTCAGAATCCCAATGCCGGCATCCTGACTGCTAGAATACGAAGGTAAGTATTGGGGTTAGGGGGGGGCAGTGTTAGGGTTAGGCACTAGGGGGAGGGTTAGCGTTAGGCACTAAGGGGAGTGGGTTAGGTTTAGGGTGCGGGAGGGGGTAGTTAGGTTTAGGCACTAGGGGGGAGGTTAGTTTCAGGTACCAGGAGGGAGGGTTAGGATACCTACTGAAAAGTGTCGGTTTGCTAACCCTGTCGGTATACCAGCATCAGGATTCTGACCACCGGGATCCCAAGCGCCAGCATCACATATCCACCCAAAGAGTGTGCAACTGCAGTCAAAGAAAGAAACACGATCGTCTCTCACTGGATTTCATGAAGAGGCTATATTAAAAAAAACTTGGTGTCAGCTTTTTATAATCTATCTTTTGCATGAAATCTGGAGAGTGCTCATTGTGTCTATTTCTGTATTTATAGATGCACACGCTTGAATGTTTTCCATTCTTAGAGGAGATACCTAGATAGTTGTTTTATATATATACAATAAGCAGTTTCACCAGTGCCCCCCACAAATGTAGAGATAGTTAAAGCAGAGATGGCGGCAAATTTGTTATCTGTAGTTTGCAAGTACCTTATATTATTTTATTGTATATAAATTACCACAAGTACTATCTCCAGTCTTTAAATTGAGTGTAGGCATGATAGATCTTAAGTCCTAGATATTTGGTATGTGCTACATGTTTGTTTAACCCATTTTATTGCTATGTCTGTATTGGCTGGCCAGTGGGGGATTGTCATTAATTAGGGTGCACAATTGGCTACATCTCTACTTAAATATCATTTACTAGGCTGTAGTCTATGGCTGTAGTTAGCAGATTGTAATAAGTGCAGATTTCACAAGTGAAAAATAGATTTTAAGAAAAATTTCAGCATTACACCGGCGTTAAACCGAAGGAAAATAGAAGGAGAACATTTCAACATCCTTAACTCACCTGCAATCAGTACTGCATATGGATACCATTGATAGCATCAAGTGTGAGTTCACTATCCCTTCACAACAAACACCTGCTGCCTGCATAACCAGGACATGCAACACTGAACTCCTTGTTTGATCATTGCAAATCTCGTCACTAATTTCATATCTGTACCAATGCCAACTGTCCTTTTTAACCCTGCTGAAACTGTCTGATCTACCATTGCTATTTGTCTAGCCTCACAACTTCAAACTACTAATACAGTCTTCTTTAGTACTACATTTCTAAAACCATTAGATCTTCACATATAATAATTACATTGGGCATACACATTTACAAGCAGTGTTCTTTCACCAGCTCTTTTGCAAATCTTTAGCACTGTCTTTCTCATACAGGGCTCTATTTATTAACATTATTTTTACTAAAATAAAGTGAAAAAGGGTGTTTTCACACCCTTTTCATATTACTTTAGTATCACTTATAGTTATTACAGGGCAATTGGAGTAGAATTTGTTAATTTCTACTCCAACCCCTAAGTATCACTTATTTTTAGTAATCAGATCGCATTTCCCATAATTGTAATGGGAAATGTGATCTAGCCAAAGTTACTAAAAATAAATTGTAAAAAAATATCGGGGAAAGCTCTGTGATAATAACTCCACCTGGAGGTGGCGTTATCCAGGATCTCCCCCGGTTACCGGCCTCCTACTCTGCTCTAAAAGGTAGAGCAGAGCTGGGAGTCGATCCCAGTAATCAGCTGTGTGGTCTAAACAGACCGCAAGCTGATTACTGTAAAAAAAGAAAAAAAAATTGTCAAAAACATTTTTTACTTACCTGACTCCAGGGACCGGTGATCAGGTCTCCGGTGATGTCCCCCCTCCGGTCAGCTGGTCTCCCATAGTGCACTGCGGCCCGGTAATCACCTGATCAGAGGCATGGAGGATATCACCGGAGGCCCGGATCATGCAGGTAAGTGTAATTACAGGAGAGGGGGGTCGCGGGGGGGAAGGGGTCATGGGGGTTTGTGATTGTGGGGGCGGGGCTTAGCACTGGGGGCAGAGCTTAGTGCCGGGGGGGTAGCAGCAGCGGCCGGTCGGCGCATGCGCAGTCACTTTGTCACGGTATTTTTTGCAAAAATACCGTAACTAGTGTGCTGAGGGGATTCGCAGGGACAGAGCTTTATCGCAAGCTCTGTCCCTGAAAGGGATTTGTAGTAAATCCCTGTGATATTGCCTGAATTCGCAATGCGAATTCAGTCGATAATGTAATGCTACAATCTGCATTCAATATGCAAATTGTAGTAAATAGAGCCCACATACACTATTCCTACTTCCAGTTTTCCTCCCCCTTCTTACCTCATCCACATTATGACCATCTTTTCTTCAAATTCTCCCTTTACTCAGTACTTACGTTATCCTTTATTCGGACCCCTGTTCCCACCTCTATCCTGCTCCCCAGTCTCCTCCACCTCTTTCTCCCCTTCTCTCCCCTCCTCTGTCTGTATTCCTCCCCTCTGCTTCCCTCCCCCTCCTCTCCTGTTACTCCACTTTCATTATTTTCTCCCCCACAATGGTCCCACTACCCCACCTCTAAGCTTTGCACTCATCCTCCTCTCCCTATCACCTCACCACACCTTCATCAGCACCACACTAAACTCCTTCCCTTCCCTACTTCTACAGGTTGCCTTGCTAGTTCAGGTGCCTGCACTATCCCAACACTCTCTTCAACCCTGCCTTTCAAATTCATATAACCTCAATGCTACAGCAATCCTAATAATCTCATTCACATCTCTCCTACTACCTCGGTCCCTCTCCTGTGTCCTCTGGAATGCCAGATCTCTCTGTAATAAACTGGTCGCAACCCATGACCTTTTCATCTCCAAGTCCCTGAATCTCCTAGCCATTACTGAGACCTGGATTTCCCCCTCTGACACCACTTCTCCTGCTGCTCTCTCCTCTGAAGGCCTCACATTCTTGCACAACTCTTGCCCTGGGGGTTGCCATGGTGGTGGTTTTGGGGTCCTTCTATCCCCCAGCTACTCCTACCAACTCATACTCTCAGAATCTTCCCTTACATTTTCTACATTTGAGGTTCATGCCATATGCCTCTTACAACCAGTAAATCTGCGAGTAGCTGTCATTTACCATCCCCCTGGCCCCCCTTCCAAGTTCCTAGACAACTTTGCTTCCTGGCTCCCTCACTTTTTCTCCTCAGATCTTCCCTCTATTATCTTAGGTGACTTAAATATCCCAATCGATGTCCCTACAGAATTCTCTGCCTCTAAACTCCTTAACCTTACATATTCATTTGGTCTCTCCCAATAGACCTCCTCACCCTCCCATGGTTTTCACTCACCGTTGTGATATTACTGATTACTCCAATTCCCCATTACCCCTCTCTGACCATCACCTTCTCTCTTTAAACATATCACTCTCTCCTGCTCTGCCTCCAAAGGCTACCATTACTAAGCGTAACAAGTGACAGTGCAGGAAATCGTGCTCTAAGGCTGACTTTCTCCATTTTAAATTTATGCTCTCATCCTACAGTGCTGCCCTTTCCCTCTCTAAACAGTCATATTTCAAGAACCTCATCTCCTCCCAGTCCTCTAAACCCCAGCATCTCGTCAACGCTTTTAACTCCCTCCTCTGTCCAACCTCTCCTCACCCCCCCTCCAACACTCTCTGCCCTTGACTTTGCCAGCTAGTTTACATCTAAAATTTAATCCATACATCAGGGAATCATGTCCCACCAAACCCACAGCACTCCATCCCCTGCATTCCCTGATCATTTCTCCCCTTCCATCTCACCTACTCTGACATCTTTCTCCCCTGCTTCAGGAGAGGAAGTCATGGCCCTCATCTGGTCCTCTCCCCCTACCACCACCACCCTTGACCCTATCCCCTCCTGCCTCCTCCGCTACCTCTCTCCTTCTGCCTGCTCCCAATTTGCCCACCTCCTTAATCTCTCCCTCTCATCAGGCACTGTCCCTTCTGCATTCAAGAATGCCCTTATCTCCCCTATTCTTAATAAACCTACCCTTGATCCTAACACTGTCTCTAACTACCGACCCATCTCTCTCCTCCCTTATGCCTCCAAGCTCCTTTAACTTATTGTCTACAACATCCTTACTACCTTCCTTTCCTCCAACTCCCTGCTTGACCCACTTCAGTCTGGCTTCCGTTCTCTCCACTCCACTGAAACTGCACTTACAAAAGTCAGCAATTACCTCCTTACTGCCAAATCCAAAGGCCACTACTCTCTGCTCATTCTCCTTGACCTCTCTGCTGCTTTTGACACTGTGGACCACCCTCTCCTCAAGCAGATCCTTCACTCACTTGGTCTACATGACACTGCCCTCTTCTGGCTGTCCTCATACCTCGCTGACCACTCCTTCACTGTCTCCTCTTCCCACCCGTTTCCACTAACTGTAGGTGTTCCCCAAGGTTCTGTTCTTGGACCTTTCCTATTTTCCCTCTATACATCTTCTTTAGGTGAGCTCATCAGCTCTTTTGGCCTCCAATATAATGTCTATGCTGACCCTTATCTCCAAATGCCTCTATGCTATCTCTTCCTGGATATCCCAGCACTTTCTAAAACTTAACATGTCTAAGACTGAGCTGATCATCTTCCCACCCTCCCGCATAACCTTGCTTCCCACAATATCATTATCTGTTAATGGCACAACTATCTCCTCTGGCACCCAAGTGCGCTGTCTTGGAGTTATCCTTGACTCCTCCCTCTCCTTCAAACCACACATTCAGTACCTCTCACAGTCCTGCCACTTCAATCTCAAAAATATTTCCAGGATCAGACCCTTTCTCACCCTGGAGGCAACCAAGGTCCCCATACACTCACTGGTCATCTCCAGATTGGACTATTGTAACTTCTTCTTATCTGGCCTCCCTGACTCCCACCTCTCTCTACTCCAATCTGTCCTCAATGCTACTGCTCGACTCATCTTTCTTTCCAAATGTTCTACATCTGCCTCCCCTTTCCTACAAGCCCTACACTTTCTCCCCTTCTCCTTCAGAACCCAATCCAATGTTCTTACACTCACTTACAAAGCCCTCTGCCAATCCACTCCCATTTACATCTCTGATTTAATCTCACTCCTGCCCGTCCACTTCGCTCAACAAATGCATGCTGCATCTGTTGCCAACTGATTGCTTCCTCCTACTCCCACCTCCAAGATCTTGCCTGTGCTGCTCCCTAACTCTGGAACTCTCTCCCTCTCCCTATCAGACTCTCCACCTCTCTACAAATCTTCAAACGGGCACTCAAAACTTACAACTTCATCAACGCCTCCCAGCTCTCATTCTAACCTGCTGCTCCATGCTTCTTCCTGCCTACCCCATATATGTCACCCCTGTCTTTCTGCCCCTCCCCTTTAGAATGTAAGCTCTAACGAGCAGGACCCTCTTCCCTCATGTGCTTCTCTTTCCCTCACTTATATGATCATCTACTCCAAACTCCCCACAAGGACACCTAACACTTGGTAGCTGACACCCTGCTGCTTATTTTTGTGTATTATGACTGCTGTTGCAGCAATGTATATAAACTGCAGTATATCCTGCAGTATATTATTTTGTACTGTAAGTCGCTGTTTTTGTGTTTCCTCATTTGTTTATGTACTTTTTGAGGCGCTGCGGAACCCTTGTGGCGCCATATAAATAAGGGATAATAATAATTATAATAATAGGTAAAAATGAGGTCACACACAACCACCTATATTTATATCAAGTCACTACATTGCCTGTTTGTCCAGCACAATCTCCTTTAGCACATTGTGATTATCATTTAGATGATATGGCATATTCTTCCATTTTTTATTTTACCAAACTTAAATGCTCCTTTTATGCCATCTGACCCCTCCACATGCCACTTTATAAACTGTTTCTGTTGAATAACATCCCCTGGAGTGTAATATTGTCCTAGTGTGGATGACAGCATTAGCATTCGCACATATTATAAGATTTTTTTTCCCCACACAGAAAGTATTTATCCTTCTATTCATCTCATATTGAACTTCACCCCCAGGCTAAAAGTTGCCAGCCAGCCCCTGCCCATTAGGAATACCATCCATCCACAGGCTCAGACCAACTGACCAGCTATTGGTTAGCTTGCACTTTTTCTCTGCCTGGAAGGGGAAGGAGTAACTAACTTATAGTGTGTCTCCGTTTCTATAGCCTGTACCCCACACAGACGGGAGGCTTTTAATATAAATTTCACTAGGTGCCACTTCTACACTGGACACTTATTATTTTACACACCGTTTTTGCATGTTGTCTTTACGTGTAGTTTGTTCTGTCCTGACTGTATACCGGTATAAGATTCCCTCTTAATGAATTTTGTTATCTTACTTGCAGTCCATTTGGCAAATTTACACAAATAAGCATCTTTTAGTATTCAATATTCCAATGTCAGAGTGTAATTTCAGAGGTGATTTACAGGGTATGTGCTGTGGTTTGTTGATGTTTATGTTTATGACACCTTAAGCCCTTGTAGTGCTTATATTCATACGGCAGTAACTTGTTATATGACCCTCCTTGATTAGCGCATTACATCTAATTCATATTCCATGTTCAAAGTCTATCAAATCAAGTTGTTTACCCATTATTTCATGCATGATACAGTTCATTAGTCTCTCTGCATACCTTCACCTGTCTGTCCTTATACCGATTCAAACATCCTACATCAGCATCTGTGGAATAGCTACTTTGCCTAAAATCACATGGTGGTAATAATATATATATATATATATATATATATATATATATCTACAGCTATTTGGAGGCACTGAGAGACATCTTATAAAGGTAAAAACTGCCTTTATAATCCAACGTTTTGCGGGTCAGCCTGTCGTCAGGGAAACAGAGAAAATGAATAAACACATATATTTATACACAATAAAAATATTACCTGATTGTTTACAGCTGACCGGTCACATCTTTCGAGGACGTCGGAGACACGCGCTGCAAATCCAGCTACGACAGCGCCGGTGACCTCATCCTTCTGCCTCCCGGCAGCTGCCCAATCAGATGCAACAAATTGTTACCATAGTAACAAACAAACAATAATCAACAATCCATATAGGTTAAAAACTATGAAAAACAAAAAGACAAAGAATCACATTACATAAGATAGCTGGTTCTATCCCATACTTGCCGACAATCAGCTCCAGCCTTCCGCGAGGGAGCTGATTGTCGGCTAACAGCGGGGGGGCAGGGGCGGTCATTGGGGGCAGAGCCAGGGGCGGGCCAGCCAGAAGGTGGTATATTGGAGGTGGAGCCGGGGCGGAGCCGCACGAACGCGTCATCGTGGCTCCGCCCCTCTTCACAATGCCGTTATTTTCGGCAGTGTGAAGCAGGGGGCGGGGCCGTGATGACGCGATTCAGCGCGAATTGCGTCACCGGCTACCCCGCTGCGGGGGTTTCTAAACTTTTCAGGGGGGAGGACGTGAGGGTCGGAGGCTTCCGGGAGGCTTGCCTGCCTTTCCGGGGGGCCGGGAGCGGCACCCAAAAATCGGGAGGCTCCCGGCCAAATCGGGAGGGTAGGCAAGCCTGTTCTATCCATGTTACATCATAATTAAGTAATCTTAAACAATATGCTGCTAGGGCTTTGTTAGAAGGATTGCAACCCTAGGTTTCCATTTAAACCTCTAGGTGCCAGTGTGTTAATTGGAAAATCCACCTACATTCAAGCCTGAGTAACTTATTATCTCTGTCCCCCTCTCTGGGGTCTGGTAATACATGATCAATAATTTTTGAGCAAATACTTGCTAAACTATGTTTAGCAAAAGCACAATGTCTCGCTACAGGTTGATCACTATTTCCAGTGGCTAAAGCTGCCGTATGGCTGAACGATGATTCGCCATACGTTCCTTAAATTGAGACTGTGTTTTGCCTACATAATATAGCCCGCAAGGGCATATCAGTAGGTAAATTACATATTTGGTGGTACAAGTAAGGGAATAGTTAATGGTACACTTTTTTCCCAGAATGGGGATAACTAAAGGAATCCTCTACTAACATTGAACTACAGGTGAGGCACCCCAAGCACCTAAAGCATCATGTTCTTTGTGTTAAGAAATGCTGCTGTTTATTGCATTTATTTTTTAAAGGGGCTATGTCATATTGTACCAATTGATCTTTTAGATTACAACCCCTCTTATAGCTAGGCATAATTTTAGTATTCATTAGTAAAGGAAGCTCAACCTCAGTGTTAACAAGAGGCCAGTGTTGTCTTGCCTTTTTGGTCAGTGTGTCACTTTCCATGGTGTATGTGTTAACCCACGGTATTACTGAAGATGTTAAGTCTTTTTCATACTAGGTTTTAAAGTATTTATTCTAGGAATTGATAACTTTGTGTTTTGCTATATTTAAGCTATGTTTGTCATAGCCTCTGTCAATTAATTTATTAACCATTTGGTCTAGATCGTGATTCATATGTTCTTCCTCTCTAGCAATACGCTTAACTCGCAGAAGTTGAGAGTATGGTAATCCTCTGCATGTAGGTAGTGAGTGAATGCTGTTGTTACGTAATATGGTATTTCTATCCGTTGGTTTGATATAGATACAGGTTTGTTACTCTCCTTCCTTTAAAGTAATGTTAACGTCCAAAAAATGGATTTGTGATGGACTAATTTCATAAGTTAATTGCGCAGAGTGCCCTGACCTATTGTGATTATCAAATAAAGTTTTAAGTTCCTTCTCACCACCAGTCCATATGATTAGTAAATCATCTATGTAGCGTAAATATGTCAAAAGGTGGCTTTGTAGAGAGACCACAGATGAAAACAATTCCTGTTCTACCATGTACATGTAAGTATTGGCGAAGGATGGGGCCACATTTGACCCCATCGTTACGCCAGATTTTTGCAGGAAAAAGCAATTATCATACAGAAAATAGTTTCTGGTTAACACTAGTTCCAATAATTGCATGAAAAATTGTTTTGGTGGTCCTCTATATATTGGATTGTCTGTGATTAATAATTCAACTGCCTTCATCCCATCATCATGGGGAATAAAAGTATATAGGCTGTTTATGTCAGCACTGCATAATAAACTATCTGGCGGAAGATTTTTTTAAAGATTGTAATTTAACAATGAGGGCCGTGGTGTCTTTCAAATATGATGGAATTATATGTACACACGGGTTAAGGAAGCTATCTAGATATACCGCTATTTTTTTAAATAAAGAACCTCTAGCCGAAATTATTGGGCATCCCGGGGGTGCCAATGGGATCTTGTGTATCTTCGGAACCATATAAAATACTGGCACCACCGGGTGCTCTACCATCAATGCCGTCATAGTTTCAGCAGTAATAGTATCACTTTGTACTGCTTCCAATAATACATGGTCCAGCTCTTTTTTGAACTTCATAGTTGGATCTCTTGGTAATGACTCATGTATCTTATAATCATCCAGTTGTCTAAGGCCTACTTGGTCATAGGTAGATAAGTTCTGAATGACCACTGCTCCTCCCTTGTCTGTGTTGCAAATAATTATATCAGTTCTTTTCTTTAAGGACAAAGGTGCTTTGTGTTCATCCTGGGATAAATTATTAGTGTATGTGATGATTTCGTGCGTGATCCCTCCCGTTCCAATAATCGGGAAAACGTCTTAATGGACGAATTGATGGACAAAGGGTCGAGCTTTGAGCGAGGTACTAGTTTCCATAGCTGAAGGGGAATATATTCATTGGTTGTATTAAGGGGTACTGCTGGATTTCTCCTAAAATGATCTTTAAGACGTAATGTCCCATCTAATTTAAATGTGTCCACTTTCCATTGGAATTCGTCATACATGGTAGTTGGAATGAATGAAAGTCCTTTAGCTAGGATTTTTGTTTCATCTGGGGTTAATGGAGTTGAGGAAAGATTAAATACTAAGTCCTTTTGCCCCGAGGAGGACATCTTGTTGTGGCCACTCTTGTTTTGCCCACCTCTCCTTGTCCTCTGGTGGGAGACCTGTTGTTTGCTGCTCTTCTAATTCCCCTACCTGAGTAGAGGATGTGGATGATGTGGATGATTGTGGTTCAGTGTCACTGGTTGAGGTAGTGGACTCTCCTCTATAATTACAGTGGGTGTATTTTCGGCGATTACAATACGTGTTCTGCCGTGGCCCTTCCTGTGATGTAGTGTTCAACCACTGGTAGACCCTATGATGTTGATAATCTTGTTGTACCTTGATGTATTTGTCCCTCTTGAATTTTACCAGATCACGTTTGTATTGTTCTAGTTGTATGGTAAGTTTTTCAAGCCAATTTTGATTGTTTATAAATATATGTGTTTATTCATTTGTTCTGTTTCCCTGACGACAGGCTGACCCCGAAACATTGGATAATAAAGGCAGTTTTTACCTTTATAAGAAGTCTCTCAGTGCCTCCAAATAGCAGTGTATAATTGGGTTGCCGACCCGTGGATGGCATGAGAGCGAATATACTTATTATACTCTCTAGCAAGTGCTGGATTATTGGATACGTATGGAGATGACTGACTATTAAAATAATAGCGGTCACCAATCAAGGCACAGCACTAACATCATCTCTTTTTGCATTGGAACATACATTTTATGCCTCAAATGGATGTTACTTTGCAACAGCAAGATTCACATTGCATCATGTTGTATATATAACTGGTGAGACGTGGTCTCTGGATTCAAGACTAACACATACAGTATATTAAGATAATATGGCTTGAGCCAATATGGATACACCAATCAATATACAAGGCTTGCTGGAAATGGACAATAAGGAGCAATTTAGCTTCACGGACTCTGAAGCTGAAGCTATCTTATTTTCGGGTAAATTAAGTGATGATAACAGCATGGCATCGAGTGAAGATTTATTTAATGAATTATTTAAATTGAAAAAGAAGGAATTGGATTTCCTCTATCACTATCTGTTCATTACCATGAAAAACTTATCCCAAGAGGGTTCAGGATTAAAAACACACCAACGATTGGAAGACATAGTATATGTCCTATGGACCTTATGTTGTTGGTAATTGAGGAGGCAAATAAAAAACTGAGTACTGTTAAAGAAAAAATAGTATTTGATTCAATTAAGAAAAATACCTTGATGCAAGATACTACCAATAATTGGGATGAAAAACATACCATACAACTAGAACAATACAAATGTGTTCTGGTAAAATTCAAGAGGGACAAATACATCAAGGTACAACAAGATTATCAACATCATAGGGTCTACCGGTGGTTGAACAGTGCGTCACAGGAAGGACCACGACAGAACACGTATCGTAATCAATGAAAATACACCCACTATAATTATAGAGGAGAGTCCACTACCTCAGCCAGCGACACTGAACCACAATCATCCACATCCTCTAGTCAGGTTCACCCTTTAGGGGTATTTACAAGAGCAGCAAACAACAGGTCTCCCACCAGAGGATGAGGAGAGGTGGGCAAAACAAGAGGGGCCACAACAAGACGTCCTCCTCGGGGCAAACGGACTTAGTATTTAATCTTTCCTCAACTCTATTAACCCCAGATGAAACAAAAATCCTAGCTAAAGAACTTTCGTTCATTCCAACTACCATGTATGTCGAATTCCAAAGGAAAGTGGGCACATTTAAATTAGATCGGACATTACGACTTAAAGATCATTTTGGGAGAAATCCAGCAGTACCCCTTCATACAACCAATGAAGATATTCCTCTTCAGCTATGGAAACTAGTACCTCACTCAAAGCTCGACCCTTTGTCCATCAATTCGTCCATTAAGACGTTTTCCCAATTATTGGAAAGGAAGGGATCACACACGAAATCATCACATAAATACTCTAATAATTTATCCCAGGATGAACACAAAGTGCTTTCGTCCATAAAGAAAAGAACTGATATAATTATTCGCAACGCAGACAAGGGAGGAGCAGTGGTCGTTCAGAACTTATCTACCTATGACCAAGTAGGCCTTAGACAACTGGATGATGATAAGATATATGAGTCATTACCAAGAGATCCAACTATGAAGTTCAAAAAAGAGCTGGACCATGTATTATTGGAAGCAGTACAAAGTGGTACTATTACTGCTGAAACTATGACGGCATTGATGGTAGAGCACCCGGTGGTGCCAGTATTTTATATGGTTCCAAAGATACACAAGAACCCATTTGTACTCCCGGGACACCCGATAATTTAGGCTAGAGGTTCTTTATTTAAAAAAATTGCGGTATATCTAGATAGCTTCCTTAACCCATGTGTAAATTACAATCTTTAAAAAATCTTTCACCAGATAGTTTATTATGCAGTGCTGACATAAACAGCCTATATACTTGTATTCCCCATGAGGATGGGATGAAGGCAGTTGAATTATTAATCACAGGCAATCCAATATATAGAGGACCACCAAAACAATTTTTCATGCAATTATTGGAACTAGTGTTAACCAGAAACTATTTTCTGTATGATAATTGCTTTTTCCAGCAAAAATCTGGTGAAGCGATGGGGTCGAATGTGGCCCCATCCTTCGCCAATACTTACATGTACATGGTAGAACATGAACTGTTTTCATCTGTTGTCTCTGTACAAAGCCACCTTTTGATATATTTACGCTACATAGATGATTTACTAATCATATGGACTGGTGGTGAGAAGGAATTTAAAACTTTATTTGATAATCACAATAGATCAGGGCACCCTGCGCAATTAACTTATGTAATTAGTCCAGCACATATCCATTTCTTGGATGTTAACATTACTTTAAAGGAAGGAGAGTTACAAACCTGTATCTATATCAAACCAATGGATAGAAATACCATATTACGTAACGACAGCTTTCACCCACTACCTTCATGCAGAGGATTACCATACCTTCAACTTCTGCGAGTTAAGCGTATTGCTAGTGAGAAATAACAAATGAATCACGATCTAGACTAAATGGTTAATAAATTCATTGACAGAGGCTATGACAAATATAGCTTAAATATAGCAAAACACAAAGTGTTATCAATTCCTAGAATAGATACTTTAAAACCTAGTATGAAAAAAGACTTAACATCTTCAGTAATACCGTGGGTTAACACATACACCATGAAAAGTGACACACTGACCAAAAAGGCAAGACAACACTGGCCTCTTGTTAACACTGAAGCTGAGCTTCCTTTACTAATGAGTACTAAAATTATGCCTAGCTATAAGAGGGGTCATAATCTAAAAGATCTGACATAGCCCCTTTAAAAAATAAATGCAATAAACAGCAGCATTTCTTAACACAAAGAACAGGATGCTTTAGGTGCTTGGGGTGCCTCACCTGTAGTTCAATGTTAGTAGGGGATTCCTTTAGTCATCCCCATTCTGGGAAAAAGTGTACCATTAACTATTCCCTGACTTGTACCACCAAATATGTAATTTACCTACTGATATGCCCTTGCATATCAGTAGGTATCAGTATATTATGTAGGTAAAACACAGTCTCAAGTTAAGGAATGTATGGCGAATCATCGTTCAGCCATACGGCAGCTTTATCCACTGGAAATAGCGATCAACCTGTAGCAAGACATTGTGCTTTTGCTAAACATTCGCTCAAAAATTATCGATCATGTATTACCAGACCCCAGAGAGGGAGACAGAGATAATAAGTTACTCAGGCTTGAATGTAGGTGAATTTTCCGATTTAACACACTGGCACCTAGAGGTTTAAATGAAAACCTAGGGTTGCAATCCTTCTTATAAAGCCCTAAGAGCATATTGTTTAAGATTACTTAATTATGATGTAACATGGATAGAACCAGCTATCTTATGTAATGTGCTTCTTTGTCTTTGTGTTTTTAATAGTTTTTAACCTATATGGATTGTTCATTATTGTTTGTGTGTTACTATGGTAACAATTCGTTGCATCTGATTGGGCAGCTGCCGGGACGCAGTTGGATGAGGTCACCGGCGCCGTCGTAGCTGGATTTGCAGCGCGTGTCTCCGGCGTCCTCGGAAGATGTGACCGGTCAGCTGTCAACAATCAGGTAATGTTTTTATTGTGTATAAATATATGTGTTTATTCATATGCTCTGTTTCCCTGACGACAGGCTGACCCCCAAAACGTTGGATAATAATATATACAGTATTTATAAATGAAGGTTTTAGAATGGTGCACTGGTTCTAATCCCAAGTGTATTAGTGCAAGATATGATATATCTGGTTATATCTAAAATAGTTATATTGAACTCATATAACAAGCCAATAAATAACAAAGTGCTAGTGCAAAATATAATGAATCTGGGACAAAGTGCTAGTGCCAAGTATAATAAAAATTATGACAATTTATTGAAAAACAGAGCACATAAAAAAATATAAATGAATATGACCATAAAAACAATGACTGGCAGTAAAAAATAAATAGATAAAAGCAAAGTAGAGGAAAGTAGAGGAAAGTTGATATTTTTAAGCAGCTTATCTGATTAGAGGAGAGAGGTAGTTCTCCACAGTGCTTGAGGCAGCCAACAGTCCCTTGGCACTAGCACTTAGTCCCAGATTCATTATATTTTGCACTAGCACTTTGTTATTTATTGGTTTGTTATATGAGTTCAATATAACTTTTTTAGATATAACCAGATATATCATATCTTGCACTAAGCACCTTGTTATTTATTGGTTTGATATATTTATTAATCAGCGTGGAACACGCTCTTCTATATGTTCTGAGGTATAATTACATTTTGAAACCAATAACTTATTCATTGTATTTTTTACTGTGTGTGAATTTACACATCTAGCAAACTAGTCGCCTGATTGTCAATTCTCTTGTTTTTCAATATATATATATATATATATATATATATATATATATATATATATATATATATATATATTAGGGGTGTGCACCGGCCACTTTTCGTGTTTTGTGTTTTGGTTTTGGATCTGGATCTTTCTTTGTGTTTTGGATCTGAATTGGTTTTGCCAAAACCACCCCTCCGTGTTTTGGGTTCTGGGTTTTGTGTTTTGGATCTGTATTTTTTTGAAAAAAAGCATAAAAACAGCTAAAATCACAGAATTTGTGGGTTTTTCTGCTCCTATGCTATTATTAACCTCAATAACCTTAATTTCCACTCATTTCCAGTCTATTCTGAACACCTCACACCTCACAATAGTGTTTTTATGTCCAAAAGGTTGCACCGAGGTAGCTGGATGACTATGCTAAGCGATACGAGTGGGCGGCACAAACACGTGGCCCATCTAGGAGTGACACTGCAGTGGCAGACAGGATGGCAGTTTGAAAAACTAGGCCGCAAACAGTACATAATGCAAAGAAAAAAAAGAGGTGCAAGATGGAATTGTCCTTGGGCCCTCCCACCCACCCTTATGTTGTATAAACAGGACATGCACACTTTAATAAACCAATCATTTCAGCGCCAGGGTCTGCCACACGACTGTGGCTGAAATGATTGGTTCGTTTGGGTCCCCACAAAACAAGCTGGCAATTAATCTGTACCTGCACAAACTGGCTCTACGGAGGCAAGATGTCGTCCTCATCCTCCTCATCCACCGATTCCTCACCCTCTTCAGTGTTGTGTACATCCTCATCCTCACAGAGTATTAACTCGTCCCCACTGGAATCCACCACCACAGGTCCCTCTGTACATTCTGGAGGCTGGTCTCCCTGGAAGAGTTGATAATTCATTTTTATGAACATCATCTTCTCCACATTTTGTGGAAGCAACCTCCTACGCCTTTCGCTGACAAGGTTCCCGGCTGCACTAAACACTCTTTCGGAGTACACACTGGAGGGGGGCAACTCAGGTAAAATAGAGCCAGTTTGTACAGGGGCCTCCAAATTGCCTCTTTTTCCTGCCAGTACAGGTACGGACTGTCTGACATGCCTACTTGGATGCTGTCACCGATGTAATCCTCCACCATTCTGTCAATGGTGACAGTATCATATGTAGTGACAGTAGACATGTCAGAAATTGTTGCCAGGTCCTTCAGTCCGGACCAGATGTCCAAACTTGGTCCTGTCTGCCCTGCATCACCGCCAGCGGGTTGCTTAGGATACCTAAGTTTTTTCCTGGCAGCCCCAGTTGCGGGAGAAAATGAAGAAGGAGCTGTTGACGTGTCACGTTCCGCTTCAGATGACAGTGTGTTCACCAGCAGGTCTTTGCACCTCTGCAGGCTTGTGTCGGCCGGAAAGAGAGACACCACATAGGCTTTAAACCTAGGATCGAGCACGGTGGCCAAAATGTAGTGGTCTGATTTCAACAGATTGACCACCCTGGAATCCTGGCAAAGCGAATGAAGGGCTTCATCCACAAGTCCCACATGCCGAGCGGAATCGCTCCGTCTTAGATCCTCCTTCACTTTCTCCAGCTGCTTCTGCAAAAGCCTGATGAGGGGAATGACCTGACTCAAGCTGGCAGTGTCTGAACTGACTTCACGTGTGGCAAGTTCGAAGGGCTGGAGAACCTTGCACAACACGGAAATCATTCTCCACTGCGCTTGAGTCAGGTGCATACCCCCTCCTTTGCCTATGTCATAGGTGGATGTATAAGCTTGAATGGCCTTTTGCTGCTCCTCCATCCTCTGAAGCATATAGAGGGTTGAGTTCCACCGCGTCACAACCTCTTGCTTCAGGTGATGGTGGGGCAGGTTCTAGAGTGTTTGCTGGCGCTCCAGTCTTCGGCACACAGTCGCTGAATGGCGAAAGTGGGCAGAAATTTTTCGGGCCACCCAAAGCGTCTCCTGCACGCCCCTGTCACTTTTCAGAAAATTCTGCACCACCAAGTTTATTGTGTGAGCAAAACATGGGACGTGCTGGAATTTGCCCAGATGTAATGCCCGCACAATATTGGTGGCGTTGTCAGATATCACAAATCCCCAGGAGAGTCTAAGTGGGGTAAGCCACTGGGCGATGATTTCCCTCAGTTTCTCTAAGAGGTTGTCGGCGGTGTGCCTCTTACTGAAACCAGTGAGCCACAATGTAGCCTACCTTGGAACGAGCTGGCATTTCTGAGATGCTGCTACTGGTGATGCTGCTGCTGTTGCTGCGTAAGGTGATACATCTACCCAGTGGGCTGTCACAGTCATATAGTCCATAGTCTGCCCTGTTCCACTTGTCCTCATGTCCGTGGTTAGTGCCCTGTTCCACTTGTCCACATGTCCGCCTGCCTAGTGAAGTGGAATCTAGACGGGATTTGGAACCGGGGACACACTACCTCCATCAATTGTCTAAATCCCACTGCACTAATGGCGGATACCGGATGCATGTCTAACACCAACATAGCAGTCAAGGCCTCAGTTATATGTTTTACTTCAGGATGACTGCTGTCGTATTTCATCCTCCTTGCTAAGAACTGTTGGAGGGTCAATTGTTTAGTAAAAGTAGTGGTGTTCTCTGGGATGATGAACGACTCCCAGCAGCAGCAACAGCAGTGGCAGCAGTAGGCGTAGCAATGCAGGCTCCTCCGTAGGAATCCCGGATAGGAGAGTCAGTCATGCCAGTGACATCGCCTGCAGGACTACTTCCGATCCTGACTAAAGAAGAAATCGATGAGGAGGGAGTTGACGGTGTGGTTTGCAGGCGCTTGGATACAACAGGACAACGGCATTTAGGTGTCCCTGGACTGCTTACGGTCTTAGCCAAAGTTTCTGAACTTGACAGTAACTTTTATGAACACGCTGCAGGTGCCGTATAAGGGAGGATGTTCCTAGGTGGTTAACGTCCCTACCCCTACTTATTTCACCTTTACATATGGTACATATGGCAAGACAGTTGTTGTCCGGATTTGGATAGAAATATTGCAAGACCAAAGAGGTGGAATGTTTGGTCTTCTGCCCAGGCATGACCGTGATGGGCTTATTCATCCCACGGACAACAACTGTCTTCCCCAGAGACTGATTTAAACAAACCACATCACCATCAGAATCCTCCTCGCCAAATTCCTCCTCAGCGCCAGCTACACCAGTATCCTCATCCTGTTGTATTTCAACAGTGACATCTTCCATTTGCATATCAGCAAGTGGACTGTGGGTGCTCCTTTCAGCACTTGCAGGGGGTGTGCAAATGGTGGAAAGAGCCACCTCTTCCCGTCCAGTCCTGGGAAGGTCAGGCATCGCAACCGCCGCCACACTTGGACTCTCCTTGGGGATTTGTGATATCTTCTTAGAATGCACAGTTCTTCGCTGTGCTTTTGCCAGCTTAACTCGTTTGATTTTTTTAGTGGGAGGAGGGCTTCCATCATCATGTGAAGCTGAACCACTAGTCATGAACATAGGGAAAGACCTTAGCCGTTCCTTGCCACTCCGTGTCGTAAATGGCATATTGGCAAGTTTACGTTTCTCCTCAGATGATTTAAATGTTTTTTTCAAGGTCATTTTCCTGAACTTTATCATTTGGGATTGTATGTGCCCTCTACTATGACATTGGGCATCGGCCTTGGCAGACGACATTGATGGCATGTTATCGTCTATGTCATGACTAGTGGCAGCAGCTTCAGCACTAGGAGGAAGTGGTTCTTGATCTTTCCCTATTTTATTTTTATCGGAGAAAGTTTGGTCCTCCATTTATGTTATATTGATATATACGTGCGGCTAAGGTGCACACAAACACAGAAAATAATTTTTTATTTTTGTTGGAGACTAGTGCACTTTGTGGGTTACAGCACCCTTTAAGAAATGAGCCAGCCGGCTCTTTACTTATGGGACACAGGCGCACGCTTGGCGTTGCTCCTTCGTTGATGCACGTGCAGCCATAATGCACACAATTCACAAACACAGAAAAATAAATTTTTTTATTTTGTGTGGAGTGCCCTTTGGGGGTTACAGCACCCTTTAACGGACAATCCAGCTGGCCTTTTACTTATGGGACACAGGCGCACGCTTGGCGCTGCTCCTTCGTTGATGCACGTGCAGCCACAGTGCACACAATTCACAAACACAGAAATGTTTTTTTTATTTTGTTTGGAGTGCCCTTTGGGGGTTACAACACCCTTTAGTGGTCAATCCAGCTGGCCCTTTACTTATGACACAGGCGCACGCTTGCCACTACTTTGTTGATGCACGTGCAGCTACTGCGCACACAATTCACAAACACAAAAAAATATATTTTTTTATTTTGTTTGGAGTGCCCTTTGGGGGTTACAGCACCCTTTAACGGACAAGCCAGCCGGCCTTTTACTTATGGGACACAGGCGCATGCTTGGCACTACTTTGTTGATGCACGTGCGGCTACTGCGCACACAATTCACAAATACAAAAAAATATTTTTTTATTTTGTTTGGAGTGCCCTTTGGGGGTTACAGCACCCTTTAGCGGTCAATCCAGCTGGCCCTTTATTTATGGGACACAGGCGCACGCTTGGCACTACTTTGTTGATGCACGTGCGGCTACTGCGCACACAATTCACAAACACACAAAAAAATATTTTTTTATTTTGTTTGGAGTGCCCTTTGGGGGTTACAGCACCCTTTAACGGACAAGCCAGCCGGCCTTTTACTTATGGGACACAGGCGCACGCTTGGCGCTGCTCCTTTGTTGATGCACGTGCAGCCACAGTGCACACAATTCACAAACACAGAAAAAATAAAAAAAAATTTAGCACTTGGGGGGAGCACCCCTGACGGACAGAGCACCCCCTGGACAACACTACAGCACCCCTTTAGGACTGGGACACTGCACAGGACTTTGGAGTGGACACAGCCCCTATGGAGAACTGACTGCACAACACAGTCCAGCCAGCCCCTATGGACTTTGAAGTAGTGGACACAGCCCCTATGGACAACAGCAGCACAGCGCAGCACAGCACAACACTACACTGCACTACACTACACTACACTACAACACTACACTACACTACACAGCCCAGCCAGCCCTACCTCCCACCCTCCCTCTTCACTGTCCACAGCCAAGTGAGAAAATGGCGCCGACGCGGGTACCTTATATAGGGTCCAAAACCCGTGAGACCCGGAAGGTGGGATGATGACGTTTTGCCTCGATTTCAGATCCGAGTCAGGCGGGAAAAGTCGAGCCTGACTCGGATCGGCCCCGGATTGGGGGGCCTCGGGGGGGTTCGGATTTCAGAAATCCAAACCCGCTCACCCCTAATAATTATAAATATATATATATATATATACAGTATATATATATGTATATATATTAGGGGTGTGCATCGGCCAACTTTTCGTGTTTTGTGTTTTGGTTTTAGATCTGGATCTTTCGTTGTGTTTTGGATCTGGATTGGTTTTGCCAAAACCACCCTTCCGTGTTTTGGGTTCTGGGTTTTGTGTTTTGGATCTGGATTTTTTTTTAAAGAGAGCATAAAAACTGCTAAAATCACAGAATTTGTGGGTTTTGTGGGAATTTGTGGGTTTCTCTGCTCCTATGCTATTATTATCCTCAATAACCTTAATTTCCACTCATTTCCAGTCTATTCTGAACACCTCACAATAGTGTTTTTATGTCCAAAAGGTTGCACCGAGGTAGCTGGATGACTATGCTAAGAGATACGAGTGGGCGGCACAAACACGTGGCCCATCTAGGAGTGACACTGCAGTGGAAGACAGGATGGCAGTTTGAAAAACTAGGCCCCAAACAGTACATAATGCTTAGAAAAAAAAGAGGTGCAAGATGGAATTGTCCTTGGGCCCTCCCACCCACCCTTATGTTGTATAAACAGGACATGCACACTTTAATAAACCAATCATTTCAGTGCCAGGGTCTGCCACACGACTGTGGCTGAAATTATTGGTTCGTTTGGGCCCCCACAAAACAAGCTGGCAATTAATGTGTCCCTGCACAAACTGGCTCTACGGAGGCAAGATGTCGTCCTCATCCTCCTCATCCACCAATTCCTCACCCTCTTTAGTGTTGTGTACATCCTCATCCTCACAGAGTATTAACTCGTCCCCGCTGGAATCCACCACCACAGGTCCCTCTGTACGTTCTGGAGGCTGGTCTCCCTGGAAGAGTTGATAATTCATTTTTATGAACAATATCTTCTCCACATTTTGTGGAAGCAACCTCCTACGCCGTTCGCTGACAAGGTTCCCGGCTGCACTAAACACTCTTTCGGAGTACACACTGGAGGGGGGCAACTCAGGTAAAATAGAGCCAGTTTGTACAGGGGCCTCCAAATTGCCTCTTTTTCCTGCCAGTACAGGTACGGACTGTCTGACATGTCTACTTGGATGCTGTCACCGATGTAATCCTCCACCATTCTGTCAATGGTGACAGTATCATATGCAGTGACAGTAGACATGTCAGAAATTGTTGCCAGGTCCTTCAGTCTGGACCAGATGTCCAAACTTGGTCCTGCCTGCCCTGCATCACCGCCAGCGGGTTGCTTAGGATACCTAAGTTTTTTCCTGGCAGCCCCAGTTGCGGGAGAAAATGAAGAAGGAGCTGTTGACGTGTCACGTTCCGCTTCAGCTGACAGTGTTTTCACCAGCAGGTCTTTGCACCTCTGCAGGCTTGTGTCGGCCGGAAAGAGAGACACCACATAGGCTTTAAACCTCGGATCGAGCACGGTGGCCAAAATGTAATGGTCTGATTTCAACAGACTGACCACCCTGGAATCCTGGCAAAGCGAATGAAGGGCTTCAGCCACAAGTCCCACATGCCGAGCAGAATCGCTCCGTCTTAGCTCCTCCTTCACTTTCTCCAGCTGCTTCTGCAAAAGCCTGATGTGGGGAATGACCTGACTCAAGCTGGCAGTGTCTGAACTGACTTCACGTGTGGCAAGTTCGAAGGGCTGGAGAACCTTGCACAACACGGAAATTATTCTCCACTGCGCTTGAGTCAGGTGCATACCCCCTCCTTTGCCTATGTCATAGGTGGATGTATAGGCTTGAATGGCCTTTTGCTGCTCCTCCATCCTCTGAAGCATATAGAGGGTTGAGTTCCACCGCGTCACAACCTCTTGCTTCAGGTGATGGCGGGGCAGGTTCAAGAGTGTTTGCTGGCGCTCCAGTCTTCGGCACGCAGTCGCTGAATGGCGAAAGTGGCCAGAATTTTTCGGGTCACCCAAAGCGTCTCCTGAACGCCCCTGTCGCTTTTCAGAAAATTCTGAACCACCAAGTTTATTGTGTGAGCAAAACATGGGATGTGCTGGAATTTGCCCAGATGTAATGCCCATACAATATTGGTGGCGTTGTCAGATATTACAAATCCCCAGGAGAGTCTAAGTGGGGCAAGCCACTGGGCGATGATTTCCCTCAGTTTCTCTAAGAGGTTGTCGGCGGTGTGCCTCTTACTGAAACCAGTGATACACAATGTAGCCTACCTTGGAAAAAGCTGGCGTTTCTGAGATGCTGCTACTGATGACGCTGCTGTTGTCGCTGCGTAAGGTGACACATCTACCCAGTGGGCTGTCACAGTCATATAGTCCTTAGTCTGCCCTGTTCCACTTGTCCACATGTCCGCCTGCCTAGTGAAGTGGAATCTAGACGGGATTTGGAACCGGGGACACACTACCTCCATCAATTGTCTAAATCCCACTGCACTAATGGCGGATACCGGACGCACGTCTAACACCAACATAGCAGTCAAGGCCTCAGTTATATGTTTTACTTCAGGATGACTGCTGTCGTATTTCATCCTCCTCGCTAAGAACTGTTGGAGGGTCAATTGTTTAGTAAAAGTAGTGGTGTTCTCTGGGATGATGAACGACTCCCAGCAGCAGCAACAGCAGTGGCAGCAGTAGGCGTAGCAATGCAGGCTCCTCCGTAGGAATCCCGGATAGGAGAGTCAGTCATGCCAGTGACATCGCCTGCAGGACTACTTCCGATCCTGACTAAAGAAGAAATTGATGAGGAGGGAGTTGACGGTGTGGTTTGCAGGCGCTTGGATACAACAGGACAACGGCATTTAGGTGTCCCTGGACTGCTTACGGTCTTAGCCAAAGTTTCTGAACTTGACAGTAACTTTTATGAACGCGCTGCAGGTGCCGTATAAGGGAGGATGTTCCTAGGTGGTTAACGTCCCTACCCCTACTTATTTCACCTTTACATATGGTACATATGGCAAGACAGTTATTGTCCGGATTTGGATAGAAATATTGCAAGACCAAAGAGGTGGAATGTTTGGTCTTCTGCCCAGGCATGACCGTGATGGGCTTTTTCATCCCACGGACAACAACTGTCTCCCCCAGAGCCTGATTTAAACAAACCACATCACCATCAGAATCCTCCTCGCCAAATTCCTCCTCAGCGCCAGCTACACCAGTATCCTCATCCTGTTGTATTTCAACAGTGACATCTTCAATTTGCATATCAGCAAGTGGACTGTGGGTGCTCCTTTCAGCACTTGCAGGGGGCGTGCAAATGGTGGAAAGAGCCACCTCTTCCCGTCCAGTGCTGGGAAGGTCAGGCATCGCAACCGCCACCACACTTGGACTCTCCTTGGGGATTTGTGATATCTTCTTAGAATGCACAGTTCTTCACTGTGCTTTTGCCAGCTTAACTTGTTTGATTTTTTTAGTGGGAGGAAGGCTTCCATCGTCATGTGAAGCTCAACCACTAGTCATGAACATAGGGAAAGACCTTAGCCGTTCCTTGCCACTCCGTGTCATAAATGGCATATTGGCAAGTTTACGTTTCTCCTCAGATGATTTAAATGTTTTTATTAAGGTCATTTTCCTGAACTTTGTCATTTGGGATTGTATGTGCCCTCTACTATGACATTGGTCATCGGCCTTGGCAGACGACGTTGATGGCATGTTATCGTCTATGTCATGACTAGTGGCAGCAGCTTCAGCACTAGGAGGAAGTGGTTCTTGATCTTTCCCTATTTTATTTTTATCGGAGAAAGTTTGGTCCTCCATTTATGTTATATTGATATATACGTGCGGCTAAGGCGCATACAAACACAGAAAATTATTTTTTATTTTTGTTGGAGACTAGTGCACTTTGTGGGTTACAGCACCCTTTAAGAAATGAGCCAGCCGGCTCTTTACTTATGGGACACAGGCGCACGCTTGGCGCTGCTCCTTTGTTGATGCGCGTGCAGCTACAGTGCACACAATTCACAAAGACAGAAAAAAAAGAATTTTTTATTTTTTGTGGAGCGCACTTTGAGGGTTACACCACCCTTTAACAGACAGATGCACGGTTGTCGCTGCTGCTTTGAGGATGCAGGTGCGGCTACTGCGCATACATTTCACACACAAACCCAGAAAAAAAGATTATTTTATTTTGGTTGGAGCCCACTTTGGGGGTTATACCACCCTTTAACAGACAGACGCAGGCTTGTCGCTGCTGCTTTGAGAATGCACGTACAGTGCAGACAATTCACAAACACAGAAGAAAATGTTTTATTTTTGTTGGAGCCCACTTTGGGGGTTACACCACTCTTCAACAGACAGATGCACGCTTGTCGCTGCTGCTTTGAGGATGCACGTACAGTGCAGACAATTTACAAACACAGAAGAAAATGTTTCATTTTTGTTGGAGCCCACTTTGGGGGTTACACCACCCTTTAACAGACAGACGCATGCTTGTCGCTGCTGCTTTGAGGATGCAGGTGCGGCTATAGCCCACACAATTCACAAAGACAGAAAAAAAAAGAAGTATCTTTTATTCTTTGTGGAGCGCACTTTGAGGGTTACACCACCCTTTAACAGACAGACGCACGCTTGGCGCTGCTGCTTTGAGGATGCACGTACAGTGCAGACAATTCACAAACACAGAAGAAAATGTTTTATTTTTGTTGGAGCGCACTTTGGGGGTTACACCACCCTTTAACAGACAGATACACGCTTGTCGCTGCTGCTTTGAGGATGCAGGTGCAGCTTCAGCCCACACAATTCACAAAGACAGAAAAAAATAGAATTTTTTATTTTTTGTGGAGCGCACTTTGGGGGTTACAGCACCTTTAACGGACAAGCCAGATGGCCCTCTACTTATGGGACACAGGCGCACGCTTGGCGCTGCTCCTTTGTTGATGCACGTGCAGCCACAGTGCACACAATTCACAAACCCAAAAAATATTTTTTATTTTGTTTGGAGTGCACTTTGGGGGTTACAGCACCCTTTAATGGACAAGCCAGCTGGCCCTTTACTTATGGTACACAGGCGCACGCTTGGCACTGCTCCTTTGTTGATGCGCGTGCAGCTACAGTGCACACAATTCACAAAGACAGAAAAAAAAGAATTTTTTATTTTTTGTGGAGCGCACTTTGAGGGTTACACCATCCTTTAACAGACAGATGCACGGTTGTCGCTGCTGCTTTGAGGATGCAGGTGCGGCTACTGCGCATACATTTCACACACAAACCCAGAAAAAAAGATTATTTTATTTTGGTTGGAGCCCACTTTGGAGGTTATACCACCCTTTAACAGACAGACGCATGGTTGTCGCTGCTGCTTTGAGGATGCAGGTGCGGCTATAGCCCACACAATTCACAAAGACAGAAAAAAAAAGAAGAATTTTTTATTCTTTGTGGTGCGCACTTTGAGGGTTACACCACCCTTTAACAGACAGACGCATGCTTGTCGCTGCTGCTTTGAGGATGCACGTACAGTGCAGACAATTCACAAACACAGAAGAAAATGTTTTTTTTTTGTTGGAGCCCACTTTGGGGGTTACACCACTCTTTAACAGACAGAAGCACACTTGTCGCTGCTGCTTTGAGGATACACGTACAGTGCAGACAATTCACAAACACAGAAGAAAATGTTTTATTTTTGTTGGAGCCCACTTTGGGGGTTTCACCACCCTTTAACAGACAGACACATGCTTGTCGCTGCTGCTTTGAGGATGCAGGTACAGCTACAGCCCACACAATTCACAAAGACAGAAAAAAAACAGAGAATTTTTTATTTTTTGTGGAGCACACTTTGGGGGTTACAGCACCCTTTAATGGACAAGCCAGCCGGCCCTTTACTTATGGGGCACAGGCGCACGCTTGGCGCTGCTTCTTTGTTGATGCACGTGCAGCCACAGTGCACACAATTCACAAACACAGAAAATATTTTTTTCTTTTGTTTGGTGTGCACTTTGGGGGTTACAGCACCCTTTAACGGTCAAGCCAGCCGGCCCTTTACTTATGACACAGGCGCACGCTTGGCGCTACTTTGTTGATGCACGTGTGGCTATTGCGCACACAATTCACAAACACAGAAAAAATATATATTTTTTTTGCACTTGGAGGGAGCACCCCTGATGGACAGAGCATCCCCTGGACAACACTACAGCACCCCTTTAGGACTGGAACACTGCACAGGACTTTGGAGTGGACACAGCTCCTATGGACAACTGACTACAGAACACAGTCCAGCCAGCCCTTATGGACTTTGGAGGAGTGGACACAGCCCCTACGGACAACAGCAGCACAGCATAACACAGCCAGTCCCTATGGACTTTGGAGGAGTGGACACAGCCCCTATGGACAACAGCAGCACAGCACAACACAGCAGTCCCTATGGACTTTGGAGGAGTGGACACAGCCCCTATGGACAACAGCAGCACAGCACAACACTACACTGCACTACACTACACTACACTACACAGCCCAGCCAGCCCTAACTCCCACCCTCCCTCTTCACTGTCCACAGCCGAGTGAGAAAATGGCGCTGACGCGGGTACCTTCTATAGGATCCAAAACCCGCAAGACCCGGAAGGTGGGATGATGACGTTTTGCCTCGATTTCAGATCTGAGTCAGGCGGGAAAAGTCAAGCCTGACCCGGATCGGCCTCGGATCGGGGGGGTTCGGATTTCAGAAATCCGAACCCGCTCATCCCTAATATATATATATATATATATATATATAAATATATATATATATATATATATATACATCTATACAGTCAGGTCCATAAATATTGGGACATTGACAGAATTTTCAGATTTTGGCCTCTATTCACCACCGCAATGGTTTTGAAATGAACCACACAAGATGTGGTTTAACTGCAGACTTTCAAATTTAATTTGAGGGTAATTACATCCAAATCGGGTGAACGGTGTAGGAATTACAACAGTTTCAATATGTGCCTCCCACTTTTTAAGGGGCCAAAAGTAATGGGACTGTCAACTCAAAAGCTATTTCATGGACAGGTGTGGGCTATTCCCTTGTTATTTCATTATCAATTAAGCAGGTAAAAGGTCTGGAGTTGATTCTAGGTGTGACATTTGGATTTGGAATCAGTTGCTGTCGACTCTCAATATGAGATCCAAAGAGCTGTCACTATCAGTGAAGCAAGCCATCATTAGGCTGAAAAATCAAAACAAACCCATCAGAGAGATAGCAAAAACTTTAGGTGTGGCCAAATCAACTGTTTGGAACATTCTTAAAAAGAAAGAACGCATTGGAGAGCTCAGCAACACCAAAAGACCTGGAAGACCATGGAAAACAACAGTGGTGGATGACAAAATAATTATTTCTCTGGTGAAGAAAAACCCCTTCATGACAGTTGGCCAAATCAAGAACACTCTCCAGGAGGTAGATGTACATGTGTCAAAGTCAACAATGAAGAGAAGAGTTCACAAGAGTGAATATAGAGGGTTCACCACAAGATGTAAACCATTGGTGAGCCTCAAAAACAGGAAGACCAGATTAGAGTTTGCCAAACAACATCTAAAAAAGCCATTACAGTTCTGGAACAACATCCTATGGACAGATGAGACAAAGATCAACTTGTACCAGAGTGATGGGAAGAGAAGAGAAGGAAAGGAACTGCTCATGATCCAAAACATACAACCTCATCAGTGAAGCATGGTGGTGGTAGTGTCATGGCGTGGGCATGTACGGCTGCCAATGGAACTGGTTCCCTTGTATTTATTGATGATGTGACTGCTGACAAAAGCAGCAGAATGAATTCTGAAGTGTTTCGGGCAATATTATATGCTCATATTCAGTCAAATGCTTCAAAACTCATTGGACGGCGCTTCACAGTGCAGATGGACAATGACCCGAAGCACACTGCAAAAGCAACCAAAGAGTTTTTTAAGGCTAAAAAGTGGAATGTTATGCAATGGCCAAGTCAATCCCCTGACCTGAATCCGATTGAGCATGCATTTCACTAGATGAAGACAAAACTGAAGGGAAAATGCCCCAAGAACAAGCAGGAACTGAAGACATTTGCAGTAGAGGCCTGGCAGAACATCACCAGGGATGAAACCCAGCGTCTGGTGATGTCTATGCTTTCCAGACTTCAGGCTGTAATTGCCTGCAAAGGATTTGCAACAAAGTATTAAAAAGTGAAAGTTAGATTTAGGATTGTTCAGTTTGTCCCATTACTTTTGGCCCCTTAAAAAGTGGGAGGCACATATAGAAACCGTTGTAATTCCAACACCGTTCACCTGATTTGGATGTAATTACCCTCAAATTAAATCTGAAAGTCTGCAGTTAAATCACATCTTGTTTGTTTCATTTCAAAGCCATTGTGGTGGTCAATAGAGGCCAAAATCTGAAAATTCTGTCAATGTCCCAATATTTATGGACCTGACTGTATATATATATATATATATATATATATATATATATTGGTATTCACAATTACATAACACAAAACAGTTTGTGATCCTAACAGTTCTCCAGTAGAACTTATATAACTGTGTAACCTTTTAAAACTTTTCGTCTATGTAAAAGATATTGGGGTCTATTCATAAAGAACATGAAATGGCTCACGGTAAACATCACCATATATTGCATCACATTGATGTGATATATAGTGATGTTTAGTAGCCATTTATGTACTTACCTCTCCGGCGTCTTTGGGTGCTGTCCGGCCCCTCCGCGATCCCTGTATGCAGTGAGACTACAGACATATGGGGAGCCCGATATGCCTGTATTCTTACTGCGCATGCGCCGGGGTCCGAGGGCAGCAGGTCACATCAGACCTGCTGCAAAGGACGTTGGGAAAAGGGGCGGAGCCAGCGCCAGGTGCTGGGCAGACAGAAGTTTGTAACTTTTCTGCTCTGTTCGGCTTGCGTTACAGATAACGCCATCCTCAGATGGCAAATCTGTACCACAGGAGAGGAAGCTGAGCTTTCCATTCCTTCATGAATCGCACCCACCAAAAGTATGGTGATGCGATTCATTCACAAAGTGGGGATGCAGCTGGAGAAGGAAGAACCTTCTCCACGGTAACCACTATCTATGAATCACCAAAAGCAGTGAAAAGCCCTGTTTTCAGCTTTACAGGACTATTCACTGCTTTATGAATAGACATAGACCCCACAATCCCATGGCCTAAACCCATAGATTGTGCATCTGGGGAATAAACCATGTGTGCAGTGCATCCTAAAACCTCATAATGTGTTAATCTGCACTACAACCACTACTGTTCAGTTTATCCAGTCATCTCCATGGAGACAGTATCTATTGTGGCAAAAAGAAATGAAGAAGAGTAAGGTGGTATATGTCATTGGATGATAAACAACAAAAAATAATGTATTATGTTTTAAGAGCTAACGGAAGGCCAAGGAAAATTATACTGCAGGCTTTTAGGGACTTTGCCACATAGATAGTAATGTACAGTATGTCAGTACTATAGTATCAACAGCCACAAATAGTAAGTTAGAGGCTTCCGGTGACCCCAGTTTTGTATGTTCTCTGTGTTGTGCTTATTGACAGGTCTTGTCTTCTCTCCCCATTTCTTCCTCCTACTTTAGCAGGAAATTAGTTTTATTGCCTACTAGCTGGGAAACTCTGTGTTGCCCGTGTTGCAGACTGGACCCTGAAGTACACCTGCAGTCTTTATTTGTTTACATTGTCTTTGCCTATAAACCTATTCCACTGATCCTGAAAAAAGGATCTTACTGTTTGCTAACATGCATGCAATCAATGGTGTAATGGTGCAAGGGATGCTATGGTGCCCGAGCTGCCTCTGTGACCACCACTCCCCTTTTACCCATTCATGCACACAAGGGGGGCCAGTCTAGTCAGGGCCACAGAGGGGAGCGGCAGCCAATCAGTAGTGGCGGCTCCTGACAGGCTGCCAGTCGGCGAGCTATGATTTGCTTGCGACAGGTGCCAGATTCAAATTGCGCCAGCGCTGTCTGTCCATATCTGCCACTGCCTGCTGGTGCACCAGCTGTAATTAGCTGGCAGCCCGGCACCTAATCCACACCTGCTGGCTGCTGATGGCACACCAGGAAGGCAAGAGGCTGCTGGTAGGAAATGGGGAGGTGAGTTGCTGTAGGTGCATAATGTGTAAGGGGCATTACTGTGTGGCATAAGTTTATAAGCGCCATTACTGTGTAGCATAATGTGTAAGGGGTACTGCTATTGTGTGGAATAATGCGTTATATGGGGCACTACTACTATGTGGCATAATCTGTAAAGGACATTACAGCGTGGTATAATGTATAGGGGGCACCACTACTACATGCATAATGTGTATAAGGGGTACTACTGTGTGGCATAACTTGAATGGGCTCGATGTGGCATAACATGAATGGGTACTGTGTGGGAGCAAATGCATGTGTTTTTCTACCTTGGGATGGAGGGGACCTTTTAAGATCTTGCTAAGTGGCCCCCAAAATTCTAGTTAAACCCTTGCATGCAAAAACAGAGGGCTGACTAATATATATGGTCACTTTAAAAAGGACAAACTCTGGATTTAATAAGAACTTGCATGAGTCATAAAGAGTTTTAAAGTTAAAAGGATAGATACTTTTGTAGCTTTCACACAGGTTTTTGGCTGACTGTCAATTTCCACTGAAGCCAGCCCCGGAACCTGTGTAACTTAAGTGTGTCCCCATGTTTAGGGCTTGTGTGAGTGTGTGGCCCTGACAAAGATCAAACCTAGGCAAAAACCTAATCCTGGTCAAACTACACCACCCTGCCGCATTTGGTGGAGCTAGGTCCAAAACTCTGACCGTGCATAAAGGACAAACAGACAGACAGGCTTTCTCAATTATATAGATGGGAGTGGTACAAACATAACCAATACAAAGAGGTGGTAATTGTTATTTCGCAGATGACCATATATCTGTCATGGAGTTAAAAATACACAAGGTGTTCAAACAAGTATCTAAAAAGAAGAACTTCAAAAAACACAATGGGACCTACTCAAATGTATATGTTGTGTGAAAATATACACACATTTGCACAAGGTATACATCACTTTCATAGGGAAATAAGTTTCCCCCTTCTATACCTGTTTTTAGTATGTATATATGAATATTCTTGAATAATATATTTTAACAACTTAATTGACAACTTTTTTAACAAATGATAGATTTTTTTTTAAATTTAAATAAGTTAAAAACATAAATGAATTAAAATATTATATTTAAAAAAAATGCCTAGGGGGTGTCTTGTCCATAGGTCCCCATTGTAAAATTACCTCCCACCTCCAATAGGACACTCAGTTACAATAGATCTCCATTACCATTACCCCCACCCCCCTAATGGTAATAGAGCCCTAGTTGTATATCCCCATCACCGCCTGTGTAATAGGTCCCTATTTTTGCAACTCTCCCAAGCCAAAGTGCCAAATGATTTTAATAGTACATAACACCCCATCTCCAGTACAAATAGAGCCTTCCTGGGGGTATTACCTCACCCCCACCACATGCAGAGTGCAATGGAGCATGTGTCAGTGTGGGCTACTTGTCAGTCCCCCCTGATGCAGCAGATCTCTGCTGATCAGTCAAATAGTGCTCAGGGGGAACTAAGGGCCTGATTCAGACCCGCGCGCGAGCGCTTAGTGCTCGCAAGCGGGTCGATGTTGGCCCAGTGCGCACGCGCGAGACCCGGATAGCGACGGGTAAACCATCGCTCCGGGTCTCGTGCCAAAGGGGTCTCGTCGCAAGCCCAATGGTCGCAATGGTCTTGACCATCGCGACCATCTTCCTGGCTGCTCGCTATATCTGTGGGTGGTCACCCACAGCTATACGAGCGGCCAGGAGGCCGCTCTAAAAATCAAGAAGGACGGCTCTGATTCAGATTCTCCTCCTGGCATTTTTGTCCCTGGTGTATGCGCTGCAGGAAGCCATTTGCACAGCATTATGAGGCGCAATTCTAGCAGTGATATTGGCAGTTTACAAAGAGCCAGAAGAAATCCGTTCTGCCATGTACAGAATGGATTTAATTTTTAAAAGCCATGGGACACATGGTTACATGGGTTGCGACCATGCCAGCTAAATCCTAACTGGCTGTGGTTGCATCCCAAACAACTATGCCACTTAAGTGATTAATATACAATGAACCTGAATTTACAATAAGAAAAATTTACTTTTGCAGGACATTTTATTTCACAATTACACCATCCATCTGCATACACATATTTAGGTGCTTGGACCTGATTCAGTAAGGATCGCAACTGCGATCACGGCTGTGATTACACATGCAGTCTCACTGCGATGATATGTTTATCCATTGCGATTGCTATGCCGTCGCAGCACTACATAAGGACACCCCCCTTACCTTACACACATCCGTAATGTTTAGCAAGACTGCGAAACCATCGGTAACATCGACTACGTACCATCGCAGCCTCACGCACACTTACACAAGGTCTGACCCTACTCAGGAATTGCTAACTTCATCACACGCTGTGAGTACTCAAGCTGCATATGGCATAGCAGTGGATAATTTATGCACGCCCATGCAACGGCGTTCAAACGCACTGGCATGCCTGTGCTTTGCCGACTCCCCCCGTCACCACCCCCAAATGGCACTTGCTGTCAATCACTCTGCGATGGGTGTGCATAGTCACTGTGATGGCAGACCCAATCGCAGTGCCTGGTTCGCACACGTGCACTGCGATGCATGCTCAGAACGCAACAATCAGCCGATTGCGTGCATAATTGGAGTTGTGATCCTTGCTGAACCAGGTCCTGCCCACATTCTGATTTTTGAAATTGCAAATTAATTATCTTGCCATTTTGGTTTGTACTTGTGACCTCAAGTAAATTTTTTGTCCTACAATTCAAACTAGAGAATTCCTTGTAAACTTAACATTCTTAGATGTGGTAGTCATAGTTCCTGGAATGGAGAAGTTCCTATTCTTTCAGTGTGTACCACGGATGACACTATTATATTATTCGTGACAACTTTCCTGTTTTGAATCTCCCACCTAATGCCCAGTTCCTTAAATCTCCCAATTTTTGGTAGGCTGAGGAATAGGCCAAGAATGCTCCATCAGAGTCCCCCCGATCACTACATGGTGGAAAGCTCAGTAGTGCAGCTGTTGCCAGCCTGTAGGCTGATTGCAATTCAATTTCAATTTACTTTGGCCAAGGTCAGTGTAGAGAGAGGAGGGGAGAGGAGGGACTCATCAACCCAGAGAATTAGTACAGTATACTAGTTTACTAGTTAAAATAATAGCTATCTAGGATCTGAGCAATTTAGACTAACAACCAGAGGAACCATATTGAGTTGACATCAGACCGCATATTAATAAAGAAACAGACAGTACATATATGTAGCATTACTGCATCACAACCCCTATGTCTTGGGTTCGACCCCCCAAGGCCGTAACCATGTGGAGTTTGTGTGTTCTTCCCGTGTTTATGAGGGTTTCCGCCTGGTACTCGGGTTTACTCCCAAAATCCCCAAAAATGCTGGTAGGTTAAACGGATTCTAACAAAAATTAACCCTAGTGTATACACCGATCAGCCATAACATTAAAACTACTGACAGGTCAAATAAAGTGAATAACATTGATTATCTCGTTACAATGGCACCTATCAAGGGGTGGGATTTATAAGGTAGCAAGTGAACAGTCAGTTCTTGAAGTGGATGTGTTGGAAGCAGGAAAATTGGGCAAGTGTAACAATTTGAGTGACTGTGTGGGCCAAATTGTGATGGCTAGACGAATGAGCCAGAGCATCTCAAAAATGGCAGGTCCTGTGGGGTATCCCTGGTATACAGTGGTTAGTACCTGCCAAAACTGGCCGAAGGAAAGGCAACCATTGAACTGGCTACAGGGTCATGGCCGACCAAGGCTCATTACTGCGCATGGGGAGTGAAGGCTAGCTTGTCTGGTCTTATCCCACAGAAAAGCTACTGTAGCACAAATTGCTGAAAAAGTTAATGCTGGCTATGATAGAAAAATGTCATAACACAGTGCATTACAGCTTGCTGCTTATGGGGCTGTGTATCTGCAGACCGGTCAGAGTGCCCATGCTGACCCCTGTCCACCGTCGAAAGTGCCTACAATGGGCGCGTGAGTGCAGTGTTGGACTGGGGTATGAAGGGCCCACCAGGGGATTGTAATAGTAGGGGCCCACTGAAGGGGTGTAACCTTCTGCCAAAGTGGGTGTATGTATATGTGCAAATAGATGAAGGGGGAGTTAACTTGCAATAGACCGATAGTCCTCTTAAATACAAGAGAAAGGGATGTCCTGATCAGTGCCAGATTAAGGTCCACATGGGCCTGGAGCTGAAATCTATTAAGGGCCTATTGTGTGGAGGTGTGACTACTGATGTGGGAGCGTGACCAGTGGTGTGTGAGTGTGGTCAGCACAGGGTGTGTGGTTTGTGCCCTGGGGTGTGGCTAGTTCCATGGGGGGGTATAGTTAGCGCCTACCTTTAACTACTTTAATTTATAGGGGCAGATTCAATTACACACAATCTGAGATGCGGATTGTGATAAATATGCCCCTTATAGTCTTATAATAGTAGTCTTATAATATTGTTATACCAACATTTGGACCCTGACATAGAATCAGGCAGCTGCAGCCCACAGACAGAGTAGAAATCACAGTCAAAGGGTTTCAGGACACTAAGCTTAAAGCACAGCACATATATTACCCTTAACTGGCGACGTTACATTTGATGTGACTGCAGCCAGCAGTGCTTCAGCTGGCAAGGTCGCATCACCAGTGAGGACATCGCATATAATTGGATTAACCACATAGACTTCTGAATTGGTAGCTTGGAATCACAAAGAAAGAGTTGGCACAATAAATGGTAAAATAGACCAAAATGATACATTGTGTTGTCAATTCTTATTTCAGTAACAATAACACTGAGTATGAGAAATTTGAAAGTGGAATATTTGCCGGGCAGGTCTTAAAAATTTTCCCCAACTATAATGAAACTTGAGACACTGGTTTGTCTATGCCGCCTGTGTCTGTCCTGTTCCTTCCGCCTTCTTCTGTTCATTGAGGAGCGAAATTTCGATCGTAACTACAAATTCGTACGCAACACAGCTCTGGAAAAAAATGCTAATACTTACCACAACTCAGCCAGCATAAAGACGCCCACTTATGCTTTCTCACATCCATCCACCTTCACACTTTTGCGTAAACATCGGTACAATCGTCGCACATCAGACCGCCACACAATTTACAACAGCTCTGACCTGCCGCAAAAACTGCAAGCCTCGTCGCACGCAATGAGTATAGAAGCTGCGTATTCCGTTGCAGTGGCTAATTTATGCACACCCATGCATCAGTGTTCAAACGGACAGGCATGCCTGTGTTTTTCTAACCACTCCTCCATCCCACTCCCAAAAGCCTGTTACTCACTCTGTGATGAACTCCACTCTGCAAGCATAATCACAGTGCGATCACAGCGTATGCACACTGCAGTGACATTTGGTGATGGTGATGGAGTGGTCAGAAAAACACTACACATACATGTAGTAATTACTAGCAGGTGGCACTCACATGTAAAAAAACTCCAGCATCCCTGGTGCCTTCCATAGGTAATCCCAACTTGGGACCCCAATCCAAATGTATCCAATGCATGGCGGCACTCAGGTATGCTCGGTATGACCCATGTCCATATTTTTTTCATAAGTTTAGAGCCAAGTAACTGCAGTCTCCAATTGCCAGCTCATTTGCAGATGGAAAACTGTGGGGTGTAAATGGTAGGAGCTTCGGCCTCCCATGAGTGGGCGGAGCTTTGGCCTCCCTCGTGTGGGCGAAGCTTCGGCCGTCCACGATATCGTTATCGTTTATATCGTCCTGTTTATTTAAACGTGTGTATGCACCAAAAGATCTCTTTGAAAGAGATCGTTGAAAGATATCTTTCAGTGAAGTCATCCTGCCATATCTCTGAACAGGCAAAGTTGACGATATCGTGCAAGTTGCCCTGCATGTACGGGCTATCATAGATATCGTTATCGTTCATGCGGGAACGCGCATCATTGGTTGTTCACTGCATAAAAATTTATGATATATCATTGAGCGATATTGTTATTGTTCATATCGTTCATAGACATCGTACCGTGTGTACGCACCTTTAGCCATTGAGGCCCCAACTCACAACTTACTGGACTCAAAGTACCTGCTGCAAACGTCTTGGTACCAGATACCACAGTACACCTTCAGAGGTCTTGTGGAGTCTATGAGCCGTATTTAATTTGAGCGGACCCGCAATATTTTTTCGCCTCCCAGGACTTTTCGCCTACTTCGCCTGCTTTGCAGGCGTAAAAGTATCGCGCACGTGCCCGCGTATTGCTGTATTCAATTTGAAAGTAGGCGAAAATGGGATCCGGCGAAACTTAATCAAGCGGAAAGTACTGTCAGATTTGGGGAAAAAAGCCTGACACCCCCCAAAAATTGCTCTGACATGGGGGTTCTCTATGATACCCCCAATTTGACTTGCTGAAGGTATTTGGTGTTTTTAAACGGGCTCAATAGCTGCTAAATAGCATTTTTGTATAAGTGGTGCAGTAGTATTCAGGAGTTTTCTTTGCAGAAAATAAAATTTGGGGTACTTGAAAATGGGGGCCAGCATATTTTAGTTGCTAAAATTAAGTTTTAAAAATCGTGAAAAATCCACCTGGCGCAAGCCCATGCAATGAAAAAAACACTTTGGGCATACTTGGGGACCCCCCCAGAGTCAAGTTCGCTAGTTTTTAACTTTGTCCCCCAACATTTTTTTTTTTTGCCCCCAAATTCAAAGTGATTTTTTTGGGTGTTCTTAAGTCTTTTTTTTTACATTTTTTGACACAGTTTACCTTTGGGGGACTGTCTGAAGGCTGCACGGGGGTTCCCGCAACGTTGTACCCCAAAACCCCAATTCTGCACTTTTTTCCGCCTGCTATTCATAGGCGAAACTTTTCCGCCTATTACATTGCATTGACTTTCCGCCTAGACGAAAAGTCTTCCAAATTGAATACGGAGTAAAGACAAAACAGGCGAAAATAACGTCATCTGCGAAAAGTTTCCGCCAAAAACACGTGAAAAAATGGCTCGACAGGTCACAGCTGTTTTGGTGACCTACACAATATTAGGTTGGAGGTTTTAACGCTATGGCTGATCAGTGTACAGAATGTGTGTGTACATGTGGAAGGGAATATAGATTGTAAGCTCCAGAAGGATATTGGTCTATTTACTAAGCAGTGTCATGAGACTGAGTGAAAAGTGATAAGGTGCCAGCCAATCAGCTCCTAAATGCAATCTCACAGGCTGCGTTTGAAAAGTGACAGTTGAAAGCTGATTGGCTGGCACCTTATAACTTTTCACTCTGTTTCCTGACACTGCTTAGTAAATAGACCCCTTATACATTAGAGCATACATGCCTACCCTCCCGGTTTTCGCAAGAGGCTCCCGATTTTTCGGGTAACCCCCCGCACCCCCGGAAGGGTAGGCATTTCTCCCGCATTCTGCCCACTTCCTAGTGAAGTGGGCAGAATGAGGAGAATACCAGCTGCGATCGTGGGTCTCCGTGTAAGGGGCGGGGCTTAAAACATGATTCTTCATGAGTCACATAATTTGGCCCTGCCCACTATGCAAATTCTAGCCAATTGCGGCAATTTTGCTGTGAGGGGGCGGGGCTTAATGACGTGGATCGTCAGGCCCCGCCCCCCATTGCCTCCCTCCTGCTTCTCTTGCCCGGGCTTCTCCCGGGAAGAGATCTTCAAAGGTAGACAACTCTGCATTAGAGACTGTACACAGAAGGGCAACTAAAATCAGAAAACGTACTAGGAAAGACTAAAAGATCTTAATACGTATAGTTTGGAGCAGAGAAGGGAAAGGGGGACATGTTAGACAACGTTCAAATATATAAAGGGTTTTAACAAGGTAAAGGAAGGAGACATTCTTCAAAGAAAGAGAAGTATTAGAACAAGAGGACATGTTCTGAAACTGGAAGGAGGTTCAGAGTAAATTTGAGGAAAAATTACTTTACATAAAGGGTAGTGGACAAGTGGAATACAGTAGAGCAATATCAACATGCATGGGATAGACATAAGGATATCCTTCAGAAGAAGTAAGGATCAATAAGGGTTGAGGTAATAATATGTTTAAAAATGGGGCAGACTAGATGGGCCAAGTGGTTCTTATCTGCCGTCAAATTCTATAGGTTCATACACACGTAACGATTTTGTAACCAACGATTATCTGTCAGATTTTCTGTCAGATTTTCCCTTTGAAAAGTGAACGATTTTTTGAAGTGTAATTAACGATTTTTACAACGATGAATGAAAAACGTTCTTTCCCTTAATGAAAATCGTTATGTTGGACAGTCTGAAATGAACTGCAAACTGCAAACGGGAGTGTGCTTGAACGATTTTCGTTCATTGTTATAACTCAAAAACTGAACGATTTTTTGAACGATTGAACGATAACGATGTCTTTATAGTTAAATCGTTCAAAAAATCGTTACGTGTGAGGCACTGTGCAGGCTGGTGGTGGTTCCAAAATGGTGTGGGGTCTGTTCACAGGGCGTTAGTTGGGTTCACTGGTCTCTGCCTGAACATGTCATTGACCGGTAACCAATACGTTACTTGATGACCATTTGCAGCCCTTCATGGACTTCATGTACCCCCACAACGATGGAATATTCCAGCTGGATAATGCACCATGTCTTTGGTACCAAGTTGTCCAGAATTGGTTTGAGGAGAATTCTGGAGAGTTTTGATGAATAGCGTAGCCACCACGTTCACCCGATATGAATCCAATCGAGCATTTATAGGATGTAGTGGAGAAGTTAATTTGCACCCAAGATCCTGCACCTGCAAATATCAGGGAGCTGTGGGAAGCTATCCAGATGGCATGGGCAACATCTCTCCATAGGTTTCCGTACACTTGTGGAATTGAGATCACATCGAGCTGCTGCCTTTCGCCAGGCTAGAGGGGGTCCTACACTAGGCATCTACAGCATTCCATGACTTTTGGCACTTCAGTGCAAAATTCCAATGTAAATATACAGTCAGGTGCATAAATATTGGGACATTGACAGAATTTTCATATTTTGGCCTCTATTCACCACCACAATGGCTTTGAAATGAAACAAACAAGATGTGCTTTAACTGCAGACTTTCAGATTTAATTTGAGGGTAATTACATCTAAATCAGGTGAACGGTGTAGGAATTACAACGGTTTCTATATGTGCCTCCCACTTTTTAAGGGGCCAAAAGTAATGGGACAAACTAAACAATCCTAAATCTAACTTTCACTTTTTAATACTTTGTTGCAAATCCTTTGCAGGCAATTACAGCCTGAAGTCTGGAACGCATAGACATCACCAGACGCTGGGTTTCATCCCTGGTGATGCTCTGCCAGGCCTCTACTGCAAATGTGTTCAGTTCCTGCTTGTTCTTGGGGCATTTTCCCTTCAGTTTTGTCTTCATCAAGTGAAATCCATGCTCAATCGGATTCAGGTCAGGGGATTGACTTGGCCATTGCAATGCCATAACAAACACAGCATTCACGCAGAGTCTAGAAAAACAGCTTCCTGAGAAAAGTAATTAGAAAAGACAATACACCAGGAACTGTGGGTGTTTTTGCATGTAAAGGGAGAGACCCCACATGTGGACAGGTGTAGCTGTGGCAATTGTAATATGGCCCAGACACTTGAATTTGACTGAATGAACAATGGTAAGAAATCTGCTTGAAAAGAACTGACACAGGTATCCTAATTAGGCAGAAGAAAGCTTTTAAACTCACTCTCAGACAGGATGTCACCAGCAATCGGCAGGGGGTCTCCACCCTGTTTGAGAGTGAAGCTCACTGCCCATAACACATTGCATTGCAGTTTAAAAATGTTAGTAAGGAATGATATATATGTGTGTATATATATATATATATATATTAAATGCATAATACCCCGCATGCAAACGCTGTTTATTTGCTTCATGCGTACGCATCTGCCCCAAGTTAACTAGCGTCTTTTCCCAAACCCCTAATACTTACACACTGCACATTCACATAAAAGGTTCCATAGCTTCAAAGTATAAGATTCAAGTTTTATCCATTTATTACTAATGTTGTGAAATAAAAGATTATTTGGTATCTAAGGTTTAGTATATGATAAGCAAACAGTGTTTGATGTTGTACTGATCGACTCTTTCTCAACAGCTTTCCGGTATCCTCGGTGAGAAGATCGCAACCTGCATTCTCAACTTATGAACAGTAGAGAGTTAAAACACTAAAATGTACTTTGTAAAATTAACATCTTAGATTTGCATGCAGGGAGAATAGAGGAGACAATAGGCTGTCGGAGGCTGACCTGTGTCCAATTGAATCAACCTGTTAAATATCCTGTAACAGATGTACCCGCACTGGGAATCAATGAAACCATGCCAAACTTTTATATTGTATAGTCTATTTCTGTAAGGGTATATATATGTGTGTTCTGACCCCAATCTGGAGTCTTCATGCTGATGCTGTTGATGGAGGTTTCTTGTTGATGCCGGAATCTGGTCCCAGAGCGCGTGTGTATGTATAACTGTACCTTGGGTCTGTATAATTTCTTTGCGCTAAATTATACTTAGATCACAGCGTGTAACTATCTGCACTTTGCTTGAATAATACTTTGTGCTTTGGAAACACATGTTCAAGGTCTGAAGTCTTTATTTTACTGTATGACTGCGTACGCACATAGCGTCAATTTTAGAAGGTATAGGCAGGTTTTTAGAAGGTATAGACAGTAGCGTATAGAGGTTTAAATTCAGTATCCTTAGTATGTAGTTGAAGGAAGGGCAGGGCAGGGCAGGAAGGGTTGATTGGTAGTAAATTTAATTTCATTTTCTGATTCCGAATACAATTTCTGAGGGAGAAGGGGAGGGGAGGGGAGGAGGCATTTACAAAAAAATATTTGACACATTCACATCAGTCCTTGCCCCAGAAGAATCCTTGAGGGCCATGCCTGCTGCTGCTGGGAGTGTATTTTCTCATCCCAGAAGGGGACCAGGAAGACTTCTAGTAGTGCTTTCCACATGAAAAAGCATTTCCCAATCTTTACAGGGACATTAAAAAAATAAAATTAGTTAGTGGCCTCAAAGTGCCACTTAACCAGCTCAGATATGTGGACAAGCGTAAGATCTATGATTTAAGGCAACCCTGGTCCTTGAGAGCTACCAACAGTGCATGTTTTCCAGGTCTCCTCACAGAATCACAAGTGTAATAAATAATTAACTCCACCTGGGGATCTTTCCAAATATGTTGGTGAGTAATGAATACACCTGTGCACCAGCTAGGTGGTCCGGAAAACGTGAACTGTTAGTAGCTCTCGAAGACCGAGGTTGGCTACCCCTGATTTAAGGCCTTACATTGTATCTTTCTTGAGAATCCTGCGCATGCTTCTGCGGTTAGAAATGGATTTTCATACCAGAAGGGGACCAGGGAGAGTGCTTTTCAAAAACAATTGACTGTTAAATAATCCTTTGCAAACCTTTTGAAAAAGCATTTCCCAACCTGTACAGGAACAAAAAAAAAACATAGTTAGTTAGTGGCCTTCAGTTCAAACTGCCATTGTACCCACTGTCCACTTAACTGGAGCAGATATTGTGGACAAGCGGAACAGAGTAGCAAATGCAACATTTAAGGTTTAAGTCTTATGTTGTGTCTTGAGAGCCATGCCTGCTGCTGGGAGTGGATTTTCATCCCAGAAGGGATGAAGACACAGATCTGAAGAGATGTAAATAACTACTGACAGGAAAAACAGGCAATTTGGAGGCCCTTACACAAAACTGCTTTTGCTTTGCTTGAGCTGCCCACCTTCCAGTGTGTACTCAGAAAGAGTTTTCAGCACAGCCGGGAACCTTGTCAGTGATTGGCCTGAGACTATTTCCACAAGATGTGGAAAAGATGATGCCCATCAAAATGAACTACAAATTCTACGAGAAAGACCTTTACCGTCAATTACAAGCAAAAATTACAGAGGCACCAGTAATGGTGGATTCCAGGGAGGACAAATTAATATTGTGTGAAGAAGGTGATGTATACATCACACCAGATTATACCATCACCCAAGCCTATATCGTTATCCCATCCTGTGTTGTGTATAAATTACATCTGCTGTTAGATTGGGGATTCATTGTCCACTTTAATGGATATGAGCTCCATTTTAGTCCATATCATCACCACACCCCCTACACATCTTCTGACCTGGGCTACAGGAGGAGCAGCTTCAACCTGGAATACGGTTGCATGGCGTTGCCCCTCTGCCTCACTGAAATTCAGGTAGAGGGGCCATGGGTAGGGACTGGGAGTAGGGACACTATAATCAGAGAACGCAGTTTTAGCTGCTATATTCCATTTTTTAAACCAGATCATCTAATTTCACCTTTGAAAATGTTTATGCAAATCTCAGCAGAGGCGTTTTGTGATGCCATGGCTAATGCGCACACAGACACAAAAACAGATAGATTGATTGAATACATTTTTGGGGGGCACTTGTGAAGGAGAGCACCCAAATGAGGCAGCAGCCTCTTGATAAATGACACAGGCAGCACCCCTGACACACACAAAAAAAAGATTGAATTAATTTTTGGGGGGCACTTGGGAGGGAGAGCACCTGAACAAGGCAGCAGCCTCTTGCTAAATGACACAGGCAGCACAGCACCCCTGCGCACCTACGTTGCTGATAAATGTGGCTAAAGCGCACACACAAAAAATAGTTTTTATTTTCACACTGGTGATGTGGCTAACATGCACACACGAAAAAATTGTTTTCTCTTTTTTACACTGGGAGTGAAGAAGAGCACCCCTGATGCAGGGCTGTCTTAACAGCAGTGCAGGCCCCTGGGCAAAGCAATGCACTGGGGCCCCCATTAAACAATCCTCTGCTGGGTATGGGATGCTATCGGTGTCACCCGCTGAAGGATGACACGAAGATGCAGGCTACCCCTCAGTGACAGGAGCCAGGTGCTGCACTGTAGCAGTAAGTGCAGCACTCGGCTCCCGTCACAGTGGGGAAGCCTGCACTGCCCGCACCTCCGGCATCTCCGGCATCCCCAAGCACACATTGATAATCTCGGGCCGGGGGCCAGGTTCGGGCAACGAGGCCACGCCCCTTCCCTGAGGCCACACCCCTTCCCCGAGAACACACCCCAGCCTGGACATACATATGCGAGAAGGCACAGCATGTTCGGCCAGAGCCAGCAGAGGGAGCCCTCCTGTGACACGGCATGAAGCTTGGTGCGTGCGGGCAGTCTCCCAGAACACGGTGATGGGAAACCTTGCAGCTTCTCTCTCCCTGCAACTTTCACACCCTATGCTGTGTGTTACCCTGCAGCCTGTACCCGCCTCTGCCTCCTCCCCATGCAGGACTATCAGCGGTGGCAGCTATGTGACGAGGGGTAGGGGTGCTATCGGCCATGGGCCCTTGGAATCCTGGGGCCCTTGGGCAACTGCCCATTTAGCCTATAGGTAGAGATGGCCCTGCCCTGATGGACAGAGCACCCCCTGGACAATACAGCAGAACAGCCAGCCAGCCCCTATGGACAACAGCCAGCCAGCCCCTATGGACTACAGCGAGCCCCTATGGACAGGACAACAGCCAGCCCCTATATGGATTAATATGGACAACAGCCAGCCAGCCCCTATGGACAGGACAACCTCAAAACAGCCAGCCAGCCCCTATGGACAACAGCCAGCCAGCCCTTATGGACAACAGCCAGCCAGCCGCTATGGACAGGACAACAGCCAACCCCTATATGGTATGGATTGAACAACAGCCAGCCCCTATAGACAACAGCCAGCCCCTATGGACAGGACAACCTCACAATTATTTATTATGCACAACAGCAGTGCAGCTCAGCTCCCAGCACAATTATGCAACAGCAGCACAGCACAGCTCCCAGCTCCCTCCTTCTTCACTCTTCACAGCCGGAATGAAAAATGGCGGTGATCGCGGGACCTTTATACAATCCAAAACCCGCGAGAATCTGACAGCGGGATGATGAAGTTTTGCCTCGTTTTGAGATCCGAGTCAGGCTGAAAAACCCGAGCTGGCTCAGATCTGACTCGGATTCCCTAAGATCGGGTGGGTTCGGATCTCTGAGACCCGAACATACTCATCTCTACTATGAAGCAATAGTCAGCATATGAGGCAGTTGTAATGGTCCGTCTGACAGAGTTAGATATCAACCCACCCCATGTGTATGGAAAGAGGAGAGATAGTTGGGCATATAGCGGGGAAGATTAGGTAAATGCTCCACCACAAAGGGAACCTGGTGTTCCTTCCAAGCAGCAATACTTGGCTAAAAAGTGGTAAAGGGAAAAATACCAAAGTATCATTAGTCAGTTTGGGGTAGGGGGTGTCTCTTGCTGGATCCAAGAATATTAAGGAGATCCATAGGCATCTTTATAATGGGTGCAAAAGTGTGCGGTGCACACGGGCCACTGGGTCCAGGGGAGCCCACACCGCAAATTCCGGACCTGCGCTGCAGAGCAGCAAACACTCACTGGGAAAATGGCAGCGGACATTTTTCCAGTGATCTGCACATGTGCAGAAAAGATGTCCCCGGGAAAGTAGGCGCGGGCACAATTTTCCCGGAGACCCGCGCATGCGCAATAGATTCTGGCATGAAGCCAGAATCTACAGCGCTAAGTGCGCGGACAGAGAGGAGGGGGCCGAAAGGCTGCACACGGGATCCTCTCTTAAAATGCCCCTGAGGAGATCAGTAGAAGGGCGAGGATCAGGAGGGCCCAGGACGGGCAAACTATGGAGTCGCTGATGGAGAGAGTGAGGAATAATCGACAAGGAAAGTGTTAAACTGTCAGAAGCAATCGAATCCTGTCGGTAGCCATTGACATTTGACATACTGTGTATCAGAGTCAGGCATATTGAGAAGGTAAGCAGGAAATCGTGGATTACTAGGATCCTGGACTGCAAATTACTGGGCATAGAATTAGCCATCCAATTGTGAGAAGTAGGAATACTTGGAAATGATGGAGCCATCAGGATCAGTGGAATACTGTTTATAGTCAGCGACACATGGTGGAGCAGAGTTGAGAGATGATAGTATGGCATGAACATAATATAAATATCATCTATCTTTTTATTGATGCAGGCCTGTTGAGATGCCATCAAAGGATCCATAGCAGGGACATGAAAAAAATACACATGTAATGCTATAATAAACAGTTGCAGCTGTGGTCAACATAGGCATCGGTGTAACATAAATTGTCTTGTGAGTACAATATATCCAGGCTAGTTTAAATACTAAGAGCCATATTCAATATGAGCCGAGCCGCGATACTTTTTCGCGGCCCCGACTTTCCGCCTACTTCACCTATTTGGCAGGCGGAAAATTATCGCGCGCGTGCCCGCTTTACCCCGTATTGAATTTGAAAATACGCGAAAACGGCACCCAGCGAAACTGAAACAGGCGGAAAGTGCTGTCAGATTTGGGGAAATCAGCCTGACACTCCCAAAATATGCTCTGACATGGGGGTTCACTATGGTACCCCCTGATTTGGCTTGCTGAAAATATTTGGTGTTTTTAAACAGGCTCAATAGCTGCTAAATAGCATTTTTCTATACGTGGTGCAGAATAGTATTCAGGAGTTTTTTTTCCAGAAAATAACTATTCCCAGCAAATTTGGGGTACTTGAAAATGGGGGTCAGCATATTTAAAAGTTGCTAAAGTGATGTTGAAAAAATCGAGAAAAGTCCACCTACTGCAAGCACCTGCAATCAAAAAAACACCTGGGGCATACTTGGGGACCCCCCCAGAGTCAAGTTCGCTAGTTTTTAACTTTGTACCCCAATTTTTTTTCGCCCCCTATTTCAAAGTCATTTTTTGGGGTGTCCTTAAGTGATTTTTAAAATTTTTTTGACACAGTTTACCTTTGGGGGACTATATGAAGGCTGCAGGGGGGTTCCCACAACGTTGTGTTCACACAGCCACCCCCCTTCACCACCCACAAATGGCACTTCCTGTCAATCACTCTGTCATAAGTCTGCGTAGCCTCTGTGTACGCAGTTCTGAATGCAGCGTCTGCCACGCACACTGCGAAGCATATGCATTCGCAGTGCAAATTAATCGACCGATTGTATGCGTATTAGCAACTGCATTCCTTGCTGAATCAGGCCCATAGTCAATAGCAGACAAATACACAGACATTGAAATTACATAACTGCATCATTAGTTGGGAATAATCAAATTCTTAGTAAGAGATTAATGAACAGCCACTGTCTGTAAATTGAGTCAAAAAGAGTCATAAATATAGAAGCAGCTCTGATACTTGAGCTCTGAAGGTAGATTTACTAATAGGCAGTCTGTCAAAGCCGCCAATGATCAGCGACTTTTACCTATAGTTTTAAAACTGCAACAGAAATCAATCCTAAACCAATTTAGTTTACCATTGATTCCTGTTGCCAATTTAAAATACAGTTAAACTCACTGGTGATTGGCTGCTTTAAAAAAACCTCCAGTTAGTAAATTATAAATACTTCTCAATCAAGATAAGAGGAAACAGCCTTATTCAATACCAGCCATTATTTAATAATAGTCATAAATGCCTATTTACTATAAAGAAACAAAAGAAATGGAAGGACGGGAATTCAGTTGGGTCAGAGCCAGGACAGTCACACAAAATGGAGTCTGACACATCATTGTTTGTTTATTTGAAAAGCACATTAGGAGTTGTAGAACAACCTAGCACTGAATGAAATAATAGAATTGCCCTTGGATGTTGGACATAACTCCAGGAAACTTAGGGGTCTATTTACTAAGACTTGGGACCATATTCAATTGCAGGCGAAAAGTTTTCGCCGATGACGTAATTTCGCCTGTCGGAAACTTTCCGCCATATTCAATTGCATGGACTTTTCGTGTATGCGTAAAGTCAATGCATTCGGATAGGCAAAAAAGATTAGCCTCTGAAAGCAGACGGAAAAAAGTGCAGAATTCGGGTTTTGGTGTGCAATGTTGCGGGAACTCCTGTGCAGTCTTAAGACAGTCCCCAAAAGGTAAACTGCGTCAAAAAAAGTTTAAAAAACAACACCCCAAAAAAGTACTTTTTTACTTTGCAGTTGCTTGCGGCAGGTGAATTTTTCATGATTTTTAAAACTCTACTTTAAAATAAGCTACCCCCCATTTTCAGGTACCCCAATTTTGCGGGGACTAGTTATTTTTACCAAAAAAACCTTCTAAATGCTATTCTTCACCCATAATGCAGATACACAAAACAGCACCTATTGCGACCATTTTAATACCCCAAATACCTTCAGCAGGGCAATTCGGGGGTATCCATAGTGATCCCCCTTGTCAGTGCATCTTTTAGTAGGTGTCAGGCTGATTTCCCCTGTTTTTGAGAGGACTTTCCGCCTGTTCAAGTTTCACCGGATGCCGTTTTCACGTCCTTTGGAATTAAATAGGGCGAAAAGCAGCAGCGCGCACGGGAAGTGTTTTCGCCAAAAACATGCGTGTAGGCAGAAAGTCCGGCAGCCGAAAAGTCCTGGATTTTTCTCCTGCAATTGAATACGGGCCTTGGGTGGAGATAAAGTCGATGGTGATTATGTGCCAGCCAGCCAGCTCCTGTCATTTTTCAAACACAGCCTGTGACATGGCAGTTAGGAGCTGATTGGATGGTACCTTACCACCGTCGACTTTATCTCCATCCAAGGCTTAGTAAATAGACCCAGCCTATTCTGAGTAGACGTATTAGGAGGCAATGGTTATCACTAATGCAGAGGGGATTGCATTCCTAAGCATTAATACTGCTAATAAATGGAACATTGGGGGCTTCCCCTTTGTTCTGTTACCTGAATCAGAGTCCTAGCACTCTGACATGTATGCTTTTCCCTGTCACACTACAAGCTTCCCAAAGCACTGCAATAGTGCTCTACTGAAGTACTATGGTCTGACTTAGCTCAACAGCACTGAGAGTCTCCCTTCTGGGAACACCACGGGGGCGATTCAAAAGTTTTGGCGGTGGCTTTTTTTTTCAAGACGCCTGACGGAGCAATTCAATTGGTTCTCTGTCAGGGCGCGATAGCTGCCGGCACCAGCATTTCTGCACGCACTCAGGAGGGTGCGAGCAGAAATTTGTGAGAAATCCCCTGGTTAGGGCGCACTAACCGCAGTTAGCGCGCCATAACCAGAATTTTAGACGGGTTTAGCCATTTTAAACAGCTAAACCTGGTCTCATAGGGGGCGATAATTAATGAGCGCCCAGAACAATTGCATAGCAAAACTGGGTGCTCATTAATTATCACGGCTTAAACAACATTTGAATTACACCCCACATGTCTGCTATACATAGATAATATAATTGATCAGGAGAGCTTATTTCTTTGTATAGAAAGTCACAAAGACTGTTTTTCCTAAATAAACCCTGACAGCTATTTTTTCAGCATGTTACTTTGATCTACAATGACTGTCCACGATTTCATCTACACACAAATACATTAATTGTGGAGTCACAATAAAACAAGAAACCGGAAATGCCCACAGCTAATGCCTTTATCTCTGGCAAGTGGCAGCACGTTGGTAGAATTAGAGAACCCCCCCTGACACATATACCTTACTTGAGACACTAAGAGGGACACAAACAGGATGCAATGGAGACACAGAAATCATTTTCAATTTCAATTATACTTTTCATAAAACAAAATTGTTTTTCATCTGTAAACAGTAAACCTAATATTCAAATGTTAAGTTATTCAAATGTACTGCTTTTCCTTCTCCAAAGCATAAGACTAGCAGTTTTACAGTACATTTTGTCGTAGCCAACTTTAGTTAGCCAGTGAAAGTCTGATCAGATTTGATCAGCGAAGATGAAAATTCCCTCACTCCAGTGACAAGGGAAATAAACTTTTTATTGCATAATAAACTCTACCAAGAAATAGTTTTTATGTTCAGTTTTTTTATTCCCAGGGCTTTTCAATTATAGTACACAGCAGCCAAGCGATCAACCCTGCAGGCTGCAGTTAACACGGATTTCTGGGCCTGATTCAGAGCCGCTCGTAAGCGGCCACTCGTTCGCTCCGAGCGATGTTCGCACATCTGCGCATGCGTATGGGTCGTAATGCGTATGCGCCAACCAGTCATTGCGGTCGGAAATCGAGTGCTCGCAAAATAGCGAGTGCCTGCTAATTTGAGTGACAGGATGAGGCGTTTGTGGGTGGTAACAGGGGAAGGTGCTTTAATATGGGGAGTGGTGATGCGAACGCAGGCGTGCCAAACGGTCAAAACGGGCGTTTTAAGGGTGTGCATAATTAACAAAGCAGCGTCATCGACCACGTCACTTGGTTGTTTCTTAGCCTGAACTGTTCGCATGATTGCGGTATGAAAATCCTAACACAAGCACTGCGAGCAGTTCAGACGCCTTTCGATGTACTCGATTAATCTAATAAATAGCGGAGATGACATAGGACACGAGCAGCCAGGGGGCGTCTTTACAAAATAGCGAGCGCATGTTTTGTTCGCTCGCTCAGACTTAGAGGCGTCAACAGACCGCAAATAGCCGGCCCCTTTTTCTGAACGAGCGAGCGCAAATAGCGTCCGGCTCTGAATCAGGCCCTCTGTTCAAACAGAAAACTCTGTTAAAAGCCCTGATCACAGGTATCGTGAACCCATAGCTCCATGAAATTATTCCAGACTCCATGGGACAATGCGCGTTAGCGAGTAATTTACTGCGTGAGGAAAAGGGGCTGTAATTGAATAGTCCTGGGTGTTAACGCCCGAGGCTACCACCCTTATTGAATCTGGCCCTAAAAATAAAGAAAACAAAAATATGAACTGAATTTATTATGATGTATTTTTTAAATGATGCCTGCAATTATCAAGCCAGCTCTCAGGCTTCACCCATCTCTTTACTGAAGCATTAGTATTACTGCTCTTGGTACAATATCCTAATTGTATATTTGTGTTTAGGAAACCTATTCAGGTTCCACAACTTAATATATGAAAATTCCTTTCGATTTCTCAACCCGCAGGAATAAACTCTGGATGATTGAAATTACAGAAAGGGCTTCTTACTTTTTATCCATTGTTCTAGATCACAGGTTCTCAAACTCGGTCCTCAGGACCCCAAACAGTGAATGTTTTCCAGGTTTCCTCACAGAATCACAAGTGAAATAATTAGCTCCACCCAGAGGTGTAGCATGTGGCCAGGGCACCCGAAGCACAAGCGTGCTACAGCGCTCCCCCCCCCAAAAAAAGTGTGTGCTATATAATATAACGACTATTCATATATATATATATATATATATATATTTATATATTCACACACATACATACATGGCAGGCAGGGTCACACATACATTCATACATACATAAACACATACATACACACGTATAGGCAGGATCACACATACAGGTAGGGAGGGTAATAGACATAACTGGGGTACCTCGCTCACCTTAATGTGGACCCTGCTGCTTCTTCCTCGTCGACATGCTGCTGTAGCCCCGCCCTCTGCTGGGGTCAGATGAACATGTGCTGAGCTCCACCAATCAGGGCTCAGCACAAGCTCCTCTGACCACGGAGTCTCTCACTAGAGCAGCAGGAAGGCAGGAGAGGATGCTGCTGCTGCTCTGTATCACAGCACCCGGCAGGCTGAACACGGACCAGGAAGGCTGTCAGCTATTTGACAGCTGCTTCCGGAGTCCGACATCAGGGCGCCCTCTGGCAACTAAGGCACCTGGAGCTCGTGCTCCAGTGGAACCGCCCTCCCTATGCCCCTGGCTCCACCTTTGGGATTTTTTAAATGTGTCAGTAATTAATGACTACACCAGTTGGGCGATCTGGAAAACGTGACCTGGGTGGGGTAATGGGGACCGAATTTGAGAACCACTGATAAACAGTTATTGCAGAGAGTGCTCACACCATTTCTATTATTATTTTGTATCACCAGTACCAAGCTCCTATGTAATATATGTACAGTTGGTTTAAGTCTTCATCTCACTGATCCCTTCCATATTACACTTCCCTTTTCAGAATTCCCGTTAGTCAACCCATTGATCAAAATCTGATAGGAAAACATTTGTACAGATTCAGAAATAATCGGTAACAAGCATCAAGAGAGCATTTATATGTTATCACATTATTATCCAAAGCTCAATAACAATACTATTCTGCCTCTCCTGCCATGCCCTTGATCTCTTTCACATGCCTGCAACAAAACGTATTCTATAACATACTGTATAATGTAGTTATTTGTTGGGTTTTTAGAAAATCTATGTCTTGCTTCACAATAATTATAATCTAATTTATACAAATAAACCTTGTTTTCCATTTGGCGGAAGGATATTGTAACCATGGAGACATTTTTCACATGTCAGTGTATTTAAATATTAACAGTTTTGGTTATCAGCAAGAAAACATAAGTGCTAAAGGGGAGATTTATCAACTATTGGAAAGAGATAAATTGGAGAAAGACAATCACCAACCAATCAGTTTCTGTCATTTTTCTAGCACAGTCTAGGTCAGTGGTTCCTCAATGCTCCCTAACTGTCCAAGGACATTTATGATTAAGCATGGATATCCTTAAAGCATGGACTGTTAGGGTGCCTTGAGAACAGAATTTGGAAAGCCTTGGTCTAGTTAGAAGCTGTTTAGTTGCAATAAGCAACATTTCCACTTTATGGGGTCTATTCATGAAGTAGTGAAAAGTCCTGTTTAACTGAAAACAAGGCTTTTCCCTTCTTTCTATTCATGTAGCGGGTTATTGTGCACTCTGTGCATGGATCTCTTCCCCATACAGTAGTATGGTGAGTGCAATTCATAGAAGGGAAAGCTCAGCTTTCTGTTCCTCTGCTGCGTTCAGATTCGCCATCTCAGGATGGCATAATCTGTACTGAGAAATGAAAAGAGCAGAGAAGTTGAATATTTCCCTGCTCTCTGCCTGTCATTTAAGACTGGCTCCGCCACCTTTAGACCACCTGTCTGATGGGATCTGCTGGTCTCAGACGCTGGCGCATGCGCAGTGGGAAGAAGACATATCAGACTTCCAATATGTCTGCTTCCCGGGATTGCGGAGAGGCCGTTTATCAGAGGTCATTCCTGGACAGGTACGTTTACGTGAATGGCTTCAAAACATTACTATACATTGCAATGATGTGATGTGATGTGATATATACTGATATTTTTCCGTAGCCAGTTCATGTTTTACATGAATAGAGCCCTAGATCTCCTGAAAGTTTGATACATCTCCCTTTAAATACCCTCCGGTATTAATTTACTCTGGAAATAGTCATAGTTTTAATATTGACATTATTAATAATCATTCAAATATGTCCACAACTGGTGAATTTTAGAGATATTTAATGAGTACAATTTTAACATCTAGCGACCAGGTGTGGTACATGTAGGCATATAGAGATGGCTGCACTTTAGATCAGCAGTGTGCCCAAGCTCTATGGGAAAGATGTGTAAGACCTTGGAGAGAGATAAAGTGAACGGAGATAAAGTACCAACCATTTATTTTTTAACTGTCATATTTCAAATACAGCCTATAAAATAACTGTTAGGAGCTGATTGGATGGTGTTTATGGGGTCTATTTATATAGATTGCAGTGTGGAGAGTGTTACATTTTAAGTTCAAAGTAGTAATTCATGAATTCATGTATCTTTCCAGCGGAGCGAGCTGAAAGCAGACCCCTCCATGATCCTGGGAAGACGTGCAACACTTCCAGTGACCTGGTTTTCAGCTAGTAGGAGCTGACTGCGCATTTGCCGGGACACAGCCACACTAGGCACTGGGCTGAGAATGGGGCCTCGGTGACATTTTCCATCCTCTCTTGCAGTATGCCACCGCCTCCTCTCTGCCCGCCCAGCACAGGAAATCCCAGTGTTACACTGGGACCTCTCACAGGCAGAGCCGGATTTGAGTGGTCTTGGATGTAGCTCTGCCCGGAGTCCCAACGTTGGGATCAAAGGGGCTCTCAGGGAGATTTTGGAGCCGATAGATACACTCATATCACAAAGGGGATGAGGGATCAGGAGAAATGGGATGAAACATTGTCATCCAGCACCTCCACTTCCACAGTTAAATAGGATATATATATATATCCATATCCCAGAGTGCCCCATACCCTGCTGCTCTGGCTGATGATTGGTCAGTGACAGAGAAGGGGGCAGGGAGAACAGGGAGAAGGCAGGAAGACAGCTGTCTTTCTCCCTTTTTCGCCATACTGAGTTGGAGAATTGTTTTGGTGAAGCAAGATGGAAATCTGAGCTTTCAATGCTTCTGTGAATCGCTCTCCCCATACTAGTGTATAGGGAAGTGATATGTACCCTAATCAGAGGCACGGCCACGGTAATCCCTTTTATGAATAGAGTGTGTCGAAGCTGGATTAGTGGCTGAGAGGGAATCAGCGTAAAAATTAGCGTGCGCAACGCCATCTTGCGAATGGCAGCTAGACTCCATTTTAGAAACAAGAATCTGCAAGACGCCATTTTGCGACCACCGCCATTTTAAGTTACAACTCAAGAGCTAAGTACGGATGGCAATGTTTTTGATAATCTTTCTAGAAGCCATGACAGGCCCATTCTGGGGACAACCTTGCATAGAGAAATACCAAAACAACTAGAAAAACAGCCTCCTGAGAAAAGTAAATAGAATAGACAATACACCAGAATACTGTGAGTGTTTTACATACAAATTGGGAATCCCTGTACATAGACAAGTATAGTTGTGGCAATTGTAATATAACCCAGTCATTGATCTACACAATTGAATTTGTCTGAATCCTAAACAGGTTTTAGTTTTACTCTCAGACAGAATGGCCCCAGCTTCACAGCTGGGGGTCTCCACCATGTTTGAGAAGTGAAGTTCACTGCCCATAACACATTTGCATTGCAGTTTGAAACTGTTGGTAAGGAATTAAATATATATATATATATATATATGATAAATCCATCATAAATAGAATCTCATGCATAAACACCGCACATTACGCACAGTAGCGAATGCACAATATCCTGCATGCGAACGCTGTTTATTAGCTGCACATCTGCTCCAAATCAGATAAACTTAACTAGTGTCTTTTCCCATATCCCTAATACTTACATAATGCACACTTACACAAAAGGTTCGATAGCTATAAAGTAAAAGATCCAAGTTTTATTTATTTATTTATTACAAATGCTGTGAAATAAAGACTATTTTGTTATCTAAGGTATAATACGTGATAACAGAAAAAAAAAAAAAAGAGATTTGCCCCCAGCACACTGCAGCAAAAACAATACTTAAATCCTACATGATAATAGCGATTCAGAGGTATTAGTTACATACATTTGCAAATATATGAATAAGTGCCAGGCCAATCGTCAAGGCTCCTCTATACTGGCGTCCCTAGCATTAAGGAGTTCACGTCCGAGAAGCTAGGCACCCCAAAAAAATTTGATGGATGGCCCTTGGTTGGAATTGAGAGATCGCTATCCGTTATCATGTGAGTCAAGGTACACTGACTAGAATCCAGGGAAAAGAAAGGAAAAAGTTTGTTTTCCTTTGTTGATAGTATTTTACACTATAAAGGGTACCATAGTGCGCACGGGGCTGAGTCGCGTTTTTGCGCGCATAATAGCAACGCACTTTTGCGTACACAGTTAACGTTAAGTCATACAGTTGTGTACTGGTCACATTATTGTGTATGCGACTAGTCGCACAATAGCGCATACGCATTTCCGGTAGTGCTGCCACGTGTTTGAACAAAGCTGTTGAGTATACATTTTTCAATTATTGCCAATAACTGGGTTAACATGCATTTTTCTGTCAGGAAAAAAGTATGTAACTGTGAGTACTTGTTTAGGGTGTAACACGGGACCTAAATGTTAAGAGTATCGTAGGACCCTTAAGTGCTGGGCGCAGGAGTTGGCCTAGTGACTCGGTATCAGCTTACCGTTTACTTTACACAAAGCAGGTGTATGGGTTGTTATTTTTGTTAGGGTTCAGCCCCCAGCTTGATTATAGCGTTCAGTAATCAATGTGTGTGATCTGTTAGGCTTATTTAACACTATAATTGAACCGCATAATTTTGGTTAAATTGTGATTGTGAGCTGGTGGGAGGGTGGACGAAATCAACTGGAACACAAGGGGTACTTTGCTGCCCCCTAGCAGTTGAACGGTAGTCAAAAAGGGATTGCTGAGCGGAAGCGGCCTTTACTTCCATAGGTGAGTGGAAGTGTTAAACTCCTCTGCGCCCGTGGAGGAAGTTGTTAATACTATACGTTGCAGCAACAGACTAAAATAATAAGGTAATAAGGTCAAAGGTTACACTGCGGCTGGTGTGCATCCCATTCGGACAATCACTGTTCCGAATGGGAATGCGGACACGAACAGAGTTGTACCTACAAGGGATGTGGTAATGCATTGTCCTTGGACAAGAGCAGAGCTAAATTCCATCATAAATGATTTCCCTGATCCCAAAAAGGAATTAGCCAAATGTCAAAGATTTTTGAGAAATTTGGGTAGTTGTCATGAGCCCACCAATAAAGATTGGCGGGTGGTGTTAAGGGCCTGTCTACCACGCAATATCGACGTGACAAAATTTATCACGGATTGTGAATTGGACGGTGACGTTCCCTTAACAGACCAAGTAAACCAAGGTAACATTACCCATATTATAACTCAATTGGGTGTATATTTTCCAGTAGTAGTTAACTGGAACAAAATTTTCACCATAAAGCAAAAGGAGAGTGAATCTGCAGAAGATTATTGTGACCGGGCTCTGCAGGCTATCACCCAGTACACTGGGTTAGAGGATATTAAAGATAGTATTCACCACAGGGGAATGATTGTCACCATACTCATGGATGGCCTTAAAGAGAACCTAAAAACCCCGGTTCAGATCTCACAGCCTGGCTGGAGGGGAGTCACAATAGATACCCTCATAGAATCCGCCATAGAACATGATAAAAACATCTCAAAGAAGAGAGAGACACAGAGCAAGAAACTAATGGCTGTCAGTATTCAAGCTCTGGAAGGAATGACGGTAATATCACAGCCAGCAGACACACCTGCACCCACACCTGCACCTGAACAGTTATACGCCTAATCCTACACCACAGCAAACACAGCCTTATCCCACTTATCCTACACAACCACAAGTCCCATACTACCCACAAGCTCCATACCTCCCACAATATCCTTTTCCTCAATATCCTTACCCATACCCACCACCTTCTCTCCTGCTCAACCCACACAACAATCCTTTCCACGAAAGTGTTTTAATTGCAACCAGCCAGGACACATGAGTAAGAGCTGCATGGCAAAGAGGGTAGGATCCCCAAACCAAGGAGTACCTGGTTAGCCTCATAAGGGATATACACAGAGACCAGCAAATGTCCAACAGGCACCAGCTCCAATTGTGGCCGTTAATGCTTTATTGGAGAGTGGGAGCCAATGCTAGGAGTCGGGTCATACTTGTGGTCTGCAGATAGACAGGTTGACGGGAAGTACTAGGGAAAACTGGTAATGGTAATTGATGTAACTGATACCCAATCTCTATTCTGCTTTCTTCCCTGTGCCCTAACACCCTGACTGTCAGTATTTTTCTTTTCCCACCTAGGGGGAGGTGTACACTACATATGGATATGACTGTCCCATGGGTTCATAGACAACCCCAGGATCTTCTCCCAGGCCTTATATGACTGTTTACAATCTTTTCAACCTGCCAATGGATCTGTTCTAATGTAAATTGTGGACGATTTATTGTTGTATTTAGGTCATGTTTAAATGATATTAAACTGTTGTGCTTTATCTTTCACACACAGGACACAAGGTCGCTAAGGACAAACGGCAGCCATGCCAGGCTAAGGTCAAATACTCGGAATACTGTCCAACCCAGGGGCCCAGGCAATATTTAGAGCAGTAGATATTGATTACAGAATTTAAATTGCAGGAATTTGTGTACAAATGCAGTATCCCTAGAATAATTGAATATAGGAGGGATACTCATTTCACAAGTAATGTCTTCTATAACCTGTGTAAGGTGATGGGTATTAATATCAAAATCATCCCAGACCATCTGTCTACCTGTCCCCCTTTGAGATACTGTTTAACAGGGAGCCTCATGTGAAAATATGATAATGAGGTTCTGTGCAGTGTCTCACAAAGATGAGTAAGAACAGCTGAAATTTAAAATTGTATTAACTAACATGACTGAAGCAAACTCTCATGATGTTAAACCTGGAGAATCCGTTATGATCCAATCATTTCTTATCTTCAGGTTGCCTGACTGATCGGTGGAAAGGTCCGTATCGGACGTTGTTGACAAAGTACCACATCCTCAAAGGGTGGCCGGGGAAGATATGTGGGTCCATTCCACTCACTATAGGGAGGTTAACCAACCAGTGGAGATACAAGGCGGAGACGAGGCCGGTAACGTGGACCTGTCGATTGCGAGCTTGTGCCGGGAGAATTAAAAAGGTGACAGTGAGAAACCTCAGCTAAAAGAAAACTGTAGATCAGTGTCGCAGCAAGGGATTGTTCTGCTTTGTTCATTTTTGTATTCTTCCAGAGTTTCCATCATCTTGGTTTGTTTGGGGATACCCAGTTTCTGTGATGGAGGACTGATGGAGGAGATGGGAGCTGATGGCAGTGCTGATGGAGTGGAGAGGAGGAGGAGTGCTATGCCAAATCAGGGGAGTGTCTGACCAATCTTAGTACCATAATTGTTATGTTATTTGGGAAGACTACTTCCAGAAATTATGACCCTTACACATGGTGAAATGCTTGGTATTCATAAAAACACACCATCACCATATCTTCACACACAGTATGAACACAGAGACCAAAGAAATATAATACCTGGTGACGTGCATAAAGCCACTCAGTTAATTAGTGAGACAACTGGCTTTCAAGTTTTAGTCGCATTGGATCCCACCAGGATCGCTCAGGGTGCGCTAAATTTTAAATATATAGATCTTGCTAAATTGATAGATAATATCACTGAGATGTATGATGAAACCTTCAGGTATACAGGTAGGGAATTGCAAGCGTACAAGAAAGAACTGGTGCAACACAGACTAGTGCTAAATTATTTAACAGCTGTCACTGGAGATTATTGCGTAACTTTGGCCACCCAGTTTGGAGTAAAGTGCTGCACATATATTACTAATAACACCAGTGACCCCAAGGAGGTGATAGACCAGAAGATGGATGAAATTCTGCAGCTAAAATGGGAATTTCGAAAGAACCATAATGCTTCAGTGGCTGAAGTAGAGGAAAAGGTAGAGGAATGTGTGTCATGGTTGAACCCCGTGAAGTGGTTCTCAGGTCTAGGGGAGTGGGTCCAGGAAATGATCGCAAGCATAGGTAAACTCCTGATCCTTATTTTGGTTATCATCATAGTAATTGGCATATGTGTCAAGTGTGTTCCTAATGTGTTGAAGTGTGGAAAATGTAAAAATAAGGTAAATCGGAAGAGCGAAATTATGATGGTCATTAGTAGTACCCATATGAATACTGAGGTAAATGTAGAACTGCATTACAACCCTGAACTAGAAATACCATCATATAACGTATTATATTTAGATGTGCATAAAAAGTATTATCAAAATGTTATTTTAAAAACACCTCAAATAATGTAAGTCCCTAATTCCTTTATAGGACTGGTGCATCCCCACATCTTTCACATGATCTCCCAAGGTCCGTGGTGTGCGTATAATGGTAGTTTTATGTCCCCTCCTAGAGACACATTATTGATGGATTAAGAACCACCTTGTGCCATCCCCTAATAACATTAAGTAATATATAAATGTATGCCTAAATTAATTTTAAATCAGAGTGCGATAGCATGTTGTTCGCTATCAAAGGGTGGTCTGTCGAAGCTGGATTAGTGACTGAGACGGAATCAGCGTAAAAAATAGCGTGCGCGACGCCATCTTGCGAATGGCAGCTAGACTCCATTTTAGAAACAAGAATCTGCAAGACGCCATTTTGTGACCAGCGCCATTTTAAGTTACAACCCACGAGCTAAGTACGGATGGCAATGTTTTTGATAATCATTTTAGAAGCCACGACAGGCCCATTCTGGGGACAACCTTGCATAGAGAAATACCAAAACAAGTAGAAAAACAGCCTCCTGAGAAAAGTAAATAGAATAGACAATACACAGCTGGGGGTCTCCACCTTGTTCGAGAAGTGAAGCTCACTGCCCATAACACATTTGCATTGCAGTTTGAAACTGTTGGTATAGGAATGAGATATGTGTGTGTGTGTGTGTATATATATATATATATATATATTAGGGATGTGCAGGCTCGGTTCTACTCGGTTCCGTTCGGTTCTTTTTACCGGATCTTATTGGGTTTCAGCTGTCACGAGTTTTGGATAGCCAATAAGATTCGGTAAAAAGAACCGAACGGAACCGAGTAGAACCGAGCCTGCACATCCCTAATATATATATATATATATATATATATATATGTTAAAGCTATCATAAATAGAATCTCATGCATAAACACCGCACATTACGCACAGTAGCAAATGCACAATATCCTGCATGCGAACGCTGTTTATTAGCTGTATGCATGCACATCTGCCCCAAATCAGATAAACCTAACTAGCGTCTTTTCCCATATCCCTAATACTTACATAATGCACACTTACACGAAAGGTTCCATAGCTATAAAGTAAAAGATCCAAGTTTTATTCATTTATTACAAATGCTGTGAAATAAAGACTATTTTGGTAACTAAGGTTTAATACGTGATAAGTAAGCCGTGTTTGATATTATACTGATCTGCACTTTATCCACAGATTTCCGGTATCATCGGTGTGAAGATCGGAACATGCGTTCGCAACTTATGGACCGTAAAGACATAAAGAACCAAAATGTACTTTGTAAAACCAACAGTCTAGATTTGCATGAGGTGGGAAAATGAAGGCAACCAGCTGTTGGAGGCTGGACTGTGGCCATTTGAATCAACCTGTTAAATGCCCTGTAACAAATGCACCCACACTGGGAACCAATGGGATCAGCAACAAACTCCTCTATTGTGTTGTCTATTTCTGGGGGGGTATAAATATGTGTGCTCCAACCCTGGGTTTCTAGTCTATTCCGCTGATTGCTGATTGACAGAGGTCTCTTGCTGATGCCGGAATCACGAAGGCAACCAGCTGTTGGAGGCTGGACTGTGGCCATTTGAATCAACCTGTTAAATGCCCTGTAACAAATGCACCCGCACTGGGAACCAATGGGATCAGCAACAAACTCCTCTATTGTGTTGTCTATTTCTGGGGGGTATAAATATGTGTGCTCTGACTCTGGGTTTCTAGTCTATTCTGCTGATTGCTGATTGACGGAGGTCTCTTGCTGATGCCGGAATCTGGTCCCAGAGCGCTTGCGTATGTATGACTGTATCTTGGGTCTGTATAATTCTTTGCGCTAAATTGTACTTAGATCACAGCGTGTAACTGACTGTACTTTACTTGAATAATACTTTGTGTTTTGGAACACATGTTCAAGGTCTAAAGTCTTTATTTTACTGTATGACTGCGTACACAAATAGCGTCAATTTTAGAGGTTTATAGGCAGGGTTTAGAAGGTATAGGTAGGAGCGTATAGAGGTTGAAATCCAGTATCCTTAAGTGAAGCAGTAAAAAGCCCTGTTATCACTGATAAAGGGCTTTTCACTGCTACTTGAATAGTCCTCTTTTTCTTTCTCCAAGGTTTGATAGATTTCCCCCCCATAATCATTGACTCGCAAACATAAAATATAGATACATTTGTGAAGGCAGTGTACAATTACACAGTTGTGTTGGGGATTGTCAGGATTGTTACCAAGATCCCTAGAAAACCATGTCAGTTCAACTTCTGTAGAGTTGAGCTGTCATTGACCTGCCATTCGCTGTTCCATTTTGGTGATTTTTGTGCCTCCCTGGTAGCTGCTGTTGATATAACCTTATGGAAAATAAATGCAGCTAGCATGATGCCAAAGTAAATTCCCAGGCACACAGTTACGAGCTGGCAGATACCTACAAGAGTGCCCATACAGCACAAAAATGAAATCCTTCTCCAGAAGAAGTAGATGAAGTAAGTTGAGATAAATAGTGAAAGACAGTCATGGCTACCAGCAGTCTCCACGTTTCTACAATGGCTGGTTTATCTTTCATATCTCACCTTCCACTTTTTTCAGCACAAGAGGTAGCTGCACAGAAATTACAGTCATGAATGGCTGCTCCAATATTGGTGGGGCGTAATGCCTCTAGCTTCCTGTAGCCACAGATGCTTTACCTAGTACCAGCTACAACTACTATTTTGCTACATTATGTATCAATTGTTCCCCCGATCACCTCAATGTATAGAGCTACATTATATTTTGGGGCTATTAACAATAATATTATATTTCAGAAAACAGTCATGAGACTCTAATCAATTACATCAGTTTGCATGGTACCTCAACTAATCATCTCCTTGTAATTAAAACATATAATCCTTTCTAGTTTTAGCTCCAGCCAAGTTGTCTACATAAAATAATAATTTTCAAATGTATTTGAACTGGAATACTGCTCTTCTTAAGAATTTGACTGTCCAAAGTCCTCAGCAATTCACTTTTTTAAGTCACCCAGAGCTTTTTCTAGTATTGGGGTATGAGTCTATTTGCTGTATTAATCAGAAACTGGATAATTATTGAATATTTGTAGGATATTGTTAGGAGCCAGAATGTGTCTTCGTGTACACTTGGTTAGGACGTAAACATCTACATTTCTGTATTATTTTCTTTTATTTTCCTACGATTTTGTGAAAAATCAGACAATTATCTGCCGGTCGATCTACTTTCTGACTGTGCAAAGACTGTTAATGGTTGAATTTTCTATAAGGTTAAATTTATGTTCCATTATCTCAGGAACCTCTGACTATAAAAGAGCAGATCCTCAAACTCTCTTTTCATTCTAGTAAGAAGGATGGAAGCTTAAGGCCTTGTATTTACTATAATTTTGAGTTTAATTGGAACTCTGACCTTCACCAGGTACCCCCACAATGGAAATTGCTGCACATGGCACATTCTCAGACCAGAATTACTAGGTGACAGAGCTAAAATTACTGGCAAGCAGGATTGTAGCATATTAGACATGTGGCAGGTAAATGACAGTAACCTCATGTTTTGGGGGAACCAGGGAGCTCCTGAGGATGTTTGGAGTAATTATTCTTCAATAAAAAAAAGTTGTGAACATCAGATTATTTTAACCAACAATGAAAAATGGTATTTTGCCAGTGGAGTCATTAATATGATTATTGTAAGCCCAGTCTAGTAAATCATGTTACATTTTTGTTGCACAGAAATATAACACCTCAAGTATTGTTTCATGATTTGATTCATTCTTTTGCTCTAAATATCAGAGTGCAGAAAGTAGGTTGTACTGTAGGTTAAAACTTTACTGAATCACAGTTTCCTGAAGAATTCTCTCCAAAATAGGGTAAAACTGAACCCCACAATCTGAGACAGTTTTATGCAGAAGAATATTGTACTGTATGTAATATTTCAAGAATGAAGAACTCTTCAACTTTGCCTTCTCAAGAAACAAAATGAGTAATTTTTGAAAAATGGTGACCTGTATCCCAGATGCTAGAACGTCTTGGAATAGGTAAATTTGCAATAAAATGTAATAGTAGCACATTGGTCATTGGGATGATGAAAGGTCTGCAGGAGACTGATGCACACTCAATAAAAAGGCAGAAAAAAATTTAATGTACACTTCCAATGACCTGGCCAACAGTTACACTAAGTTAGCATTTAATAAGTCACATTTAAGTGTGAATATACAGTATACTTCTAATAGGTGGCCCACAACAGTAATTTAAGATTAGGTTCCCCTGCTACAAAATATCTACCTGGAGGAATCTTTAATGAACACATGGTCATGGAGCAAGGATCATAAAAGGTCTATTATATGTGCGGAGTTTGTATATTCTCCCTGTGCTTGCGTGGGCTTCCTCCGGGTACTCCGGTTTCCTCCCATACTCCAAAAATATACTGGTAAGTTAATTTGCTCCCAACAAAAATTAACCCTAGTGTGTATGTGTGTGTGCATATGATAGGGAACATAGATTGTAAGCTCCACTCGGGCAGGGACTGATGTGAATGGCCAACTATTCTCTGTAAAGCGCTGCGGGATACGTGTGCGCTATATAAATAAATTATATGGTTGAGTTCATACAAGAACTATGAGTTAGTGCAGATAAATATAAAAGAAAAGGTGTCAGATTTCTCAAACCAGGAGAAGAAAAGTACCAAGCTTGCCTGAGATTTAGGTGATGTGCTTTCCGAAGATACTGCACATCTTTGGTAAACCATTGGTAAATATAGTAATAGAACTTTCTTGGAAAACAGTCTTCAAGAGTATTTTGTAATACTCTTATTGTGTTGGTACAGGACATACTAAAGTCAAAGTACTGATTTTGGAAATAAGTATTCTGATATTGCTGAACTAGAGCAGAAGAAATAGTTATTCTCAGAGCTAGGAAGCAGACACTGATTCAGGGCACCAGTTGTTTGGTTAGTACCAATACGGAAGTAATTGCTGTGGTAATTTCTGAAAATTGTTCATGATAATTAGCAGAACCAATAAACCTCTGAGTGGCTTAAGAAGCTGCAGGCAAATTCAGGATAGTTGAAACTTGGGGCCTGATTCAGAGCCGGTCGCTATTTGCGCTCGCTCGTCCAGAAAATAGGGGTGGCTATTCAAACCAACCGTTCGCTCTTTGCGGTCTGTTCACGCCTCTAGGTCTGAACGAGCAAACAAAACTTGCGGTAGTTTTTTGGGAAACTACGCCCCCTGGCCGCTCGCATCCTACGTCATGTCCGCTATTTATTAGATTAATCGAGTACATCGACCAGGGTATGAGCTGCTCGCTATTCTTGTGGTTGGTTTTTGCTACCACAATTTTGCGAGCAGTTCTGGCTATAAAATAACCCAGTGACGTGGTCAATGACGCTGCTGTTTTAATTATGCACACCCATAAAACGCCCGTACGCATGCGCAGTTGGGCAAACATCGCTCACAGCGAACGAGCGGCCGCTTACGAGCGGCTCTGAATCAGGCCCTTGGTCTGGATCTATTTGGAAATGAGAGGTGAGCACAAGTTACACCTAAAAAGAAATCTAATACTGCTTAATAATTTATTTCTCCAATTTAGCATAGAGACCGTTGTCATATACACATGTGGTCTGTGGGATAACAAATCAGTAGAGAAATTTAGAAAATCAGGAAACATGACATTGATGAATTATATAAAAGGCCCTGTAAGAAGAACATTATGAATGCCATTGTTGTTTATTAAATGAGGGTAAGTAAATTATTATATAGTAATGGGTTAAATAGATGCATGGTACTAAGTCCCAACTAATCAGCTCCTAACTGCCATGTCACAGGTTGTGTTTGAAAAATGACAGTTAGGAGCTGACTGGTTGGGACTTTATCTCCGTTCACTTTATCTCCATCCAACGCTTAGTAAATAGACACCTATGGGCTTTATTTAAGACTCAAGGGTCTAAGGACCTGATTCAGAGCCGGACGCAATTAGCGCTCGCTCGTCCAGAAAATAGGGGTGGCTATTCAAATCAACCGTTCGCTCTTTGCGGTCTGTTCACGCCTCTAGGTCTGAACGAGCGAACCAAACATGCAGTCGTTTTTGTAAAAAATACGCCCCCTGGCCGCTCGCATCCTACATCATGTCCGCTATTTATTAGATTAATCGAGTACATCGACCAGGGTATGAGCTGCTCGCTATTCTTGGGGTTGGTTTTTGCTACCACAATTTTGCGAGCAGTTCTGGCTATAAAATAACCCAGTGACATGGTCAATGACGCTGCTGTTTTAATTATGCACACCCATAAAACGCCCGTTTTGACCTTTAAGCACGCCTGCGTTCGGATCTCCACTCCCCGTTTTCAAGCACCTTCCCCTGTTACCACCCACATACGCCTACTCCTGTCACTCATATTATCAGGCATTCGCTATTTTGCGAGCACATGAATTTCGACCGCACTGACTGGTTCGTGCATGCGTATAACGATCTGTACGCATGCGCAGTTGGACAAACATCGCTCAGAGCGAACGAGCGGCCGCTTACGAGCGGCTCTGAATCAGGCCCTAAGTACTAAGCCTTGGAAATAGATAAAGAGGAGAGCGATAATGTACCAACCAATCAGCTACTGTCATTTTCAAACACCACCAGTAAAGTGACAGTTAAGAGCTGATTGTTTGGTACTTTAACTCCATACACTTTATCTCTCTCCAAGACTTAGGGGTCTATGTTCTAAGCTTTGGAAAGAGATAAAGTGTATCCCTTTGTACATAGACCCCTCAGTCACTAACTCTCTAATCACCATTATTTGTCTCGATAAGAGATGTAGTATCAGGGCTATTTACCATTCTTTGCATGCTGGGACAGCTGCTCCAATAAACAGCTATCCTGGCAAATGGTCACAGAGCCCCCCAGAGTGATGCGATCGGGGTTTCCCAAGAGGCAACACCTGCTTTATGTTAGACCACGCCTCCTTTTTGGACGCGTGACGCCTTTGCACCTAAGACACCCCCTATCCTTAAGCAAGTCCCCCCTATCCTCACTGTCATACACTTGACATACACCTAAGACACCTCTATCCTCACCAACATACACCTAAGACTCCTCTACCCTCACTGACATATACCTAAGACACCTCTACCCTCACTGACATACACCTAAGACACCTCTACCCTCACTGACACAAAGTATACCTAAGACACCTCTACCCTCACTAACATAAACCTAAGACACCTCTACCCCACTGACATAAACCTTAGACACCTCTACCCTCACTGACATAAACCTAAGACACCTCTACCCTCACTGACACAAAGTATACCTAAGACACCTCTACCCTCACTGACATAAACTTAAGACACCTCTACCCCACTGACATAAACCTAATACACCTCTACCCCACTGACATAAACCTTAGACACCTCTACCCTCACTGACATAAACCTAAGACACCTCTATCCTCACTGACATACAGTACACCTAAGACACCTCTATCCTCACTGACATACAGTACACCTAAGACACCTCTATCCTCACTGACATACAACTAAGTTCCACCTATCCTTACTGACATACTTCAAAGTCACCCCCCCATAGCCTCACTTACATACACCTGTCACTCATATTGTCACTGAGTCACCCCTAGCCTCTCCTCAATAAACATAATATATAATTTCTCTAAGTTTGTGTATGTAATGTTTGTTTTTTCAAAATATTTTTATTACTGAAGCATCATATGCAAGAAATAATAATAACATAACATTACAAAATAGTATAATGAAAACAGAGTATGAAGACAATCAGCAACAAATACCAGGAAGTTTGATTTAGCAATAAATTTGGTGCTTCATTTCAGCGCCCCAGTAGACAATGTAGATATGTAGGTTTTCCACATAGCAAAGAAACACTGGGGGTCATTCAGACCCACTCGCGAGAGCAGGACGCTCGCAAGCGGGTCGATGTTGCCCCACTGCGCATGCGCACGACGGAGGGAGCTCCGTCGTGCGCATGCGCGAGACCCGACTAGCGACTGGCTCTCCGTCGCTGCGGGTCTCGCACCAAAGGGGGCATGCTGTCGATGTTGATTGACAGCACGCCCCCTTTGGTGGGCGTGCCGGGGGCATGGCTGCCCAGACGGAGGCGTTCCCATGGGAATGCCTACCGTCTCAAGCCGGCCCCACTGACATCACTAGTGATGTCAGTGGGAGTGATTTTGGCTCTGATAGAGCCAAAATCACGCCAGGGCTTGCGGCAGTGAGACCCTACCGCAGGGTCTCCGTCACAAGCCCGATGGTCGCGATGGTCTTGACCATCGCGACCATCATCATGGACGCTCGCATAAGCTGTGGGTGGTAACCCACAGCTATGCAAGCGTCCATAAGGCCGCTCCATTTTCATGTAGGAGGGCCCTGATTCAGAGCGAGCGCTCTGGTCAGAGCGTCCGGCTCTGAATCAGGCCCTCTGTACCTTAGTCTCCCTATCTAGAGTAATCTTCACCAAATCCATCAGAAATAGATAGTAAAGTTTGGATTTAAATAAAGACAGCAAAGGTGGTAAAAGTGAGATGCATTTCCGCAAGATAGCTTTGTGGGTTGCAGCACTGTTGGCAAGTAGCAGTTGTTTGCCCCTTTCCATACCCGCACATAACCCGGTAAGACGCAAAATATAGCTAATCTGCCATTAAGGAATGGTAATTAACAAAATGAGTCTCTGCATTACGCTTAACCTGTAACTAAGACACGCTAATCAAATGACATTGCCAGAAACAATTATGTATATGTAATGTTTGTGTTTTTTTATTATTTATTTTATCAAAATGTTGTTAAGTTGAGGGGCTACTGATCCAATCTTCTAGAGAAGACCTCTCTGCCTCCTTGGCTAATGGTGAAACGCTCTTCATGAAAAACTTGAATAACCATTTGCAGTACACCAATAGATACCTGCACTACATAAGGCTATTTTCTAAGTGTGTTGAAAGTTTAAAAAAAAACAAAAAACAAAAAAAACAATATTTACATCTTGAAAACCCCTAAAATGCTAAAATGTATGTACAGTACACCATATAATCTACCTGAAATATTAGAGGGGCCTCTGTCTAAAATGTGTAAGTGATGGTAGCGCTACACCTTGAAATGGGAATGAAGTCCTGGATAATATCCCCAACAGGGCAGGTAAGTAACCTATTCCTACCCCCTCTCCCCCCCCCAACCCCCCCTTAGTGTTCGCCTAACCCTAATCTCCCCCCTAGTGCCTATATCGAACCTCCCCCTGTGGGTACATAACCCTAACCCCCCCTTACCTAACCCTCCCGGGGGGGTGCCTAACTGTAACCCTCTCCCTTATGGGTATCTCACCATAATCCCCTCCAAAACCTAACCATAACCCCACTACGCTTCCTAAACCTAACCCCAGTGGCTAATGCTAAGGGCGCCCTGGACTTACCTCGTTCGAGCTGGCGTCCTTCGGCGTTCCGGCATCGTGATTAAGATAGGCGTCTGTATTTCGACGCCTATCTTAAGTGCCTTGTTGGGATTTCCTTGTCGATTTTGAGACTGGCCACCAGTCTTATAACTACATCCCCTTGAAATGGATGTAAAATGGCTATACAAATCCAAATACTTCTAAGAATTGATAAATACTGATGCTACTGAAGTGTATTCAGGGGTGTATCTAGGGGTCCGAGCTCCCCTGGCAAACTAAGGGATTGGCACCCCCCTCCAATGACTGCTTCTACTAAAAAAAAACAAAAAAAAGAAACACACACTGGGAGTAGTTTAATTCACACATGTGAAGAAATAGGGAGAGTATAATTTTTATTTCTCTTTGTAATATATATATCTTTTATAGAACTTACTCCATTACAAACAACTATATATAAATTTATTTATGCAAAAAAACATTTAATCAAAAACAAACAAAATACATTATGGGTAACATAATTTACATATATTCAAATTGGGCTATCTATGCTGCATTACACTTTTTAACAACTGATACCTACACTCCACCTTTAATTTATTGGGATGATAGATCTTTCATATTTTCCCACATAAGAATGAAGGCAGTCCATATAGATCATGTCTTATGCCCAACACGGGGTTAGCCACCACCTAAAAAGATCATAGCCAATTCCCCAAAATAAGGAAAACATAAATTTATTACACTTACACTGGGGGTAGTTCAATTTACATGCCTGTAGAAATAGGGAGACAATATATATATATATATATATATATATTTATTTATTTATTCTTTATTTTTTTTCAGTTATAACACTTACTAGATGAAAAGCACTGTCTATTAATTTCTATATGTCAACAACACAGGAAAAGAGGGCATCGATAACAAACAAGATGCATTGTGGGCAAGATAATTTGCATATATGCAAATTACCTTGCGAATAGAGCCTTGTGATTGATGTGGTGCTTACACTCTTTTCCTGCATAGTTGACATATTGGAATTAGTGAGTGGTGATTGGGTATTGTGGGGGATGAAATATATTAGGGATAAAAATAAAAAAAAAATGACTCTCCCTAATTTTAAATGTTTCTGATATAAAGGGACATATAAGAAGGCTAATACATAGTAACAATGAATGGAGAACACTGGTAAGAGCAGAGGAGACAGAAGGAGACCAGTGATCTTTGCTGCAGCTGACTGCAGGACACTGCTAAGAGCAGAGCAGAGCAGAGCAGAGGAGACAGGAGATCATGTGCGAGTGTCAGGCTGAAACAGCGCTCCCCCCTCAGCTGGTGCCCCTGACAAGGGCCATCCAGGCCAATAGGAAGATACACCCCTGAGTGTATTTATGTAAGTATATATAATGGATATACATTGTATATCCTGATGGAAAGACCATTTAGGTCTTGAAATCTCGATTTGATGGAATAAATTAAGTATATGGGAAAGATTTCTGGACTGCACACCCTGAATATATATATATATATATATAATGGGAGGTGCTACCTGATGAGACTAATTGCAGGCACAAAAACAGACAAATCTCAGGTGCACACTCCAAATTATTAATAATATATATACTGTAGTGCAACTTGGGTTCATTTTTGGGGCGTAGATCCCCCTGGATTGCCTTTGTTGATCTGTTTCAGGGCACCGCAATATAACACATTTTTCTTTTAGAACACATTTTAACCCTTCACTGTTTATTATATATGTACCTCACTTTTTATTTTCATTCTTTAAATGCAGCATTAGCTGCTCCTAACTATCTCTTTCACACTGCACTTTTCTTACTATGGTGGTGCCCTGGGGCAGCTTAGCTGGGCTAGTTTGGGGGTGTCCTGCGCTCTGGATTTGAATCATAGTATGTTAGGGACCTACCCTACAGAGGTTACCTGGATATGGTGGGTAGGCCCATAACCTTGGCCAAGATTATGCTAAAAACCTCTATTGATTGCAAAATATTATTGCATTTATATATTATTAATTATTTGGAGTTGTGCACCTGAGATTTGTCTGTTTTTGTGCCTGCAATTAGTCTCATCAGGTAGCACCTCCCATTATATATATATATTCAGGGTGTGCAGTCCAGAAATCTTTCCCAAATACTCCATTTAATGTGCTTTATTCCACACCTGAGGGAAAGGAGACGCCCTCAGTCTGGATTAGCACCCCTACCTTATTGATTTAAAAGCATGGAGTCTTGTAATGAATATGCACACTACTATTAGGCACAGTTCTAGGTAAGTCCTACAAGTTTTATATACTGTAGTGCAACTTGGGTTCATTTTTGGGGCGTGGATCCCCCTGGATTGCCTTTGTTGATCTGTTTCAGGGCACCGCAATATAACACATTTTTCTTTTATAACACATTTTAACCCTTCACTGTTTGTTTATTATATATGTACCTCACTTTTTATTTTCATTCTTTAAATGCAGCATTAGCTGTTCCTAATCATCTCTTTCACACTGCACTTTTCTTACTTTGGCGGTGGCCTGGGGCGGCTTATCTGGGCTAGTTTGTGGGTGTCCTGCGCTCTGGATTTGAATCGTAGTATGTTAGGGACCTACCCTACAGAGGTTACCTGGATATGGTGGGTAAGCCCATAACCTTGGCCAAACCTCTATTGATTGCAAAATTTTATTGCATTTATATATTATTAATATTTTGGAGTTGTGCACCAGAGATTTATCTGTTTTTGTGGATGGAATAAATTACACTTGTTTTTTGTGAAGTCAGTGGAGTGCCACCTTGACCTTGTTCATAGAGGGATGCTACAGAAATATATTTATATATATTTATATATATATATCACAATACTTGTATGAATGTTACACTGTGGTATGGCCTGCAGCGTTGCAATACTTGTATGAATATTACATTGCGATATGACCTACAGTGTCACAATACTTGTATAAATATTACACTGTGGTATGACCAACAGCGTCACTATACTTGTATGAATATTACACTGCGGTATGACCTACAGCATCACAATACTTGTATGAATATTACACTGCGGTATGACCTACAGCGTCAGATACTTGCATGAAATTGAATATTACACTGTGGTATGACCTACAGCATCACAATACTTGTATGAATATTACACTGCGGTATGACCTACAGTGTCAGATACTTGTATGAAATTGAATATTGCACTGCGGTACGACTGGCAGTGTCACAATACTTGTATGAATATTACACTGTGGTATGACCTACAGCATCACAATACTTGTATGAATATTGCACTGCAGTAAGGCCTGCAGTGTCACAGTACATGTGTGAATATTACACTGGGGTATGACTTGTAGCGTCACAGTACTTGTATGAATATTACACTGGGGTACGGCCTGCAGCGTCACAGTATTACACTGGGGTACAGCACAAAAAAAAAAGTAACTGATATTTTTATTTTCTTTTTATACACTGGAGCAGAGCCCCTGGACAGACACAGCAGAGCCCCTGGACAGACACAGCAGAGCATCTCTAGAGACACAGCAGCCCCTGGATGGACATAGCAGCCCCTGCCCTGGATGGACATAACCAGAAGCCCATGGATGGACACAGCACCCTCTGGATGGACACAGCAGCCCCTGCCCCTGGATGGACACAGCAGCCCCTGGAGGACACAACAGCCCCTGGAGAACAAATCAGCCCCTGGATGGATACAGAATAGCCCTGACGAACAACACTTAACAAGAGCCACCGCTGGAGTGAAAAGGCGCGCCGATCACCGTGACCTTTATTGAATCCAAAACCTGCGAGAATCCGACAGTGGGAGGATGATGTTTTGCCTCGTTTTGGCATCCGAGTCAGGTGGAAAACCCTTAGCTGGACTCGGAGCCGACTCGGAAAAAAAAAAAAATATATATATATATATAATATTGCAGTGTAGATGTCACGACCCTGTCTAGTTGTCACCTTTTTGCCTTGGAACTTACCCCTGTCAGCTTCCCCATGGAGCTGTGTGTGTAATTTGCCTGGAGGATTTGCTCTGATTATTGCACCTGGCCTCTCCTCTGTCTGTGAGCACTGCTAGCCCTGATTGGAATCACAGGTGTGGTTCTGATTCTCAGAGCTGCAGAGATGAATACTCCCTCTGCATGTTGTGCCTTCCACCACTCAGAATGCTACTACCAGACCACCTGTCCGTATCCACCAATTGCTGCCAGACCCATGGTATATATATCCTCTCCTGATAGCATTCTGGGCCTGAACATCTCGCCTTCCCGTGGTGTATGGTTCATGCTGTTTCTGCATTCAAGTCTGTCCCTGAAACCTGCTACAGCAATCTCTGGCGCTATCCAGAAAACCTGTTTCAGCTGTACCTGGCAATCCAGTAAATCTGCTGGCAGCAACCCCCGGTGCTTCCAGAAAACCTGTTACAGCCAAACCTGGCAATCCAGTAAGCCTGCTGACAGCAACCCCTGGTGCATCCCGAAAACCTGCTACAGTAGTACCTGGCATCCAGACGTCCTGTTACAGCATACCTGGCCTGTGCTCTGCTGTTAGTCCTACTCCTGGTTGGTCCCTGGCACTCTGTAAACCTGCATCGTGTCACCCTGCCTTGCTTCCTGCTGTGGATCAACTCCTGTCCCTTTTACCTACCTACTCCCCTCCCTGAACCTAAAATTCCCAAACCTACCCATTCCTTCCTGAAACCTGTTATTTCCAATTATCCTGTCCAGCCTGCAAATTCCCAAACCTACCCATTGCTTCCTGAAACCTGTTATTTCCAATTATCCTGTCCAGCCTGCAAATCCCCAAACCTACCCATTCCTTCCTGAAACCTGTTATTCCCTATTATCCAATCCAGCCTGCACCTGAGTTCTAGCCTTTGTCATAGTAATTCCAGATTACCCTGTTTAGCCCTCGTCTCAGCATTACCTGACTTCCCTTCAGCCATTGTCACATTCCAGTCCAGAGTCAAGTTCCAAGCTCATCAGTTCAGTCCACGTTGTTCCAGTCCAGAGTCAAGTTCCAAGCTCATCAGTTCAGTCCACGTTGCTCCAGTCCAGAGTCAAGTTCTCAGTTCATCAGTTCAATTCAACAAGTCTTCCTGCCGGTCCCAGTCCGGTCCCTCCAGTTCCTGTCATTTATCATCAAAGGCAGTTTTCACTGCTACCCAAGTCTTGTAAATAGAGCTATTTACATTATCTGTGATTCCAGTCATGCCGGCCTCCGTTGAAACCCGATCACCACCTGAGACAGGTAACTCGCAGACACCAATCTTGACAGTAGAGATGCTTCCCACCTACTCTTCATCTACCTACTACTACAACTCTGTCCTCCTAATTGCGTCCTAATGGCATTCTTTTTAGACCAACTTAGTCCACACCCTCTCCCTGCAGTCTCCTGTGTGAAATAGTGACTGATAAAATGACTGTTATATGCATTCCAAACACGCAAGATCTGACATTTCCGGTAAAATGACGCTATCCGAGCTTGACGGTAAGACCCGATCCAGGATTCGGATTCACTTGGAACCCCTAAGTTCAGGTGTGTTTGGTTTTCTGAAAAACCGAACATCTCTTATCTGCAGTCATCTGTATGCAATATGAAAACTATAAATATTATCTAGGCAATACGTCACAGCTATTGAAATTTGCATGGTCTACTGTACTCATGATGGGCATGTTAGGAAGGCATTTTGGTCTCCTGCTCATTGTGTGACAGCTGTTACCTGGACAACCAGCTCTTATTGTAATGGGGGGGAGTAAGCATCAATATTCATATTCCTGAATAAGCATGTTAGGAGATTCAGGCACCACTATTATGATGAACAGTATAAAAAGTAAATAAATATATATTTAGAAGATAATATTCTCTATATGGTATGTTTTACAGAAAAGCTCAAGCAATCACATTATTTGAAAATGAAAGTAATATTTAATTTAGAAAACAAATGATCATTCCTTTATTTAAGAACAGTAACAACAGTTTATTTCAAGCAAAGCATACTGTAAATTTAGATCATTACGGTAATTCAAACTAGAACACATGAAACAAAATAAATGTGAACGGATATAATATTCTAGTTCAATAAACAAAATTATGCAATATAAGTACCTTAAAATAATGCTCCAATTACGAAGGGTAACTCCACCATATTCTACACATAGTAATGGTGGAAAAAAAAACAAAATATAAATGTCAAATGTACAGTAATATCCATAAAATGTCCAACAACATAGAGTAAGTGCAGTCACACGGTAATTACAATGTGGTATAGATTGTACAGTTGTCAATGTAACAGCAGAGGAAACTCCCACGCAAAAACAATTGCAGTGCAGGATACATTTGTCTGAAAGCCCCAAAACAGAAAAATTCCAAGGTACAGTCCAGGGAAAGTCAAAAACATATATTCAGCTTACAGTACAGAAAGTGTAAAATATAGTTATCCCTATACAGTAAATGAGCATGGTTGCAATTACATTTACATCTATTATAGTGCATGTTTAACAGATTAAGGGGTCTATTTACTAAGCAGTGTTAGGAGAAGTGAAAAGTGAAGAGTGAAAAGTGATAAGGTGCTAGCCAATCAGCTCCTAACTGCCATCTCACAGGTTGTGTTTGAAAAATGACAGTTGGGAGCTGATTGGCTGGCACCTTATCACTTTTCACTCTTCACTTTTCACTTCTCCTAACACTGCTTACTAAATAGACCCCTAATTGTAAATCACCAGGTTTGCATGTCTACTCCTTCAATTAATATAATAATTACTGTATCTTTATACTCCACTCTGGACACACTGTGTAGCTCAAATAGAGTTTGGTGACAAAACAATTGGCCTTATTTTTCAATCTGAAATATGTTTTGAGGCAGGTTTGGATGTGCTTCTACTAACGATGTGCGTGGACCCAGTGTTTTAGTTTTGCCAAAACCACCCTCAAGTGTTTTGGTTTGGTTTTGGATTTCTTTAAAAACAGTATTATTAACATCAATAAAAATATTTAATTTCCAGTAATTTCCAGTCAATTTTGACCAATTGTGGCACCTGAAATCACAAGGGAGGGATTTACATCCAATCAAAAACATAATAAAAACCAGGAAAAGGGAATTGGAGAAATTCAATGAGCACAGGATAAAGAGGTCACTGGTATGTAGATATAGATATTGACAGATCCACAATCATAAGAAACAATTAAACCCACTATCCAATAGGGGTATACAAATTATTGTTAGTTATGTGGAGGTGCTCCCCTGAGAGTATGAATTAATGAGAAGAATGAGGAAGAAAGAAGAACTCTCTAGTTGGGGTCACTCTTTACTGATACTTGAT